>CM053615.1:4790853-4854337 GCA_028646535.1 Procyon lotor | reverse complement strand
GTTTTCAAGGTCCATCCACGCCGCAGTACCTGTCAGAATTTCCCTCCGAAGGCTGAAGAATCTTCCTTTGTATGTAGAGACCACACTTTGTTTATCCATTCATTAGTTGATGGATATTTGTGTTGTTTCTACATTTTGGCTACTATGAATAATGCTGCCAGGAACACTGGTGTATAAATACCCGTATTTAGTCTGTTTTCAATTCTTTGGAGTACATGAGTGGAATTTCTGGATCATACGGTAGTTGTATTTTTAAGTTTTTGAGGGCCCACCAAACTGTTTTCGGCAATGCTAGCAGGTACTTTTCAGAAAAAGCTTTCCATGGTCAACAGACTTCATCCTCAGACTCTTTAATCTTAAAGATTCACAATGCACTTAGCAGAGTAAAGGCTCCGATAGGTCCTGAAGTAAAGAATCTAAGTAGCTTTGATGCACCATCCTCCTAACATTTTTGGCTGTGGAACCCTTTCTCTGCAGAGTAATTGGTAAACATACCAGCCTCTGCTGGTTTGGGAAACAGTTCTCTGAGCTCAGCAGGCCAACACGGGAAGAGCTGGGGCTCCGGGCCAGTGCAGGGACACTCAGAGCCCAGAGACAAGGCCCCCTCCAACTCTCCAGCTAGCGCAAGGGGCCCCCTTGGCAAGTTACCTTCCTTCTCCTGAGGCTCTGCACCTATTCTGTGCCCTGCCTGCCCTACCTTTTCTCTGCTTCTTTGCTTCTTGAAAGTTCACTTGGCCTTCAGGACCAGCTCAGGAACCTACTCCCTCTCTCAGGAAGCTCCGGCCCTGCTCTCCTGTCTCCCCAAGTGGGATTAGAAGCCCCTCTCCTGCTCAGCTCTTAGGAAACCACTTTGCCCTGTTAGATGGCTGCCACTCTATCAAGGGGCTAGCGCCACGATTCGTTTGCATGAAACACCATGGGAGAGCTTACTCAAAATACGGATGCCTCTATCTTACCCCACAAATTCCAACTCGGGAGCTCTGGGGTGACCCCCACCCAGGCAACATTCTTGGGCAGATGATTCTTGGCATGACCCTGTTGTGAGCTCTGAGAGAGGCACCACTTCCACCTCTGTGCCTGGCCCGTGGTAAATACTGAGTCCATCGAATGAATGAATGAACGAGGAAGGAGGGCCTGCACACATGAAGGAGTGAAACAGCTCCTGTTTCCTCTTCTATAGAAGATGAGGTTGGAAGAGACGTTGTCTAGGTTTTTTCTTCATTAAACTTCTCTTTAAAAGGTTCAGTTTATCTTGCCCAAGAAACCTTATCAGAACCGTACGCAACACTCGAGCCCAAGCACCTGGAACCACTGGGGAGATCTGCCGAAGAGGGTTTAGTCTTTGCTGGTATTTACCAAGTGGCGCGGGACTCATGAGTCACCATAGTTTTGACGCTGTCAATTTTATCATAAGTTAGAGATGCAAAGAGCTGCAGTGTGAATTCAGTTTCATTCTCTCTAAGAGCAAGTAGCTGAGAGGCGGCACCATGCGAGGCAAGGATGCCTAAGTCCGAGGATTAGGGAGGGAGGCATGGGGGAACCAGGGGCCAGAGCCAGTGCAGCAGCCCCCCTTGCTGCCTGGAGGGGCCACAGACGTTTAGCAAAGGTATGGAGCTCCCATCATTCCCTGGCACCGTCTGAACATAAAACCCCGACTCTCCTCTCCCTGAGGACCCTGCAGGTTTTGAGAGGCAGCACCGGTTTCTTCTAAGAGCCACGGCCTGAGAAACATGAAGCCTTCCAGTGCTTATAACCTCTGAGCATTTCAGAGGAAAAAGTTGGCTAGGACTGCCAAGAGCCAGCAAATATTTGGTTAGCCTGGAAAGAATGGGTGCTCATTTTCTAATTCCCACAGACTTCTGTGTGCCCAGTTCCTTTTATTAAAAACTTCAAATCCAGAGATAAAGTCGAATGGCACTCCAGGCTCTGAGCCTTCAGCTGTATCCCAGGGAGCAGGACCCAGAATCTAAACAAAGAAAAGCTTCATCAATAGAACTCATGAATTTCCTCTAGGAACAGGAGCCAGAGTAATGCCAGAACCGGCAGAGGGTCTGAAATGTGGTTTTCTTCACATGGGTGTTTATGGAAAGTGCTGGAAAACGCGCCTCTGTCCGCGAGGGTCAGCAAACAACGGCCCACCACAAATCCTGCCTCCTGCCTTCCCTGTTTTTGCACAGCCCGGGAATTAAGAATGTTTTTGATTTTTACAGTTTTAAATAGTTGAAATAAATCAAAAGAAGACAAATATTTCATGACATCTGAAAGTTGTGTGAAATTCAGATTTGTGCCCACAAACACGGTTTTATGAGAAGCCCGCCACACCCATTCGTTAGTGTGTCGTCTGTGGCTGCTTTCGAGCCACAGGACTGAGAGGCTAAGACTGAGACCATATGGCCCTCAAAGCCTAAAACAGGTCCTATCTAGCCGTTTGCAGAAAGAGTGTGTGGACCCTTGGAGTAGGGGATGCAAAGCCTAGCTTTCATTGGTATTTGTACTAAAAGCTAGGAAAAAAAATATATATATATGCACAGTTAATTATAAAAGCAGATACCTGTTTAACCTAACAAGTGGGTCAACAAATAAAACGGTGCTGGTCAGCTCCCCAGAAGTCCTCTGTGTGTCCTTTCTTCCTGACCGCAGCTCATCAGTACCTGCACCTTTGTGATAACATCTTCCTTGTTGTTCTTGCTATTTCTACCCCCTCAAGCTCTGTAACTGAGTCACACTTGCTTTCGAACCCTATATAAACAGAAGAACACCGTGCATTTGCTTTCGTGTCTTGCTTCTTTCTCTCAGCCTAGTCCTCGAGACAGCTCTGAGTGTGTGCCTAACTACCTTTGCTGCCTGGCCCGTCGCGCTATGACTTTAGCCAAGTCTCTTCATTTCACTGGTGTTGCAGGACAGGTGGGGCGTTTCCAGTTTGGGGCCATTGTGACTAGCCGTGCCGCGAACACCCTGCATCTGAACCGTCGATGACTTATGCAGGAGTCTCTCTGGAGAGAGAGAGGGGAGTGGAATTGTTGGGTCATGGGCTATGTGTGTCTTCGACTCTACCAGTTAATGCCAAACTGTTTCCCAAAGACGCTGGACTGGATCACACTCCCACCGGCTGCCTTCTTGTTTAAGGAGCAGAGAAGCTCCCTGAGTCTTGTCAGTCAGCTCTCTCTTTCCACCTTCAAAACCTGAACCACAGGAGTCTGATGCCTCCGCAAGCCCCCCTTCCTTGGAGGGCCAGACAAGGTGCATGGAACCCATCATCTCTACCGCTTCGTAGTCTGAGTCTTAAAAATGCAGCAAAAAGACAGTCAGTATCCCAAGAATGATCCTTGGAAGAACATGATCTCCTTTAGGCTCATGGGCTTGGCTGCAGGACAGCCAGGGGTGAGGGTGCCCTGACCACCCTCTCCCCACCCAACGGTGCGGCTCCCATGACCGGGGGAGCTGGGGAAGGAAGCTCATGGCAGCCAGGGACCTTCCAGAGTCTGTGGAGCGCACAGAGCGGCCAACAGCCCCTTTCTCTTTCAGACAATCAGAGGACTTCAAAGGCCGGGGTATCTGCTCCCGGGAAGCAGACGCTTGTATCTTTTTCTGCAGGATTTTGGGAGAACAGGGCCGAGAACGCCTAATCCCCGCTGGCCAGCAGGCCATAACCCCCTCACCTGAGGGACCGAGCACTTAGCGACATTTCTGAGGTGCGACGTAACACAGCACTGAAGAGGCACGAATAAACCCCAAACCCTAGCACACATTTATCCAGTTTGCGAAGCGGATTAATAGAATAACCAATAAAACATGTATAAAAGCTTTAATTAAATCTGATGAAATAAAACTTCATGTTTTATTTATGGACACTCCCAACATGTAAAGGATTTGGGGACACATTCATTTTTACTGCCATTTTGTCCTCATATCTATAATTAAATCCAGGCTGCAGCTCTGGCCCAAAGCAATGCGGCATTTTAAAGCCGGCCCTGGACTCGCCCTCCCCCACATCTGCTTTTCATTATAATTACCATCCCAATAGGAAGGAGGCTTATGGCAAAACAAAACACAATAATCAAACAAACAAACAAACAAACAAACAAACCAAACCCCTGGGGGTGCCCCCTTGTGTTTCAGGAGGCAGGGCTGAAGGAGGATTTCAGGCAGGTGAGCGGGTTTTCTCCAGTTCCAGTTTTATTCTGTACCAAGGGCACAATCCCTTCATTTTACTTTTGACATTTAAAAAAAAAAAAAAAGGACTTCATGAAACAAGACAAAATAACTTATGATTATACGAAACATAACTGTGACAAATCACAAAACTATACATATTAATAGAAAAAAAGTGTACCTAATTCTTTAAAAGATTTATGACAATAAGCACCAGATGTGCCCCGAAAGAAAAATCGGCCCCATATCCAGTATGATATATGCAGTTCATTTCTCTACGTGAGTGTATATAGCCATGTACAAGAGTCTGTGATTTATGGAAACCAGATTTCCACTTTTCCCCCCCAAAGTGCTTTATGTCAGCAACATTACACAGGATGGTCTTCTGTCTGTACACGATAAATCTCGTCTTTTTTACATTCGCCATTTCTCCAATGACTGGGTTTTGGTGGGTTTTTTTTTTTTCTTTTGCTTTATCCATTGCAAAAAAAAAAAAAAAAGAAAAGAAAAAAGAAAGAGAAAAAGAAAAAAAGTAACTGCAGAAATCCTGCTATGCCGCACCACCAACAAAAAGTGCCATTCCAAAACACTGCTAGAAGACATCACGGTCAAACAGTCAAATAAAATACCAAATAATTAAATTGGACATTTACGGTCACTATTCCCCATACTTGAAGGCTACTGGACAGTCGAGGTTCTTGGGCGGGGGCGATGGCCCTTTCCCTCTGCTCTAACTTAGTAACGTGCTTGACAGCAGGGGATTTAAAAACAACAGACCACCACCAACACTGTGTTCTGTCAGTGGGTCCTCCGAAGGCCTTCTGTCCGCTTTGGAATCACCTATGCAATCTGGGGGAGACAGGCTTTAGTAAAGAGAGACACCCCATGGGACCAGGACAATCCTTAAATAATATTTACCAGCTCATCAGTGGCTAAATTACAACTGACATTTTGAGGCAGTCCCTTTAGGGAATTAAGATGATACAGCAAATGAAATGTCTCTAGGCAGACTGATTTTTTTTTTTTTACTGTAACAGGATAATTGGCTTTGGGCTGTGTGTATTTTCACAAGCACCAGTTTAGTGTTTTTTTTTTTCATAAAGGGGGAATGACAATCTCTGCTCAGATGTTTATGAAAATGGCTGGTTACAAACCGAGTCGAAAAAGGCCAGGAAATGGAAGGTAATGAATTTTCTGAAGCTTCTACTTTCACTGCTAAACACACGGTGATGAACACATCTCCGAATCTTGTGCCCTGTGAGAGCCAGCAAGGGACACGTCAGAAGTCAGGTGAGGTTCTGGAAGCTAAGGAAGGCCTGTGCCGTCTCCAAGAGACCCCGATGTGTCAGGCGCCAAGGGCTGAGCTCGGAGCTGCGGCCACCAGGAAACACTGACGGCCACATGAGGGGACACGGGGCACGTGAGGGGACACGAGCCTGCAGGCTGCACTGGGCCCTGCTTCCCACACTTCCTCTGCTCACACCAGTGCCCCGGAGGCGAGGGCCTCCGTTCCTGCTGAGGAGGGAGGCCGTGCAGGTGCTGCCCCCCTAACCCCCCAAAAGCAGCAGTGAGGGAGGAGAGGGGCGGGGCCGCCGCGAGGCCACCGTCAGACCCGACGCAGGCGCAGAAGCATCTCCCCAGCCCCAGAGGGAGCCGACCCTGCGGCTCAGCTTCGGGCTTTGTCCTCCGCCCCCCCCCCTTCCACTTTACGCTCTACAAAGCCACGAGGCAGGGCTGACGTCGCTGCAATAACCCCCTTGCTTTTCATCTTTTCCCTCCTCGTCACACAAAGTACGGACTACGTCCTGCGCTCCTCAGAAAGGCTTCCGTATTTGAGAACAGACACGTTGTCCGAGGCTATCGGGGGACACAGGACACACGAGGGACGGTATCATTAGCATGCCCGTGTCCTGCTTCAGACAAAGTGTCAGAACACACCAAGTCTGCAGGGAGGCTGGCGTCCCACCCGCAGGCTGGGAGCTCGTCTGGCTGGGAAGCCCGGGGAGCCTTCGCTTGCAAAGCGGAGCAGAGTTTTGTAGAGCGAGTAACCTCCCTCCCATGCAGCTCGAGACGCCTGCAAGGTGGCCTTTCTCGGATCAGAGCTTGTGAGTCCAAGGGAGCGCGCGGACCGACCGCGGGCCCCGGAAAAGTGGCCCCACGCGTGGCTCGTTAGTCCCCTCGCTCTATGGCACGTGGGGATCAGGTCCAGCCTGTGCCGCCCGACTGCAGGGACCTGCCTGTCAGGAGACAAACGGTCCCCAGATCCCAACTGTGACACCACGCCCGTGAACTCTCATTGGAGACTGTCGTGATCTCAGTGGGACAAACAGCACTGTTGGATTTTACGAGAGGAAAGAAACTGAATTGTGACAGTCCTGAAATGTCAGGCTTTACCCCGTGTCTTTGGGGTTTGGCTTTTTAGGGCCTATGTATCAGACTTAAGATCTTTTTAATAGCTTTGTAAACGGATCCCAGAAAGTGGCTTCCTATTCAGGGTTGCTATCAAACGACCAAGAGCTCTGTGAACATTCCAGGCCCTCAAAGGAGAGTTTCAGGAAAAAAGTTAACTTCTGCTTACCTTCCCTGAACTTTCTCTCTACCTGCCTCAGGGCGGACCTTGCGAGGAGGGCTGGTCAGGCGAGGGCGGGTGGGCGAGCCTGAACGCAGATGAGCAGGAGGTGAGAATAATGAAGAGGAGAGGACAGTGCGGGGGAGGGGCAGACAGACGGGTGAGCGGGTATCCGAAAGGAGGTGAGCAGAAGCTGTGCAAAATCACTGGACATCGGGCACCTTAATTTGGTTTTCTGAGAAAACCCAGGATCTCAGCTCAGGGGGTGCCTGTGCTCACATCTTCTAGCACGACTCGGCACAGCGCCGAGCAGAGGCAATGGGTCAACCAGTTGAGCGATCTTTTCTGTGGAACGAGGTCTTTGAGATGGAGTCCCTTTCTGCTACAGCCCTGGGAAGGGGCCGGGCTCACCCAGTTTCCCTTGGGTGAAATGCGAAACTACAGTCCTGGGGGGACTCACAGGCACAGTGAGGTGGGGCCAGGCCCAGCGACAGTGGTGGCAAAACGGACATAACTGGGGGTGATGACAAGAATTCTTTCCATCCAAAGAACAGACCTCTAAATATTGTTTTTCCTTTAAAAGTAGATGTAAATAACAAGTCTTTAAAAATAAAATAATGAAGATTAGTTGCTGGAATATAAAACAAGTTGTAGTGCCTTTCAAAGGACTGTGCTTCACAGAACCTTCTTATGTTGCTTTTGGAGAAATATTGCAAAGCAGTTGGTTAGCACGGGCATAGTGAGAGGAGAGAGGCACCCGCTCCCCGGGCTGCCAGGCTGGGGCCGGGGCCAGGAACCAGGACTGCTCCAGGGGCTGAGCCCACACTGTGCTTTGGCTGCAGGTTTCCCTTGTTGCCTGGTTTTGCAGAAGCCAGCAGGGACGGCGAGAGGTGCGGGAGGCAGTTCACTGTGCTTCTGGCAACGTGGCTTGTCCTTCCCTATCTGGAGTCTGTGTAAAGGTGGTCCCCAGACTGCATTTTCACACACACGTCATTTCACTGGTGTCCTTTGAGAGCTGACAGCCGGAAGGCACAGGTATCCCGGAGAGCGACTCTAAATTCCCTTTCGAAAGACAGTTCGGTCACCGGCAAGCCCAGAGAGAAAAAGGAGCAGCGGCAGACATTCCTGCAAAGCCCGGCTCCGACCAGCCCTGCCTTCCAGAGACTCATCTGCGAGTCTGCACCCGCCGTGAGGAGGGGGACATCCTTTTCACGCAGTCTATGAGAACAGGAAAATAAAAGGTGGCAAGAGACACGAAGGTTCTGGATGCCAGTGGGAGTGGAGGCCAGGGGAGCGTTTAGCCTTCAGTATAGACAGAGGAGAGCTGGCTAGGACAGCGGTCGACGGCGCTGATCTGCAAGAACGCAGCGTCTTCAGGCCCGCTGCGAAGAGACTCCCCGAAGAGGCTGGAGGACGCGGAGGGCAAGTCATACACTGGAAGAGAAAGAACAGGAAGTTAACTGTCCCGCCCAGCCACGCCCACTGCATGCGCACAGAGCGCATGCGTGCTCACGCCCCCACGCACACACGCACGCCCACGCTCCCATGCGTGCGCGCCCCCCCACATGCGTGCGGGCGCCCCCGCACATGCGCGTGCACGCCGCACGTGCATGCTCTCCGTCCTCAGGGACCTCGGTGGGGAGGGAAATAAGTCTTGGCACGAAGTACGAGCTGAGCAGAAGTAAAGTGTTCTAGGCAAGGGCAAGGAGGGCCTCAAAAAGGAGATATTAAAGTTGAATCATAAGGAAAGATGGGATTCTCACAAATGGAGAGGTAAGGTAAGAACATTCTAGAAGAAGGAAACAGTGCAAAGGCGGTGAAAGAGGGGCTGTGGGGCCAAGTGCCCGGGAAAGTTCAGGGGCAGCACATTTACGGAGATGTGTGTGAGGGCAGGCCTATGTGATCAGGCCTTTCATGGGGGCTGTGAATACCTCGCCCAGAATAGCCTTTATTGTTTAGGCAGCTGGAGACTGAAGTGTTCAAGGAGGAAAGGGGCTCGATTTATCCTTCACTTTTGGAAGATCATGCTGGTGGTTGTATGGGGGGGCAGAACGGTATTAAAGATAAGAGTTGTTTCAGGGAAACTGCTGGAAGGCTATGGCCATTGCCACGGTCTGGGAGAGACTCTGTGGCCCCCTGAGCTAGGGTGGTGGGCGTGGGGCTGGAGAGGAGCCTGAAGATGAGAGACAGGGATAGATTCAAGAGGACGTGATGCGGTCATGTGCCTGGTCAAGCCGCTTCTAGGCTGGACACAGCAAAACCACCTGTTTCACCTGCAAGTCTGCGGGAGTTTATAAGTCACAGACAGCAACCTACCTGCAATGCCCGAGTGAGCGGAGAAGGCTCTGTGGAACACATCAAAGCCAGCTTGTCCCATGGGCGTGGGGGCCAGGCAGTCCTCGAAGGAAGGCACCCCACTGCAGGGGCTGCTGGGCAGCACATTTCTCTGGGAGTCAGGGTACTGTGGGGGGCAGAACGTCTGTAGCTGCCCGTAAAATCCTGCAATGCAAGCACTGGTGTGAGCTCCCGCAGAGCCGACGTCCCCAATATCCCCCCTGACACCACCAGACCCTTGCCCAGTCTGGCTTCAGGTGATAAGATGCCTTCCACTCTTAAGCCCGCCTGTTAAATCTTCTGAGCGAACATCTGAAATGCACTATTTGAGCAGAAGCTCTTCTACCTTCAGGGGCTGGCAAAGCTTGTGGCTTCTGACATTTTTATCTCCTGCTCCAGGATGGGCAGCTGAAGGGCTTCTGACCTCCCCCAGATGCTCTCAAGAGTATTGGTGACTGCACGCCTGACCTGCAGAGAACATGCCTACCCCGTCCCTCCCACCGGGTTTTGAGTCTATCTTAACTTCCTTTATCTTACATTCTGTTCTGCTTTTCATATTTGGTAAAACCTGAAATATACTCTTAACAGGCCCACCTGAAAAAAAAAAAAAGCAACATAGATCTATCCATCCATCTGTCCTTCTAACAGATAAGTTCATACACATTTATATCCTTCTGATTATTTTGAATAGGCACATAAAGTATCCTGTAGGACGGGATGTGCTCTATTATTATTGTTGATCTTTGCAGTAATTGGGACAACTGGAAGTGAAGATATCACGTAATGAAGGAAAGACTACTTAGTATTTGAAAATAATCATCAGCGTTCTGCTGATTTTGTTTCATTGATCTCTTTCAATGTTTTTTTCTTGTGTGACAGAGGTTTCCTGGGGGATGTTTGTGGTCCTTTTCCACAAACCCTTTACAAGTCCCAAGATACTTTAACTTTTCCTTCTTCTTCCTGGTCTCATGACACATTTAAGTCAATGGATTGTTTTCCTACAGTATAATATGCATTTACAAATCTAATAATGAAATCTTCACTTGATATTTTATTGAAGAGACAGCTGCAGCTCACCGTCTGCTCAACTGCAAAAGGTGACCGTCTATTTCACTGGCTATTGTGAAGATTAAGGGACAAGAGGGACCATATACAACATTTTAAGGTGCTTCAAAGCATCAGTTATTACTGGTATCATTACTCTGGCAGAAAAAAACCTGAGGGATTAGTAGAGAATGTGACTCATGGTTCATATTGATGGTTCATAATGATGGAGAACATGGGACTAATTCATGGGCTTTGGGTCCCTAGTCCCGTATGCCTTCCTCTACTAGAACTGCTCCTTCTTAATGATCAATAGGAAGGGAAGGTGTTATCTGGGTTCTCTTTAGCTCTCTTGAAGTATTACCAGGGCACACCGATGTATCCAGCCTACTATGCTCATTACCCTTTTCATTTCTGGTTAGTATTCCCCAAGTGGCCTGGATAAACGCTCACATCACCCTTGGCCAGGAAGTCTGTTCTGTGGCTGCTGGCGATGTCACCAAAGCACGTGTGCAGAACTGCTCCTAAGGATAGTCTGGCCCTCTAGGAGCTTATGATCCAAGACAGAGAGACCCATGCGGATTTATGCATGGGGCACACTCACAGAAAATGAGATACTATCCATTCAAAGCAGACAGTAGAACACTTTATAGAGAATCTGGAGAAAAATGCATATAAGGTTTGGGGGCAAGATTAAAAGGATGTATAGCAGTGTATACTAGAAAAATACTCGGGGGGAATACCATATCAAGGCAGGAGAAGAAAGAATAGGAAGCCATTGGCCCTTCTCTGTTGGATCCCCAAAGGCTTCTGTATGATCTTGATAGACAGATGGGCAAAGGACCCAACCAGACCACCTGGAGACGCAGATAACTGATTAACCAATATGGACCAACTTGATCCCTTAGCCAACAAAGAAATACAATCAAGACAATAATAAAATACCACATTCTACCTGTCACATTAGCAAAGATTTCGAGAAATCATTCTCAGTCCTGGTGCAAGAATGACTAAGTCACTTCTGTCCAGTGTTATAGATACTGTGAGAGTGCAAGCTTCTTGGAAAAACCACTGGACCCCTGTATCTAGAGCCCAACAGTGTTCATACTCATACACCTGGACCTGGGGATTTTATTTCTGAGGAGGTATTCTCAGAAACCATTCCGAAGAACGGAAGAAATTCTGCACTGACATGGTCATGACTGTGCTAGTTGTCAGAGCAGAAAACCCAAGAGCCAAACGGGCAACCATAAGGGAAGGGTTCAGCAGAGCACTTCATTTACAGGACGGGAATATTAAGTAGGCCCGAGAACATTTACAAGGAGTTTTTAACAACATGGAAAGACCATTGTATAAGATTCAGAAGCAAACAAAAGCAAGATATAAAACTGAATATGGATACTGGGCACAGACATGGGTAAGTCCATGCCTGGGGTAGATGGTGAGGCAACCTTTCTGTTCTTTTTAGAGAAGAGGAGAAAGAGAGAAAACACAGGAGTGGTGGGGAGGGGGAGAGGGAGAGGGAGAGAGAAAGTATGGAGGGACAGAAGGAGTGGGAGAGAGAGGATCTTAAGCAGGCTCCCAGCATGGAGACTGTGCGGGGGGGCTTGATCTCAAGACCCTGAGATCACTACTTGAGCCGAAACCAAGAGTCAGATGCTTAACCGACTGAGCCATCCAGATACCCTGGCAAGACAACTTTTCTATGGTTGTCTTTAGGCTGTTTATTTGGCTTTATATATTTCTGAGTTTTAATAGTGGTGAAGCTCAAGTATGCTGGAGCCTGACTTCCTGGGTTCAAGTCTTAGCTTAACCACTTCCCCACTGTGTAATCTTAGTGAATTTCTTAGCCTCCTGGTGTCTGTTTTCTAGTAGGTGAAATGGGGCTTAAAGTAGTACCTATACCTCATGGAGTTATTATGAAGATTAAGTGAGTTAATACTTACATATTTTAGAATATAGCTTGATAATATAATTATATAATTAATGCTTGTATATTTTATATAATACATGTGTTTTTTAAATAAGTAAAGTTAAAAAAGTGAAATTTTATAACAACCTTATCCTCAGAAACTAAAAAACCCTAGTTTTTCAGAGAAATAAAATTTTCAAAAGGGCAACAAATAAGTCCTTCAGTCACATCCCAACGTGAGAATGGACATGGCAGCAGGTATGAGCCACACACCCGCCTCCCAGGCAAAATTCTCTGCAACATTCTTGTCCCTGTGGGGACCTAAGCTGTATGTATCTTGACCCTATTGGCTCCTAGATCCTGCACTAATCGATGCCTATCTGGGTTTCTTCACTCACCTTGTGCAGCAACAATTCTGAGTGGTTTGAAGGCACCTGGACGGGAGGTTCCCTGGACTGGTCTTGACTGTGCGTACCCGGTGGCCAGGCACAGAGAGCAGGAGGAAAACATCACCATAAACTACCATGGTCGGTTTATTAGAACGTAATGTCTCCTCACAGAGGAGAAGAGACCACATTTGCTATTTCTATCACTCTGCTGCCTCGGCTCAGATGTTTCACCCATCAGTTCCCAGACAGTGTGCCTCGTTGTGCCGTTACCCTTCCAAGAGAAGCCATTTCTCACGAAACTCCCACAACTCCCCAAACAGGGACATTAATCATTCAGGTATGTCAGGTACATGCCTAGAGACCTTCGTTGGCCTTTTGTAAAAACCATTTCCCTCTCTTCCCTATCTTCTCTCCTGTTTCTAAGAGGGCAGGAATGTTACCTGGCTTCAGCCTCCCTCTGAGTGTTGTGATGTGTGAGTACAGAAGGTCTGTCACGTGGAGAAACACCCCGGGTTCCCTCCCCTAGACTTCCCTGGCCGCCTGGACCAGCGTGAGAAGGCAGAGTGGACTGTAATGCTTGCCTCTGGGTGTCTTGGCTGACACGAGAAACAGTTGAAACCAGAAAGGCCCTGCACACGTGTTGGATCCCTCTCACAGCCAACGCGGGGAAAGAAAATCCTTTTTATTGAATCCCTCCCTCCGAGAAGCCAGTCACTGGAGATGCCAAGTGCACTGGGGTGGATGGCTGTGGTCAAATCAAAGGGCTCTAACAGACCCTCTCCCCAGTGCGATTGCCATAAAACTAAGGAAATTTTTAAAAATTCCATTAGGGTCTTGCCATACACACAAATCCCGAGAAAGCCTCGCCCATTTTCTGATGAATGGCTCCTGTATTCCAGCTGTTGGATTTCGTGTAGTGAGTTTGGGTGGAACTCTACCTCTCGACCAAAAGCAAAATGAAGCAAGATGTTAACACATTTTGTGGGTATAACACGTAAGAGTGATGGCAAGGTCAGCCAATCTGTCAGTCAGTCTGTCCGTCCATTGATGATGATGAGGGGCTGACCAAGGTGCTGTTGGAGAAACCCAGAAACAAGATAATACCTTGTCCTTGAGGACAAAAATGCAGCTGGAGCAAGAGCACACAGTTACAACAGCGTAAGGACACACATAGACCTTCATGTGGGCAATGATTACCTTACCCATCACCTTTCATTATAAAATCACCCTTCCCCCATTTTACACGTTATTCTGCCTCCAAAAATGGCAGGGGTGGGGGGAGGGAAGAATCTATAGATACAGTGGATCTACCCCAATTGCAGCTCCTGAAGGTCAAGGAGAATCATTCTTCTTCTTGTCAATTTTGGGAAGTTTTTTCCTTTCTAAAAACACATCTGTTTTTCTCAATACACACACACACACACACACACACACACACACACACACACAAGTTTGGAATTAACTGTACCCACCAGAGCACGTAGAATAGTATAAACAAAGAAGGGAAAAAATTTGTTTTATCTCCACATTCAGATATGGCCAGATCTATATACACAAAACTGGAATGTTCTATATATCGCTTCATCTTGTTTTTCCCCCATAATGTTCTCTATGCACTTCACATATACTGAACTTCATTCTTAAAAAAACCTTCCTCTCTTGTCCCATGGGGTCACTCATGGCTCTGTGATGACGGGTTCGATCAGGAGTCCACAGTCACTCCTTGCTGCTGGGTCCCCCGAAACTGGCGTGGGTCTCCTTCCCGAAGTGGAAGGGGGTGGGGGGGACATCGGAGGAGAAAGGGACGTTGTGACTGTGGTAACAG
The DNA here is from genome assembly GCA_028646535.1 of Procyon lotor. Taxonomy (NCBI): domain Eukaryota; kingdom Metazoa; phylum Chordata; class Mammalia; order Carnivora; family Procyonidae; genus Procyon; species Procyon lotor. The sequence continues at coordinate 4,840,112 of CM053615.1, read as the reverse complement.
AAGGGTGTTCTCCAGGGCGGCACCGCCCGACAGAATTTCTTAGATGAGGGAGACACTCGCTGACTCCGGCTGTCTTGCTGTCAGTACGGGAGCTGCGTGCGGTGCTGAGCCCCCAAGGTACAGCTGGGGCACTGGGGGAACGGGTTCTTTCACTTTATTTCACTTTAATTAAAACTTAAGTAAGCCACGTGTGGCTCATGGCTCCTGGCCCGGACGGCGTGGCTCTCGGGCCGTCCGCCTTCCCAGCATTAGCAGACCTTGTTTCAGAAATGTTTCTGGTTAAATTCCTGAAGAAAAACACATGACCTACCACCAAGGGCTTAAATAAAAGCAGACAATGATTCTTAGACTCAAGGCCTCCAAGATAGGAAATATATTAGACTCTCTGTTACATGTATTTTTCCTTAAAAGTCTATCACTCCAGTCTTGGTGGAGGAAACCAGAATATCCCTACATCAGTAAGCAAACAAGGGTCACCCCGCCTGTAACCCTCCTGAGGGCTGATGAGTGACCCTCGGGAGCATTTCAGCGCTCCTGAAGGAGCGAGCCATGTTCCCTCCGGGAATTAGGAGAAGGAAAAGGAAACCAGTCGTACACTTTCTGTGGCCTGTGGGCCTAGCCTGCGGCGCTGCTGGGAGTGGTGACAAGCATCGTCCTGTCTCCAGCGGCCCGACCACATGATGTGGAGTCAAGTCCAACACCCAACACCAGCATCCATCCCAGGGATGGAGAAGAGGCCTGCACCTCGTCAGGCGCTGCATCGGGAGCTGTGTGCTTCGTGGGTCTGTTGAGGTAGCAGACGGCTCTGCAAGACAGAATTCTCATTTTCCTTTAACGTGAGGCTGGGAACCACCACCGAACTCTGGGCCCCGGGAAAAGCGCTGGCTGGACAGTGTGCAGAATCAAAGACGGACCCCTCCCTGTGGTAAGCTCTGCCCAGACCATGATGACAGCTCAGAGAGGCAGGCGACCCACAGGGGAGCCCTTCACCGGCAACCGCGAGCTCCCCCAGAACTGCTTCCCCGACCAGGCGTGGCCCGAGCAGGCTTGGCCGAATCCTTTGCGTCTTCCCGGAAACCGCGCCAAAGGTCATCACTCCCCAAGCCTCCTCGATCCCTTCGGCTGGGAAAACCCTTCCACTTCTGCGTGACCGGGGAGAGCCTCTCAGGAGTCAGGCCAGGCACGGCCGGGGTCAGCCGCGGCCAGGTCTCAGGAGCCAGCTGCTCCCTCCACCTTCCCGAAGGAACACGGACTACTGTGTGTGCTGGCCCCCACTGCTGTGTTTTTGTAAAGTGAGGGGTTCACAGTATCTGCTTGCTCAGTAGGTGAAAGTGGTTCAGCGCACGGGTTCAAGAGGATTGAAAGGGAAGACCCACGTGACGGGCGGAGCATACGCCTGGCACGCAGCTCACGCTCTCCAAATGCTACTTTTTCCTTTTCTTCTCCGAGCACAAGCATTTCTAGTTTTTTACTTTTATTCACTCAATGACTATTTACTAAGCACCCGAGTGCTGGAGACACAATGGTGGATAAGACACTGAATGCCTTCTTGGAGCTGAGGTTTTCTCTTTATTTTATTTTTTGTTTGAAGGATTTTATTTATTTGTCAGAGAGAGAGAGAGAACAAACAAGGGGAGCGGCTGGCAGAGGGAGAAGCAGGCTCCGCGCCGAGCAGGGAGCCCCATGCGGGACTCGATCCCAGGACCCTGGGATCATGACCTGAGCTGAAGTCAGTAGATGCTTAACTCACTGAGCCACCCCGGCACCCCTGGAGTTGACCTTTTAGTGAGAACAAAGAAAAACATGAACAGGAGAAGCCCAGTAATACAGTTTCATACTCTGTATGACCATATAAAGGACACTTTCTTTCAGGGACACTTGGAGCCGGACTCTTTTCTGCAGCATGCCTACAAGGTAGGAAGAGGGAAAGGCAACAGACCAGAGAGCAGTGTGCGTGCTGACAGTGGTTCCCTTTGTTGGCCCAGGCTCGTGGTGGCAGGTACAATTAGGGGCATCCGCCCCGCAGCTCTGCTGAGGACCAGCCCCACCAGGGTCTTCCCCCGCCAGCGGCTCTGATCCCTCCGTGCCCGGGTGGCAGATACGCAGATATCAGAGACGCAGGGAGACCTGGCTGTGCGCAGCTTTCCGGTGGTACAGTTGTTGGCTAGCCAAGTGGAAGGAAGGATATATATTTATGAGCTTTATGACTCTAATTATTTTTCCGCAGAGACTGTAATTTTGTGGGTTACTTCAGGAAATGTAGAGTTTTTTTGTTTGTTTTTGGTTTTGCTTTTTTGCCTCCATCCTATCCTGGCTGCAGGAGCAGGGGCATGGGTGAACCTAGGTGATGAACAGGGGTGGGGGGCCCTGATTCCGAGAGCCCAGGGACAGGGACAGAGTAGACACACGACCCTGCCGCCCTAATTTCTCCTTTTCCAACGCTCTTATGGCTCTTTGTGCCTATTCCCTCCTACTCTCCGGGGATCTCGGAGCTGCCCCCTGTGAATACCTTCTGTAATCCATAGTACAACTAGAGGAAGAGGGGAAGACACGGGTAAGCTTCTGCTAAAGCCCCTGAAGGCCACCAGCACGTGTCTTTGGCCCCTTGACTTGTAGGCAGATTTTATGCACTCCAGCCTTACTCTGAGATGGGCCCAGTGAGTCGCACGCTTAGTACCCACATGGTGCCTTCATATGAGAAAACTTGTAGGATTCCTTCTCAGGGGGCCATCTAATATTCCTGCCTTGTAAGCGGGCAATTCAAATGCTATTCCCATTGCAGAGACCGAGAGATGGAAGCCGAGGAGTGGCTGTGATCCCCACCTCTATAACCAGTACTGTGCTTAGATGAAACCGTGCAAATGAAACTGGAAAACTCATGCAACCATGGTAATATTGCCAAACATCCAGATATTCAAAATTATTCATGGGGCTAGCCTTTATCTTAAAACAAATGGGCAGAACTGAAACAGCCACTATATAAGTTCCTACTAAGTTCAGAGCGTTCTCTTTGCAGTTCCCTTGGGTGTTTTTGTGGAACACTTTGGTTAGTGTTATGCCAACTGCTCAGGGAATTCTGTCAGAAGGAAGGAAAGGAACCAATATTTATTTGCTCCAAGTCAGGCACTGTCCTACGTGTTTCATACAGAAAATCTTCAACCTTACAACAACTTTTGAGGTAAGCAGTTTTTGTCCCCAATTTATAGACAAAGAAGCAGAGAAGTTAAAATAATTTACCCAAATCCTCACAGCTACCGAGGTTCAGGGCTAGGATTCAAACCCTGGTCTTTTTGGTGACAGAGTTGATACAGACTCCTAGGACTTGAGCTCATGGACCAAATCATTTTAAAGAGAGTCTTGCCATTTCCATTGAGGTCCCTTACTGCCAAGATCTGAGGCAATTTACTCGCATTGGACCAATATTTCATAATGTACTAGCACTTTCATTAGGGAGAAAAGCATTGAATTAATTAATAGAAATCAATAAAATCATCTAACTGCTAAAAAATTCTAAAAACCCTCAAAAGTAGAAACAGAGACATTTTAGGCATTTCCTTTGGCCAATTTTCTGATTTAGTCACTATTTTATTTCTGTCCCTTGCACGAACAACTTGGATCTGGGTTTGAATCCTGGATGACCCATTAAGCAACTGTGTTAATTTATCCAGTTTGGACAAATTATTTTCCTGCTTGAGCCTCATTATCTTTTAAAATAACACCTATTTTATAGGGTTGTGGAAAGCATTATCCACGCGCGTGTTAATAAAAGCATATATAGCATTCCCTGGCAGGTAGGAGGCCCTGCATAAATAAAGCAATTATTATTGCTGTGAAATGAGCTCCGAGGTATTTCTAGATTCTGTATAATGCACACGCAATCTTTTCCTCTCATAACCCACCACCCTTAAGTATAATATGTTACTGCTCTTAAAAGTGCAATCTCCATAGTCTGGTTGTCTTTGTTTGGCTCCTGGCCACGGCCAGCACATCCTCCAGGTCTCATCTAGCGAGAACTCTACTCAGTCTCCTCCCTGGAGGTGGTGGAGAAACGGACTCTTCATTTTGATACAGAGTCTATAAATGGGGAAGCTGCAGGGACGGCTCACAGACTGTGTGAGGAAGACAGATTTTTCTCTGGGCTGAGAACTGAACCAGCTTGCACAGCACTTGAGCTATTTACGACTGACATTTAAGCATCTACTGTACTGAGAAAGAGGAAAATAATGGAAATAATAACCCTTGCGGTTCCGTGTGGATACATTCCCCTTGAAGGAGACTGGTGACAGTGGTTCAGGAATCGGCCACCGGAGCTACTACCCGGTCCCCTTGCCCTCGGGCAGAGGGGCTACAGCGCAAGCCCACCGGGATCCAAGAAGGGCACCCTTTCCATCTGGAGTGTCCGCTGCCAGTCGGCGGGCCACGGTGAGAGGCGCTCAGGACACTCAGTGCTCTCCTCTGCTTGTGCCCCTCGGAGCCCCTCGGCGGGCTGCACGAGCTGCTAGAAGGTTTGCTACCAAGAAGCACACTCTTGCCCTCGCTGTCGTTTCCAGGGCAGTGTTGGGGGAAAGGGAGAGGGTCTGCCAGTATGTCTGCAAAGGGTCCCACGAGGGGCTGGGAGTGGGCAGGGCCTTGGGAAACGCGACACAGCAGAGGGAGAGGGAAGGCAGGCATAAAACACCCCTGGTTCAGAGACTTAATCCATTTTCATTTAAATATCCTCAACCCACCGAAACCCCTAACGGGTGGTGGCCTATGGCTTCCAAATTCTCAAAGTGATTAGCTGCCAAAGTAAGCTAATTGCAATGTGTCTCAGTAATTGCCGCGTGTGGGGATCTGCACTTAGAGTAAAACGGTTCGGTGAATCCTGACGGTGATGATGAAACACTTGGAAATGACATAAAGTAAAGACTCTCGAAACCAGAAGACCCGGAGAGCCTGAAATGGATCAGGCCGGCTGTGTGGCCTTGAGGAGAGCACAGCGTCTCTGAGCCTCTGAGTCCCCACGTCTACAAGGGGGACAATTATGCTCATGGGGCAGCAGCATCCTCACAGTGGGAAGGGAAAGCAGCAGAGGGAATGAATGGATGGGGTTCACGGCCCCCCACCCGCCCAACACACACCTGTGATTCCAACATCCCAGATACATGCGAGGCCCAGAATGGAGGGTTCGGGATCTGGCCACTCTGGGTCTGACGGTCGTGCGAGGTGACGTCCTACCGGAGTGGCCACTGGTTGGGGTTGGTAAGGAGGAGCTGGGAATTTCCCTCCGAGCAGGCTCCGCCCTGGGCTAGTAGAGGCTCCCCTACTGAGCGGGGTCACAGGGGATAGTAAGTGCACGAGAACTTGGCAAACGGTAGAGCCCACTGCAGATTCCAGCCCCTGCTGTCTGATTGCAAGCCTGGTGCTGCTCGTCCTCCTACTTTCCCTGAGTCCAGAGCCATACCTGCCCCGGATGAGGACGGCTCTGCCCTACAAAGCTCACACAACTCACTCGGGGCTATTTGGGCTTGAAGCAAAATGAGGAAAGAAGGACAGAGAATGAAGATTTAATTCTGGGTGTCCTTGGCCTTCCAAGCAAGCTCTGCTGTAAGAAAGGTCCGACAGAGAAGAGGAGCCCAGACACAGATTAAAAGAAGGGCTGCAGCCCCAGCCCCCTCCCCGTGGTCTAGGAGAGCCGTTCTGGTCTTGAGAGTTTTCAGGTTGTGCTATATTTATAGGACTTCCCCAGGAAGCAAAGGAAGAAGGAAGCTGAAAGTATTTACTTTCTCCACCATTGGCCCATTGCTTCCTTTGGAAGCTCCTGACTGGAGCAGCATGGCCAGGGCGCACGGAGTCCTATGCTTGGGGTCTGGGCCGGTGGCTCTTCGAGTGGGCGCTACAGCATCAGCTCCAGCTCTGCTCTGGGGAGTCTCGGTGATCAGAATGTCTGGGTGAACGGCCTGGAAATTTTCATGTTGTACCAGGGATTTCTTACACTAAAGACTGAGAGGTTCTAAGAACATCTTCAGAGTGTTTGTAATCTCCAGAAAGTTTTCCAAATGAAAGACCAATAGGAAAACACAGAACAGCGCTGATTTCATTTGAAATAGAGGAAGAGAGTGCTTCTGATGGGCCTCTCTTCTCTGCTGCCCCCCTGCCCTTTCTGCTGGACTCTGAGGATCTCAGGGATAAAGAAATGCGAACTGTCCTCAAGTACTTTGGATTGTACTCTCAGCAGATACGGACTAAGCTGGCCTCCTTCCCCACCCCAGTGCCTTTTCCGCACATTTAGGTTCTTGGTCAAGGTGAAATCATGGGGCCTCATTGCGTGACTCAGAAGTCTTGGTCATACTGTGGGCCTCATAGTGATCTTGTGACCTAGACTTCTGTTGTCGGGCTGTAACCAGATCCCCAAATATATCTGATCCACTAACTAGGTGACTTCTGGCTTGTTTGAATCCAAGTCTGTGATTATACAATTTTCCAGCACTCAAATCTAAGAGTGGGCAAGGTTCCCGGCAGTCAGATGGAAGGGGGTGACACAGATCCTGGAATCCAGTGACATTCTTAAGGTTTTTTTTTTTTTTTTTTTTTCATTCTTAAGGTTTTGTAAACGGAACATCCACTCTGCCATCTCAAACCCACTGACACATATTACTCTACTGTTTTCCTTCAAGCCCAGATTTCATCTCAACTTAACGTTCTAAACAGTAGATTTGGGGGAGGCCTAATCGTATGCAACAGGAACTTTACTGTGAGGCCGAGGTTCAGGAGATACACTCAAGCCAATGGCACCAGTGTGAGATGGGGCCCCCTCTTTGCCACTTGGGGGGGCGGTCCGTGCTCTGATAGGTGTATATAGTCTGCAGGGTCCTTTCTTTTCTGCTTCATCTCATCCCACTGCACACTAAAGTCCTAAATTTTAAGTATGTATTAAGCATCTAAAAATTTGCCAAGTGCTACAGGGACTAAGTAGATGGGATGATTCCCTGCCTACACATGGACTGTGAGGACTATTCTCTCAATGTTGAGGTCTAAGGTTTTGCTTGCCAAAAATCACTGCTTAGGTATGAGCCCAGGATAGGCAGGACCTGTGTCTGTCTCCTCTCCTGGCAGAGCCTTCGCACCCCAAAGAGAACCTGGCACATAAGAGGAGCCATGCACTGGAGAATGAATAAATGAATGAGGGAGTGACATCCACAGCTAGAGGCTTCGGTGAAAATGCTGATGGGGAGAGGGATCACAACTAAGCTCAAAGATTCTGACCTATGAGACTTTTTTTTTTTTAATAATTTACATTTTTTTTAAAAGATTTTATTTATTTGTCACAGAGAGAGAGAGAGAGCATGCAAACACAAGCAGGCAGAGTGGCAGGCAGAGGCAGAGAGAGAAGCAGGCTCCCCTTTTTTAAGATTTTATTTATTTGTCAGAGAGAGAGAGAGAGCATGGAAACACAAGCAGGCCGAGGCAGAGAGAGAAGCAGGCTCCCCGCCGAGCAAGGAGCCCAATGCAGGACTCAATCCCAGGAACCCGGGACCATGACCTGAGTCAAAGGTAGCGGCTTAACCAACTGGGCAACCCAGGCGTCCCCTGATCTATGAGATTTCTATACCATAGCCTGTCGGCATGACTTCCTGTTCTAACATGGCATTTTTTTTTTTTTTTTAATGCAGGAAGAAACAAAGATGATGAAGGTATCATCGGCCTGGTCCAGATGACCTGGAGAGTTTTGCTGCTCCAAGCCACCCTTTCCTGCTGGGTGCCAAATAGGCTACTGAACTTGAACAGGAAAAAGGGCAGGCAGAGGCATTAGGCAACTTGACCCGTTCACAGAACGCCCTGAGCTCTCTTAGGAAACCATTCCAAGGTCAAGCAACTTGATCAACTACTCTGAATTCAATCTCTAAACAGGGGCAGTAATCTCTTCACAAAGTTATGATGAGAATTCAGGTATTAATCCAACGAACATGTTACTGAGCAGTTCCATTGTAGTTACCAGGTACTGATAAAACTTTTGTACCTAAGAGTAATTTATAAAACATACACTGCAATATAAATGTAGGTGCTCTCATCGACCTCACTGGTATTGATCAAAATGCTGCACCAGCCCAGATGGACAGGTGCAAAAGACCTTGGGTAAATACTTGGCTAATTCAGATCTCTGGAATCATTTTGCCATAATGATGACAAAATTTAAGAACTTGAAGAAGAGGCTGTGCTTTGGGATGTGGGATATGAGACTGGGTTTGGTGGAGGAATATAGAGGGGGAGGGGCCGGTTGTTACATTTAAATGATCTAGAAACAGGCCTGAATGTTTTTACCAAATTTGTGGCTGTATCTTCTAAGGTCTAGTTCTTAAAGACCTTGCAAGAGAACGAAATGGAGGGTTCAGTCAGAACAGTCTGGCTGGAGAGGGACATTTTCTGTAGTCAGAAAGGGTACTCACGTTGTAAGAGCCAACTAGAAATTCTAAGGAACCTGGGATTGTTTAGCAGCATGGTCTGAGCCCCGATGATCTCAGTGAACACAGACCAAGGCGGTTCTCTTGTTTCGTTGTTGTTTTGTTTTGCTAACACAGTGGCTATATTACCGGCCACCCATATGTTCCTGATGTTGGGTTTTTTCCCCCCTTTATTTTAAGGAAACTCCATCCACAGCTATTCACATTTTTTCTTCTAAGCCATCAACTGCTAATCACAACTACAAGGACAATTCCAACTAAAAATACAAGAATCACAAGACACAGATTGCCATTAATATGTTCAGCCCTGAAGAGTCCAACTAAGCAGCCTGTAAGATAGACTTATAAGAAAATATTTAACTTGATTTGAAGAGCTCCATTCATTAGAGGCTAAACTTCATGAGTTTCAGAAAGAAGACAGAATATTTGCTTCTGGAAAAAAAAATGTCATTAATTCCCCCAAAAGAACGAAAAAAGTACTAAATCTGTAATAATGTTCATCAACCACTTTCTATAAATGTTTTTAAGTTAGCTGACAGAGAAGTCACAATAGTCAATGAAACGGAAATTTTCTGGGTATTTCCCTTCTCTTCGATACATTTTTGGGTTCCAATTAGGAAAACAAAGTGTCACGCTGCAAGCAACACAGCCTGGCAAAGGGAAAGAGTGAGCAAACTGCTTAGTAAGTACGATACCTACCCAAGCAGCAGCTACAGGCTGGCTGCTCCATCCTCGTTATAATCAGACCTTTAGAGCTTAATACGAATATGAAAAGATGCTGAATCACATTACTAACCAAAGGAGACATGAAACCACCTTGCTGTGCACACTGGCGGGAATTAAAATGATTGACAGTGGCTAGGGCTGGGCATGGGCACTCCGCTCTGTGGCCGAGTCATGGGCTACGTCTTCCTAAGGGATTGACAGTGGGACCTACCCAACTTTAAAATGTGCATATCCATCAATCTGGCAATTTTTCTTCTACAAATAATTACTGAAGAAGGTACGCAAAGAGATATAGGTGTGTGTGAGGTTGCTTGTGGAAGCACTCCTACGTGCATAAAGAGATTCGATACAGCATTGTTAATAAAATAAAAAAAACATGTCTATCAGCAGGGGAATGATTTTAAAAAAATGACATGTTCCTGTAGATACTATACAATTGTGTTTTTTTTTTAAGGGATCTGATCTATAGACCTTTATTTTTTTAAAGATTTTTATTTATTTATTTGACAGAGAGAGAGAGAGAGCACAAGTAGGCAGAGAGGCAGACAGAGAGAGGGGGGGAAGCAGACTCCCTGCTGAGCAGAGAGCCCGATGTGGGGCTCGATCCCAGGACCCTGAGATCATGACCTGAGCCGAAGGCAGAGGCTTTAACCCACTGAGCCACCCAGGTGCCCCTGATCTGTAGACCTTTACCTAGAAAGCAGAAGCATATATAAATTTAAAAAAATTAAAATTTTTAAATTTAATAATTAAATTAAATAATAAAAAAGTAAGTCGTGATATAAAATGCAGAATGTGAGCCCATTTTTATAACAGGGCATGTGTGTATGTACGTATGTATATACATGTAAGTATATGCAAGTACACAGACACACATACATTTCATTTCTATAAACATCTAAAAAGTCATTAACAGTCTTGGAGCTCCTGAGTGGCTCAGCTGGTTGAGCATCTGCCTTCAGCTCAGGTCACAAGCCCACCTCTCTCGGGTTGAGCTCCACGTTGGGCTATTTTCTTGGAAGGGAGGCTGCTTCTCCCTCCATTGCTCCCCTTGTGCTCTCTCTCTCTTTCTCTCAAATAAACAAATAAAATCTTTTTAAAAAAGTTATTAGTAGTCTTAATAGTCATTACCTTTCACCAGTGCTGAAAACAACTTAAACTCTTTATAAGCCTAGGTACACTATTAAAAAAAAAAAAGAATGGGTAAATTTTTTCTTTTCTAATTTAAAAAAATCAGTGAGAATTTTCAAACTGTTTTAAAGACTGTGCCAAGAGTCCAACAGCCCCAATTTGATAGTAATCCGGCTTCCAACAGTTACTCTCGCATGCGTATGCTCAAGAGGCAAACATGGCGCACATGAGACTTTGATACACACACACACACACACACACACACACACACACACAACCTGTGGCGCAATCCCATTGGGGACAACGAAAGGGAGAGAGAGAGAGAGAGAGAGAGAGAGAGAGAGAGCGCCTCCTTCCCTAAAGAGACATACCCACTGGTTGGGAGCGCAGACTCTTGTCAGATGGTCCTGGGTGTGGTTTCCTGCTCCACCGTTGGGAGCGTAAGAAATCTAGGGCAAGTTACTTAACGTTTCAGTGATTTAGCTCCCTCATCTGTACCATAGGAGTAAATGATGCCTTCTTTATAGTGTTGTCATGTGATCAGTGAGAAAGGGCACCATAAGCATTTACCACCCTGCCTGACGCAGAAGACACGAGATCGAGGGGTTGGTGGGAAACCACGGTCTCCTGGACCGCAGTCCCTATAACGCCTGCAGAATTTTAGCCCCAGAAGGGACCTCATCGTTAATAGTTCCACACTTCCACGTTTCACAAACAGAATTCCCAAGCAACTAACACTTCCACGGCCCTGGATCTACAGGCGCCCTCATGTAGGAGAATGAGTGTGGGGTTGGGGTCAGACCGTTCCTCAAACCAGCTGGGACACTGGCTAGGCGTATGACCTGGGGCAGGGCGCTTCATCTCGCAGCCTCGCCTGGGAGGCCGGGTACACTGCTATTTTTACTCATGTTATTTTGAGGATTTAATAACACAAGTGGATGTATCCAGAGCACCCAGCATCTGGAACACAGAAGAAAAAAGAACATCAACAACCAGCTCTAATCCACTGAGCATCTACTACGGGCTATGTATTTTCTCTCCTTCTTGCATCAGCTCTGAAAGACAGATATTACTACCTCCTGAGTTAAGAGTCAGGAAACTGAGATTCAGGGCGTTGCATGACTTGTCGATAGGATTCCAATTCAGATCTGCCTGACTCTAAATTCTTTTTATCTACCTTTTTTCTTCTTTGTTGGGGGGAGGAGACAGGATCTTAAGCAGGCTCCACACCCAGCACGGAGCTGGATCTGCAGCTCAATCTCACGACCCTCACGCCCAAATTAAGAGTTGGACATGTTATTGGCTGAGAGCTACCCAGGCACCCCTACTTTTTCTTTCTTTTTTTTTTCCTATAGTTCATTATTTGTCTCCCTGTATCACTTGTGCAAGTCACAATTTCCCCTTCTTGTAATCTCTTCTGAGATAATATGACCAATTTAGGGGTTTGTAAGCTAGTGGCTGTGACTGCTTTGAAAACAAAACAATGCTTTACAAACGTTCAGAAACAAGGAACTCTTATCTGGGGGAGTGCCTCACACACCTCACCCCCTGGCTGCCATTGCTGCGCATTTCACTGCTGGACACTCGGCCCCAGGTGAGCAAAGACTCATGGGAAGGAACACTTACTGCATTAAATTTACCTTACTGTGTAAAGGATCATTAGATCATCCTCTTTCCTCTGGGGAGAGGTCCCAGGCAGATGGAGCAAGTGCCCAGAGAAAGAGGGACCCTGGAAACTTGACTCCTAATCACGATTTTGCTGAAGGCTGGCTCTACCGATCAGCCCAAGGGGCCATAAGCAAAAATTTCTCTTCTGTCCTCCCCAAACCTCCCCCCCATCCTTTTATTCATTCATGTTTATTCAATAAAATTTTGTAAAATTTTTTACTATATGCAAAACATCGCAGGAGGATACAGTTCCCGTCCCGAGGAAACTTCCAATTTCTGGATGGTTGGTAACTGGATGGTAACTGGATGGTTAGTTGATCCAGCCGTCTTTATAACCTTAAGGCTATATGGGTGTTAGTGTGTGTGTGTGTGTGTGTGTGTGTGTGTGTGTGTGTGTGTGCAGATACTTAATTACACGTGTAGATTATTCATACTTGAGTCGTTTCCATAACCAATCGTTTAATGACGATGGCCATCTCACACCCTCCCACAGAGCCCGGCGTGCAGTGATGCCAACTACACCCCCTGTACACACCTAAATTTAACTTCTGTTTAATAGAATTAGCACACTGTCAGAATTCATCAAGTACTAGTTATGTAAAACTGCTCTTGGGGTAATTTTGTAGTAATTAAGTATATAAGAGTAATTAAGAATTTCTCTGGATCTAATCATCACTCCCTAGTACTAGATAAGCATTAATAACATCATGGCCGATACCGAAAATTGGTCCTGATTAGGGCGGCTGCTGCCAACACTGGGCTAACACGGAATGTGCTCGTTGGCTCATTCTCCTTGTGCGTATGTCACAACTTGCTCAGTGAAGACTATTATTCTCTGATTTATAGCCGATCTTATTTGTCTTCCTGAGATTTCAAGGGGAAATCGTGACACATGCTTAAATTCTAAGCATTACAGTTTCTAGACTTAACTACTTCCTTATTTCACAACTTCACCTATGCCGATATGACTACATTTCCTGTGGGAGGGGGTTTGTTTATTGTCTCTACAATTTGCCTTTAAAAAAATAACCTTTAAACATTTAGCATAAACCCTCAGAAATGACATCAGTTGTGTCTGTAACCCATAAGACATTTCTGGAAAGTACCATTGCACAATCACTGTAAGTAAACAGAGGAACTCAGGGGAAGAAGTTAAACTTGTAAGGGCCACCTCATTCCATTTAAATATCAATGCTCTGAGATTCCTTCAGCTTGAAAGATGGTTTGGCTGTTTCGTAGGACAAGGCCTTTCCCAAGCATTTTGTTCTTGGGGGCCTGCTGGTGGCTGGAAACCTTTTGTTCCCTGGTGCGGTCGATTCGCACTGGGCTGTCAAACTCACCATGCCATCCCGAGGTGGGAAAACGCCACCACTGTCTGTGAGCTGACTGGCCAGCCTCTACGAGGACTGCAGGCAGGACAGCTCTCAATCCTATGAACCACGGGAGCCAGGATCCACTGGGAAGGCCCCCACTGCTCATGGCTGCTGTCTCCCTAGCAGACGGGCCAGGCTGGGGGGCAGCTTCCCGGGGTTCTCTTCAGGAAATCTGATGACTGGATCATGCACGATGGAAATCTGTGTGTTGGCTACTGGCATCTCCAGAGGGTGAAAGTAAGAGCAAGCAGAGAAAGCACAGAAATCTCAGATTGGGGGTGAGGGGCGTCAAGGGTCAGGACCCTCAGAAAGCCTCTACCACTGACTTCCAAGACGTAATCAGGGTGAGGAAATCTGAGGGATCATTCCCTTCTGCAGCTCAGAAAACCAGCTCAGGGAATGTCTGGCTGGCCCCGCGGGGTGCCGAGCCAATAAACATCATGAACAGAAGCGCAACTTTGTTAAGCCCTTCCTCCCAGACTCCCTTGCTTGCGGGTGAGGGTAGTCACATGACGACGTTCAGGGCACGGTGGTACTTGCTTCTTCTCCCTCCCCACGCTCGACACCGGGATGAGATACAGAGCACGTCGGCACCTATACTGTCAACGGGAGGACGGAAGCCACCCGTTACAGGTGGCAAAGCAAAACGCCAGCAGGGGCCAGCCCATCGTGGGCTCCACGGCTGCTCCCCCACCCGGCACCGCCCACTATGGGGTGTCTTATCTCCGGAGAGGAGTGAGCCCGTCCGCCGGGAGGGCTGCTCTAACACGAGAACAAATCTGGAAAAGTCTTATGCTCCGGACAACGTGAATTGCAAATAACAGGCTCTTTGGGAAAACTTGGAATCGGGACAGACCACTCCAAATCGGTGCAACCTTCTAACTCTAGCAGTAACAACGTCATCAAGAGGGAATCCGGGCAGCCAGTTCTCTGTGGCTAGAGGCTCCATGGTGTTTTGGAAACGCACACAGGAGTCGGCTAGAAATGTTGGCTTGTGGGAACTGAGGTGACAGGGGCTAGGACCAGCTCTTGGGAAAGATCATGATCTGCCCGCAGCCAAGGGCCATGCGATGCCAAGTGCGCACCTCTCTGGGGAAGGAGCCCTGATTCCCAATTGTATTTAAGAGGGCCGGAGGGGCTCCTGCCTGTGTAGCAGCTAGGCTGACGGCTTTTTTCACTTCCTTCTCTTGCCATTCCAGCTTCTCTTGGCTAGAAAAGATTGCAGGTGAATGAACACAATTCCCCATTATTCTGACATCGTTCCTCTACTTACCAGTGGCCCCCGAGCGAGCTGGACTGTTGGTTCAGTCACTGTTGTTTGGGCGCGGGGGTGGTACAGGTGTGCTCCAAAATAATCCCAGCGGTTAGGATGCAACGTTCCCACCTCTCTAATTCCATTCCTTGCAACAATGCCCTGGCTTACTTGCCCAAGATACCAGGCTGGGTTCGCCGTTCAGTGGGATTATCCTTAGCATGGTCCCAAATCCCTCTTTGAGCTGCTGGTTCTCAGCCTCCTCTATTTATCTTCAAAACCCTATGACACTTTGTAGAAACATCTAGAAACATCTCTATGACACTTTTCTCTGAATAAACCAGGTGCCTCTTGATAGTATTATTATTATCATCAGCATTATTACTGCATGTATCACTGCACTGATTAAATGATATCCCTGTTCCCTGGCACCTACTGGGTGACCAATAAACACTTGCTGAATTGAACTTGGCCTCTCCTTGATGGGTCCAGAAGGAGGAAGGTTGTGAAAATGCTGTTTTAGGAATTCCCATGGCATCCTAACAGCCTGGAATGAATAGGGCATTTAAAAAGAACTTATCCATTAGTGCCATAACAAAATGTACAAATATCAACTCTCAGGCAACTAATCCAGGCAAAAGTCTGAAGCTTGCCCAGGCAAGAGAATGGTCCTAAAGAGAAAGAAAAGACTGAAGAACAAGCTTACACGATTGGAAAAAGTGGTTCCTGTGTTTACATCTAAAACAAAAGACTAAAATATACTTAGAAGTTGCCTTGGAGATGCCACCCAAACAGAGACCCATAAATGCTATCAACATTCAAACATTGAAAGAAATGACACCTCATCCACCTTACTAATGAAGGCAACATAAATGGATGAAGTCAATGCAGAATCAACAAGACTGAGCTCTGGTCCTGGGTCACTTGATAGGTGAGGGAACTCGAAAAAGTGGCACTATTAATCTTTTCAAAGTGTGCCTTTTCCAAAGCACTCATTAATATTATGATAACGTATGGCAACAGATGGTGACTACAGTTAGCGTGGGGAGCACTGAGGAAGGGTACAGAATTGTCAAATCACCATGGTGTACACCTGAAACTAACATTGTCAAGCATACCTCGATAGTAAATAAATAAACAAGTAAACACACACAGCACACGAAGTCTAAGAGCTATACCGATCAATAGGGCAGGAGCGAAGCTCAGCGAGACCTCATTTTCTTCCTCGTCTGGAAGACCAAGCCCTTTGAATTCTAACTCTCATGGCTCCGTGTGAGGCAAAAGCATCTACATACAAGTATATTTCCCCACGGAAAGATTTAAATACATATTTACTTTGGTGTGCCTTTGACTCAGAAACGTGGAGATGAAGAACGTGGCTTAGAAACGTGGACCTCTTGTTAAAGACGCCTGTGCCCTTTGCCGAGAAGGCAGCGATGCCTAGATATTTTGTATTCTTCTGCGTCTCAGCTCCCATCTCTAAAAATATACTGATGACATTTTTCTCTGACCTCTGCCTACCGCCGGGAATACAGAGAGGATGGGGGTGACGGCGCTCACTAAAGCCACGAGCTACTGGAAAGACAGAACTCGCCTTCATTGTGGCTATCGTGTTAGCAACCCCAACACGGTTCTTGGGGTTTTAAACAACTAGTTTTTTGGGAGAATGAGGTTCCCTGTGACCAGGATGCCGTATGACGCCACCCAGCAAACTAGTCCAGCCAACGATGCCAATAGTGGCAACTCATTTAGAAGGTCTCTGTGCCTCCCCCTGCTCCCAGCGCTGTGTCACCCGCTTGAAAAATATTAGATCAATTTGCTCTTCATTCTAAGGAGCAGTTGACGAGAAATGCTCGTGCCTAGCAAGTTCCAGGAAAACATTTTCAGACAGAATGCTTGGAGGATGAAGTAAGGCTGCATTTGGATGCCTACTCCTTCATTCGGAGCAGTGGCCCAGCAGTTAAAGTGTGGACACTCCCTCTACAAGCCCGTCACAGCGGCCACTTATCCATCTTCTAGAACAAAGTTATGATTTCCCAATTTGCATAACTGTATCCTGATCTCTTCCAGAAAGTCTTGTCACATGTATTTATTTTTAAGCTGCTGCTAGCAGTTTCTTACTGGCCATGGGAATTTTTAACAATTGAAGTAAAAGTTAAAAAAAAAACCAAAACAATAAAACAACTCAACAGTTTCAAGTTGACAATATATTCGTTATTCAACTAAAAAAGAGAAATACGGGCGAAGATTCTTTTGCCAGGAGGTAGGGCGAAATGATAAGGTAGATCTCATTTTCTGTGTCGTCTTGTTTCATTTTGCATTTGTTGAATGAGACCGTGTCAATCATTTATTCAGTAAATATTTACTAAATGCCTACTTTGCACCAAGAATTATGTGTGCCCTAAGGCTAGAAACACTATCCCCATTCTCAAAGAATCCAATAAAGAAAAGGGAGGGAGAAAAAGGAGAAGTTTTAAATGAACAAAGCTCCTACTCTGTGCAACGTGCTTTTCTTGTGGACTCTTTGTAAAGAGACTCTTTGTAAAGATGGGAGAAGGTAGCTGAGACCCCCAGGAATTGTTCAGAGCCACACAGTTGAGTGGATTGGTATTTGTAATCGAATTGTTCTAACTCCAAAAGCTCTTTTAAAATGTCTTCAGAAAGCAGAAAAAGAAGAAAAGGAATTATGCATTATCCCTACCCTCATGATTTAAAAACATAAAAAACCAAAATTGTTAATGTTTTACAAAATCCCTTTCATTTTTTTTTTTATCTACAAGTAGGGTAATTTTTGAATTTTTAAAATATGTTTCACAGTTGTCATCAAAATGTTATGTGGCCTTTCATTGGAACTATGACATGACTGCCTGAAATACTGTTATTTTTTTATAGCACTAGAGAGAAAAATCATTGCCAATCATATGATGCCACTGACTGACACATGTCCAGATCTTGGCAAAGTTAAAATATGAAGAGTAAAAATGAGTGTGTTGTAGGATTGGTGACCTCTTCTGTATTCCAGAAGGCCCACACTGGTCCACCTCCTGCCTGCCGGTAAGGGTATCTTCCCAGCACAGGGGACCTGGATCTGCCCCACATTAGGCAAGTCCCTCTCCTGGGTCGGGAGATCTCCCTCAGCAGGGAGAGTGCTCTCTTTGTCTTTCTCACACATGCACTGCTTTGCGTACAGTAGGTACCCAAGAAATATTTCTTGGTTGGTTAAACACATAACTAAAGCTTAGGAAGGTTACCAACAAAAGAGGGTAACCATTGCCATCGGCCCAAAAGTGGTGGGAGCCCACGTTTCGTTGGGGAATGAGGGTTTGTGTGACTGCGCTCAGGGAGAGAGGAGAAGAGATGGATGGAGCTTGGGAGTCAGAGCCAGCGGCCTGGGCTTCTCAGGGTCTTTCCCTTCCCATAGCCCACTTCTCTGTCCACGTGGTCTCCTCTTTGGCTGTCCAGAATCCTACTCCAATGTCCTCACCCAGACCTAGCTCCACAGCACTGCCTGATTCCGCCATCTTGGGAAGTCACTCACACTTATTCACACTCAGCTGGTATACTGGTTGAGGTTTATTTGGGGACATCACCCATTAACATCAAGTAATAACTCACGTGGAGCAAATTCAGGAATCAGCAAGAGGCAGATAGGGGAGAATCCTAGTTTTCAGAAGGAGCTGAAAATCTCCTTTCAATGGACAGTATCCCCTCTGCCCCCAAGAAGTAAAAGGCTACGTATTCTGAGTTCATGCAATATGACAAGTCAATTTAACTTTCTATGAATGTTCACAAAGACATCTGCCTGATTGGCAAAATCGGTGTAAATAAAGAAAAGAAATTCAGCCAAACTTAGTTCTCCATGAATGTTTGAAGTTCAACACCAGATCTTCACACTCTGAACACCATCATCATTTCTCGTCTTCCTTTCCTCCTTTTCTCTCTCTCTCCACACTTACCAAGTACCTTAGCACGTAGAGAACTGAGCTCAGTCCTCCAAGAAAAAGAACAACGGGTCGGGAAATTCTGACCTCGGAAACAAGCTTACACATTAATAGAAAGGCAAGTGTTGCTCACAAAGGACTAACTTAACAAGGTAGAGAGAGAGCAAGAGTGTTATCTGAGAGAGGCAGGAGACATGCAGAGTCCCGGGCCGGGAGACATGCACTCCAGCTAAGAGTCTGCACCAGGGAAGGCTTCAGAGGGGAGGTGTCATTTCGCCTGGGCCTTGATGAATGGAGAGGTTCTGGGGGTATGGGACCTGTGGGGGGCAGGGGGCGGTATGCATGGGTGAAAAGCCCTCCTGCTGTTCCGTTTTAAGTGACTGATTAGTGTTTAGGAAACAAGATGCTGTTGTTAGGGCTTCTCTGTGAGGTGCTAAATCTCTGCTCAGTAAACAGAGCAACAACATCTTGGGCTGACCGCTTTGGGCTGTCATGACTTATACCAGTTTAGGGCCAACCCCAGGAAAACGCTATGAGATTTCATGCTGTTGAGGTGTGACATTTCAGAGCAAAGTCCTAAAAGCCAAAGCCTGGCTTGTGACGGAACCGGAGGAACCCATGGCTGGTAACGAAGGCTCCTGTCTGACAGTGACAGCACAGTATCACTTTCCCAGACTCCAGGGGCAGTCGGCTCCCCACTTACCGTGGACATGGATTCCATTTGGTTGAAAGGACGAGCTTGCTTCCGGCTGGTAAGACTTCAGGTGTGGCCCACCTGCTGGCTGCTGGGTGTGGGGAGGCTGCGTTCTCGGCATCACTGAAGAAGGAGCTGGAACTCTCCGGGGGCTGATGTGGTGAGGAGACGGGGCCGAAGGTGCGAATCTGGGAAAACGATTGTGGAAGAAAGCGTGAGGACAACTGTGAGGGAGCAGACACAAACCCTTCACGGCCAAATTCTGGTCTCCACACTGGCCGGATAAGAGCATGACAAAAAGCCCTCAAAAGAAACTGATGAAGACTTTTTCGCCCGTTTTCAACCACCGACTTCTCAGCTGAGATACTGAGGGGATAAAACAGGTCAATGAAGGGAAAACGTAGTCACAGTTTGGGCTTGTCAAGCCTCTTACAATGCATTCCAAATACTCTGGGTTTGGTGAAATTCAAAGCACATCTTTTGCCAGGCCCCCTTTTCTGCTAATTTTTAAATCTGTCTGCATTTTAGGGGAAATTTGATCCTTATGTTTCTGATTCATTTACACTTAGCTCATAAACATTTTGTTCTGTGAGACATATCTGGGGTCCAAGAAGTGTTACAAGTCTTCATTATAAGCCTCTTTCATCCTCTTTTCTTCAAACAATATATTTTCTTTTGCCAAGAATGAGGGAATTTAAACCTCAAAGATCAAGTGTGGTCTGAGACCCAGAACCTATCTGCACGGGTTCTGTCCTTGGCAAAGGATGCCTGCTGCTTGGGGCACAATCACAGTGCCATGTGGTTGTGGGGCACCCCTGGCGGTCACACGTGCTAATCACGGTAGAGCGACTGCTAGTTTCTGAGGAGGGACAGACAGATACCAGGTGCCCTGGTCAACGAACCTGAGGCACAGCCTGAGAACCGTCTGCCAGTCTTCTCATCGAAGGGGACACTGGCAGAGTCCGACTCCCTGGGTTTAAAGTGACTTTCTAGCACTGAAGGGAAGGTGTGCTTGGTAGCACAGCGTTCAGTGTCCACAGGCCACCAAAGCGACCCTCAGTGCAGGTCACTGGGGGGCTGGCACAGGGAAGCCATCAGTGCCATGAGATGAAGTGACAAAATGATTGGGGAGCCAAGTGTATCAGCAGTGAACCGTTCCATCTCCCCAAGAAGGGCCCCCCAAGTTGCAAACTTCTACTCATGTGGGCTTTGACCGACACTAATATGCAGCGGAGGCCGGCAGCACCCGAGGCTACTGCACAAGGACGAGTCCCCTCCCTTTGCTGGGCTTTTGCATCGGGTCACAGAGGGTCAGAAGGGAAACCAAGCCAGGCAAGTCTATAAAGCAGTCTGCACGGTTCTGAATCAGAATATTTAATAGGGCAGAGCTTCTGCATTTGTGTGGTGCCAGGAAGGAACCACAGGATTAAAAAAAAAAAAGCATGGCATTTACATTCTAGGGGATTCCTAAACGAATTCCGTCTGGCGAGGGCTGTGGAGGAAGGGGATGCGGGAACTGAGGAGGGAGAATGGGGAGAGAAGTGTCCAGAGGAGGCCGACACAAACTGGCTGCTAAGTTAGGATGCCAATTTTCACTTTGCTGCACGAGAAGAGTGACTGAGGACCCCGGGCTGGGTAAATACGTCTTTTCCAAGCATATTGTCTTAACTGGAGTTAGCCCGGAAGATGCGCGGAGCGGCCCTGAGAGAACACATCGCAGTGAACCTGTCACTGCCCTGAGAACATCTAGTAAAAACCCATGTGCCAGGATTCCTCAGATGGAGGCTATTTTCTTGGGGAACAAGTCACTAATGCGTCTGGCAACTCCGTCGGAGGTCATGGGAGGGAGCTGGGGAGTTGTGGGATCGCAGGCCTTAGGGCTGAAAGGAAAAGCAGCAAGATCCATTCACTTGCTTCCCGACTGTGTTTCTTCATCTGGGGATAAAAGACGCAGCACACTCCTGATGGTTTTCTGGTCTTTTCTCTAGTACTTCTGCCCCTCTTCCTTTCCGTTGAGGACTGATGGGGTGGAGATGTGTGGACGGGGCAAGTCACAGTACGTGTAAGTCTGAGCTTGACACTGTAGGCTCGAGGGAGGAGAGGGACTCGGTTGCACAGTCCCCCGCACCCCCGGGCCAGTGAGTCTGACTCGCAAAAAAGGGTTTGATGAACAAAGATAGAAAAGGTGGATGGGGAGGAGGAAGGAGGCAAAGACTGTCAGCAATATAAAACCTTATCTCTGTAATTTGGGGTGATCTGGCCATCGAGTGAACTATGATTATAAGCTATAAAGAAGGGAAGGTGTCAACTCGCTGTAACGGCGGAATTCATTTAGGAGTCATCTAGAAGGTAAATTCCATATAAGAGACTCTACATCTATATCTGGATTACATAGCTACATATAAGTTATATAGCTATGTATCTATTTAGAGAGCCTATAATTATATGGTAATTATAAATCATTCTTATCTATTCATTCCTGCAAACTCCAAACCGTGGCCATCCCCCCTTGGCTACCACGGATTTACATAATGCAGTAATGGTGAGCCCAGGAAAAAGTGTGGTGGTGTCACGTCAAGGTGTCAGCAATTCTTATCTCAGAGACCTGGGGGGAGTAAAGTACACCTGCCGGCCCTTCGACTGACTCCACATTTTGCTTTTTGTTAACTCCGACTGGATTTCTCAACATATTATTCAAATAAATAAGATTATATGGTATAAAGTCAATGCAATTTTAAAATATAGCGTGTCACTTCATACGAAGTGTTAATAAAAAAACCTAAAAGTAAACTATTCTAGGTGAGATAAATGTACCCCTAAAGAAGGCCTTGATTGGGAAAGGAAAGGACTGATACAAAAATGTTAACTTTTACACATACAGAGAAACGATGAGAAGTGACAAGATGTGATTACAATGATCCACACAATTGCTAGGAACAAGGAAATAAAGGAGAATTGAGCGCTAAAAAGCCCAGCGTAAGAAATGAGTGTATAAATGTGATTGATATTCAAGTACAGTACTTAGATTTAATTTTGTTACTGCTGAAACACGGTACATAGTATTTTACGGAAAAATCTCTCTACTAATTGAAATTTCACTTTTATAAACCTGCTTTCATGTTAACCCGCTCATAGTAGAGTACTTCTAGCAAATTAAAATCCGAGGTGAGGGGTAGGAGAGGAGTGCAGAAGTGGGGAGCTCTTCTGTTTGTGGGAAGGCCCTGGGAGCTTCCAAATCAGTCACTAAACACTCATTACAAGACCGATGCCAGAAATGCTTTAGAAAAAGCCAAAAGGACTTGAGAAACTTGAGTGGTTTGAGGCCATGCGCTCCAGAAGCAAAGAACCAAGAACATACACACTCACACAGAAGCTCATTAAGCCAAACATGAAATGTAGGCTGTGGGGCCTTAGAACCCCATTTTCTTAGGGCCCTCACTGATTCTCCAACTTTGTTTTTTTAACACACCCTAAGATGAATATGGTCCAAATATTCTGCCCAAAACAGATTTTTTTTAAATCTAAAGATGGTGAGGGGCGTCTGGGTGGCTCAGTGGGTTGAAGCCTCTGCCTTTGGCTCAGGTCGTGATCTCAGGGTCCTGGGATCGAGCCCAGCATCGGGGTCTCTGCTCAGCAGGGAGTCTGCTTCCCCCTCTCCCTCTGCCTGCCTCTCTGCTTACTTGTGATCTGTCTCTCTCTCTGTCAAATAAATAAATAAAATCTTTAAAAAAAAAATCTAAAGATGGTGAATTAAAATTTTGTGATGCTGAAATAAACAGTTTTGATGCTGAGGCTAAGTGGCAGTGATTTACAATTTTTCTCCCATGGAACAGCTCATCTCCCATCATGTCAGGACAAGATGACGTCACTCTAATTCACCCTGAGTTGCAGCGATGTCCAAGAGTCGGAAGGGAGAACGTCTGAAATCTTTCTAGTCCAGCTCTGTCCCCAGCTGATCTGCACTCCACATCTCAGACTGCATTCAACGTAGCTTACCAGTCTCTTCTTTGAAACAATAGAAGGTTGTTAATATAAATATGCGCACAACAGACCAGAAATTAAAAAAAAAAAATCACCGCTTACCAGAAACTCTTTACACAAAAGCAAACCACAGAACTGAGTCAATCATTTGTTCTCCGTTGGTGGAGGAGTTTAGACAAGCTCAGCGTGAGCCACTGCAGGGGCCAATGGTGTGCGCCCCTCCCCCACCTCCTGCCAGAAAACCCCCAAAACACAAAAACAAAACAGGGGTGCAATCAGGTCTTAAAGGGCTCATAAGAATAACCTGGGGGGGGGGAACAAACTAAAAGGCTTCTGTAAACAAGTATCTATACGCACCTTAGAAAATGTCTGATTATTTGGGGGGATTTAGTCCGTTAGGTTCCTCCCCTTCTGTTGCCCTACTTCCACTCTCAACTCACACTGAGCTTCCCAACCTTGCAGTGAGGTGGGCCAGAAGCAAAGAGGTCGTGATTCCTATAGACACAGTACTCTGAAACAATGCTAGGTTGTTTCACAGGATGGTAGGTCCCAACTGAGACACACAGTATTGATGAGGTTCATATGCAGAAAGCCTGCAAACGGCAGGAGTAGATGACTGTCACCGAAGACCCACTGGGCTTGGATTCTGGCTTTGTCCTTACTAGCTGGGCCATCCGGAATAAACGCCCTGACTTCTCCCAGCCTCAATTTCAAGTATAAAATAAAGATCATCTCAAGACATACTGGGGATCATAAAATCTGAGGTAACATATTCATTTATTCGTTCAAGAGATATTTATTGAGCGCTGACCCAGTTGTGTAGCCTTATTCTAATCACAAGGGACAGGGCAACACATGACACATGTCCCTGCCCCTGTGTGATTTATATTTTGGGGAGGAGGAGAAGGCAATGAATAAAGTTAAGTGAGCAAACTATATATTGTACTGAGGAAGTGAATACTAGAAAAATCAAGAATGGAAGGTGAGGGGTGGGGGTGGATTATGAACAACTTTAAATTGGGAAATCAGGGATCTCAAAGTACTTGAGACAGTGTCTGACACCTTCCAGAAGATCAACTCTGCTAATGGAATGACTGCTCTAAATGGAATGTACAAGGTATGCCTGACATGAACACACACCCAGCATACCCAGGGCTTGAGAGCGCTACAAGATTGTGGTTCTGTAATCTGGAAGGCCACGGCGCCAGCACTGCATTTGAATTTCTTTCTTTCTTTTTTTTTTTTGCATTTAAATTTCTATGGAGTTCTTAAAATAAAAAAAAAAAATCTTAGGACTCTTTTCTCTCTTGACTACTCATATATGGAAACTAAGGCTCAGAGAAAGCAAGGCATTTAGTCATTTGGCTAGTTTTCTAGTTCTAAGAGCAGAGAGTCATGGTCTTTCTTGTGTAAGAGTCTCATTTCTTGGCCTTGGGTTTCCCCACAGAGCATCGTGAGTGCACATACTCATCCCATCGTATCATGTTCCAGCTGGAAGGCAATGGAGTAGCCTTATTTGGATGAGATGAAGTAGGCCCAGGGACATGGAATGATTTGCCCAGTCACACAGCTACTTCTCCAGATACCGCTTTATCTCAGCGAGGTCAGATGCTCCCTAGTGGAGATGCACAAGGCAAGGTGGAGGGGTGGGGTGAGGGAGGGTGGTGGGGAGTTCTGCGAGCACCTGAGACTTAGAACCTTCTCACCAGGTGGGGGGGGGGGACGGGCTTATCAACAATCCACTGCCTTGAAGAAACCTGGTGACCAGTTTCCCAGTTCGCTTTGGTGAACTTGTTAGTTCTGCATTAGAGCTCTTCGTGCCCAAGCTGGGCTTACACTTTCGCTCTTCCCAGCTGGGTAACTCCCTTTTTTTTTTCTTTCTTAATGATTTTATTTATTTATTTGACAGTAGTAGTCTGCAGAGAGGCAGGAAGGAGAGGAGGAAGCAGGCTCCCCGCTGAGCAGAGAGCCCGATGCGGGGCTCGATCCCAGGACCCTGAGATCATGACCTGAGCTGAAGGCAGAGGCTTAACCCACCGAGCCACCCAGACGCCCCTGGGTAATTCTTTTCAAATAATACTCTGTCTCCTGTCTGTAAGTCCAAGGCATTTCTATGTCAACTAACTGTATTTCTTCAAACAATATCTGCTAATAGACTATGTTGCAGGTTAAGCACATGTCATAAATATGTCTTACTTTTCTTCATTTGTGCTAGATATTCAAGCAGTTCTAGCAAACAGCGTGGGACTGTGTGGTTTAGCATTGTGTTGGGGGTTAAGAATTTGAAAAGAGGGGTTTCCATGATCAAGTAGATTAAATGTTGGTTGATATGTGCTTTGGACAGTTCTCCGCCCCCCCTTCCATGGGGATAATGGACCTCCCAAAGAAGGGAGAATACATCAGAGCAGCTCGTTTCATTGTATTCACATGAAAAATATTATTGATTTGCTGCTAGGGAGTAGAAATAATGGATACAAACTGGTCTATGGTGGATTTGGGGAGGCATTTTTTATCCCCCAAAGAATTGTGGTGGTTTTTAAATTCATCTGTGAAAACTAATCAATAAAAAGTGGCTTTAGCCGTTGGCCAACTACAGAGGGGGAAAAAAGGAATCCTTTTCAAAACCTAAAAAGAAAAGCACAGTTTTAAGGATTTCACATCTGATTTAACATCTAAAAAAAACCCCCCAATGATAATACCCCACTTTGTATAGCCAGACAGCACTCCATTTTAGTAGACTTTAGTGGTCTTTATAACGATTTATGAATCACTTCATGAATTCCTGGCTGACTCATCTGGGTGACTATAGTATCTACTTATACTTCCCTTCTGTCTCACAAAAGAGACACTTGGACTCAGTTCAATCCAGATTTGTCCCCGAATGAATCACAGCACGTTACTGGGGGAACTGCAAATTGAATTCTGCTTCTGAGACAATCAAGACCAGCTTTTAGTAATGAAGAAACAGCCGCTGGGAAGTGTGGGTAATTGCAACACTGTCCATCTGGGCAGGACCAAAGCCCGCCAAGAGCTGTATGTCCGTCCGAGGATTCTGTTCCAAACTAGTCAAAGAGCTGCATCCATCTCTTGCGAGGGCTGGGTGCTTCATTCTCCTCACAAGACGCTGGGTCAATATTAACTGCAATTAATTTCTCACGTTGGGCAAGACCAAGCCTCAGACATGATTGCCCGAGCCTCCACAGACCACGACAAAATGAGGGCTGTGAACTGGCTGTAGGTGAAACGATCACCAAGGTTTTTCACAGAAGACTCACACATATACTATGATGAGTGCGCGCCTGTGGGAAAGAGGATAGCGTGTTCTGCAGGACACCTTTGGCACTTGGGTATAGGGGGTCAGTTCTAAGGCCAGAAAACAAAGTCACCAGTGCCTCCAGGCAGAGTGGATTTTTTTTCTGGGATAGTCTGAAATAGGGCGGAGAGCATCACAATGTCTCCCTCCCTGTGGGAATGAGGAGGGAGGGGAGAGGACACCCAGGATATGTCAGAGAAATGAATTATGCAGGGCACATTTAACCAAGAGCTGGGATTTTTTGGAATATCTTGACTGTGGAATTGGCTGTAACTCCGTTGTTTGTCTATTTCAGAATCCGATGTGATGGGGAGAAAGGGAAGGAAAGTCTGATTCTGCCAAATCCTCTTTACAAAAAAATCACCAACCAGAAGAGAATTTATCCAGAGTGGTCTTAGACATTTGATGTCAAAAATTTGGCTATAAAAAAGAAAACCTGCTGAATGAGATCATCCTTTGGGCAGCTCTGAGCGGGTCAGAGCAAGGGGATTAACTCCTGGTCCTGTGGCAAAGGAAAGACTCTTGTTCAGCACGGTGTCAGGCATTGAGTTCAGTCTGCTTTGCAATGGAGTGGATCAGATGAAAGAAAAACACTCAGAAGTGAGTATAACGAGAAAGCCAGATGGGAAATGAGGGGGAAGAGTGTTGTTTTTGTCCAAACACGGAAAAGGAAAACACAGGTATATAAAAAAATGGCCCCTTCCATGTCTTTCCTGGGGTCTCAAACTGTGAACATGAGCCTCTTGACGACATCGAAAGAACTCTTAGAATTAGCTTTAGATGCACTAGTCCTGCCAAGTACGCCAGGTACCTTTGAAAGCCACTGCCAGGCAAGACCTTAAAAGTCAATATAATCCATAAATTTGAAAGAAACTAGCTGGGTGGTGGTTTGATCAGTAATAACATGCTGTTTACGTGGATTTTTTTTTTTTCCTCCTCAGGATGTCAGGTTACTATTATAGTAACCACAACGGAATTTTCTGTACCTTCCCTTGAATACAAGGCTAAACAGTTGGTCAGAGAAATGAATTGGAGGAAACCACATCTATTAAAAATTCACAACCAGAGAAGGGCTCTTGGCTCTTCTAGATGAAAAGAGCATCAAATCCTTGGATGTCTGCTACCATTTTGTATCTCTAGCTCCGTAGCCAGTCCTACGCAAAGATAAGTATTTAATACATGTTGGCCATCGCTGTCGAGGAATTACTCTGTTGAACAGACCACAGGTTCCACAGACTTAACTCCCAACCTTGTGCCAGTATTTGTGTCCAGGTGGATGGCACCTTTGCCCAGTTGGAGCTAATTAATGTTCGCCAGAGGCCACACTTTCTGTTTCTGAGGGAAAAGCATCTCATTCAAGAGAATGATTCCAAGCATTGACTCTGGGGAAGATGATCAAAACCTAGGAAACTGTTTCTTCTTGCAACTAAAAGGAAAGGAACCAAAGACTATATTTCAGAAAAAGAAGCAAAAAAACTTTGTCTCATGGTTTCTGCTCACTTCAGTGGTCCCCTCACCACCAGCAGGCAGACAGTCCTTTGCCTGCAAAAAGATATATAGTTCCTTCAGAGCCCCATTCCCTAAGTGCTTCCCACCCAAGAGGGGAAAGGATAAAGTTGATTTCCAGGTCACACCAGAAAGGCTTATGGGCTTTCACTTTGGGAATTCTGTCTCCATTTGACCTGTTGTTTCAGAGAAAGCCTTAGGAAAGGCATACGCTGATCCATCCAAATCACATAATGGCTTAGTTTGAACTCCTAGTTGCTACATGCTAACGCAGTAGAGTGGAGGCTGCAAGAAAAGGAATTCTATTTTACCTCAAGCCTTCCTTGTTATTGTCATGACTCACTTTCCTGACTGAAAATCCAAGGGGACTAAGAAAACATCATCTTGGGCTTCGCATGAGGTAGATTTGTTTGGAATGTGGGAACAAAATAAAGATGGCTGATTTGGCATTCAGAGGTGAAATGAACAAGACCTCTTTAAAATGAAGAACCACTGTACTTCCAAATTAAAAATACATGGAAAACAATCTGATGTGAAAGGATATTTGGACCATGAGTCAAGCTGTTTGTCTGGAGGAGTGACACACGTACGCTCACATCAGCGTCTCTTGCTTTGTCCTGAGGTGACGCAGAGGACAACGTGCAGACCGCAGAGCAGCAATCCCCTGCCCAGGGTTACTGTTACCTTTCCCAGAAACGATAAAAAAATCATACTTGTAGTCCTCCTTCTGTTCACATCTGTATATTCCACACACTGCGTAAGCGCTGAGGGGGTCAGAGCTGTAAGCATGACATAGTCTCTGCCCTCGGGAAGCTCTGGTTCTACTGGATTGTAAGCAGGTCAGTAAGGACACAGTGTAACCTCAGGGACTGCTAAGTCTATGAAGAGAAACAGAGTAGAGTTACGAAAGACAGTGAGGTTTGGGGGGTGGGGGGGTTCGGGGAAGTGGTCAAGAAAGGCCTTTCTGAAGAGGTAACATTTGAGCAGACACCAGAAACGAAGGCACAAGTCACGTAAAGTTCTGGTGAAGGTGCCTTTCAGGTTTCAGGAATAGCATGTACAAAGGCCCCAAGGCAAGAGGACTTGGTGTTTTCCAGGAATAGTAAGAAAATCGGTGTGGCCAGAGCAGAATAAGCAGGAGGAGCAGCAGCAAGAGTGTGACTAAGACCAGACCATAGAGGGCCTTGTCATCTACAAAAAAGAGTTTGGACTTGACTCCAGGCATGGTGCGGGAGGGATGTGAGCAGGAAATCCTCAGAGACTCCATTTACATTTTAAAGGGCCTCTCTTGTGGTACGGAGCCTTGGCCTTGTGCGTGCTCACCCGATGGGGGTCCACAGCCAGATGTGGGGGACAGCTGGGAGCCTACTGTAGTTGAGATGGGGGAACAGTGGTGAACTCCGCTTGGAGAAATGAAGCTGACTGTGTTTGAAGGTAGAGCTAACAGGACTTAGAGATTAATGAGATGAGAGGATGCTTGAGAAGAGGAGGAATCAAAGTTGACTAGGTTTTTTAAGTTCTTAGGAGTAAGTTAAGATAGCCATGTAGGCTTAGCTCTTTATTCTCCTCCATTATCAAGAAACAGACTGGACTCTGAAAATTATGCTCATGAAAATTTTGCAGACAACACGGACATCTAAATTAGAGACAGATCAGAGACAAAGCAGAGAAGACTAGAAAAGCCAGTTCAGCAATGTCTTCTTGTTATCTTTTTTTTTTTTTTTTTTTTTTTTGCAATAGAGCTATTCACAATCACTAGGTAAGTAAGAAGAAAGGAGCAAATATCCCACCAATTTCCCTGTATGTGTGCTAAGAGGAGTAGATCGGGGGGAGTATTTTTTTAAGATTTTATTTATTTATTTGAGAGTGAGCACAGGTTGGGGGGGGACAGAGGAAGAAGCAAACCCCCCACTGAACAGGGAACCCCATGTGGGGCTCAATACCAGGACCCCAAGATCATGACCTGAGCTGAAGGCAGCTGCTTACCCGACTGAGCCACGGAGAAGTCCCTGAGGGTGGCGTATTTAAGAAGCTGCTCATAAAGTGAGTATCTCTAGGAGAACTTTCATTCCACAGGCCAATAAGCCAATAAGCCAAGCCTCTGCCACAGAGGGTAAAGCATGGCTGTGGTCACGGATCAGCATTGAAGAAGCTTAAAGACTTGTGGGCTATTGTTCCCTGGAATAAACTTGGAGAAGCACCAAAAACTTTCCACGGACATAAAGAAAAAAATAGAATAAGGACCCCCAGCTTTTCCAGTCTAAGACCCAATGTTGTAATCTTCATTTTCAAGGCTGGGACATTGGGATTTTCTGCCTCTTCTCTGCTCACAGCACCGACATCGGGAACAATGTTCATCACATTCAGGGGTTCTCACATAAAACGTGTGTGTGTGTGTGTGTGTGTGTGTGTGTACTGCAGGTGGATTTTGGACACCACGTCTCTCAACCCCGAATATCTGTGGAAGTCACTTTCCTACAGAGAAACTGACCCCTTCCTGGGATGCCGAGTGAGGATAATGGCTTGTTTTCTGGAGAGAAAGTGCTGCAGCCCCAAGAGAAAGGATAGTGCTCACGGTCACGCGGCCCCGGGGTGAGCGCCACATCGACGGCGATGCAGAGGTCAACACACAGGCTGAGGAAATGGCTATCTGAGCCTGTGTTTGTCGTTCAGCTCTGGCTTTTCTCCGGCGTTTCAATGCTCAAGATCCACAAGCTTTATTTTGGGGCCAGTGCTTATCAGTTGTCCTATAAGTCAGGTGTCTTTCTGTCCGTGTGGGGGAGTGTCTCTTTTTTTTTTTTTTTGACACTCAGTGACTCTTCAAAATCCTCTAATATAGGTCACGACGACATAAAATACCAGCTTGGAATTGTAAGGGGCAAAACCGGTGTTTCCAATTGTTTTAAAAAGAAAATAGTACAAAACCCGTGCTGCCTGGCTGGTCTAGGATATGCAGAGGACAGCCTTTGTCTCTCGAGGACCACATAGGCCATTTGTCTGATCTCTGTCATTTCTTCTTCTGTTGGGCGTAGAATATGTTCTGGACTCTTGCTGGGTGGATAAAGATGGGGAGGCCTTTGGAACGTATGCCAGAGCCCTAAGGGTGCCCTTCCCGGGCAATGACACAAATCCCTGTCCTCAAGAGAAAGCCGGGTTTCCAGAAGGCTGCCGACGAGGCCCCGCCCCCATGCACACGTGGAGCCCCGCTCCTCCTTGCACCCCCTCCTCTCAGCTCTTGGGGGCACCCACGGTGCTTAGCCGGATCTGACAGACTTTTAGATTTTAGGCAGATGTTTCTTCTTCTATTCCTCCCACCCTCCCTGATTTTGGGGTCATTTTTCTATGCCTTTCGGTGTGCCCCGAAGCCTCCTCTTGCACCCCTGCATAAAAGCCTAAGTTATGATGGCCTGTTGGCCACTGTCTCTCCTCAGCCTGCACACTTGGAGAGAACAGGGTTCTGTCAGTCTTGCCGTATCCGCAGGGTCCAGCCTATCACCTGGTACCCAAACACCAGCTGTCTAAGCAACTCAGGAAATGGATGTCCCCAGTGCTGGGATATATTTTGATAAACTTTAGTATTTTATGTGATGCTTATGATTTTAGCCACTAATACACATCTACTAGGAGATTAAGAAGGGAGAAGAGAGAAAGAGTGTGTTGTGTGTGTGCGTGCATGTGTCTGTGTATGTGTAAGCCACACACTGAGTGGGCGAAGAGAACAACACTCTCATTTGCTGAGAAAGTCCCAGGGAAGGGGGGACAGCGAAGCAGCAAGGCCTCGTTTTGAGCCATTCAGATCCCATCGATGCAAATGGGGAAGAATGGGGAGTATTAGGCTTTAGTATCGACAACCGCAGAAAAGCAACCAGGGAACAGTGCGGAATTGCGAAGAAGTTAAAGAGAAAACAGGTGCTATCCTTAACCCCTTAGCATCCAGAAAAGCTACAACATGTTTCCAGTGCTAAATTAGAAAATGCTATCAGTACAGACCAGCCTGGTCATCCAAAGGCACAGAAAGACCGTGTGTGTGTGTATATCCATCTATCCTAGCAATGCCACATCCGATATGGATAAAGAACAGTACAGCTTCCCAACGCTTGATACAGACTCAAGAAACTGACATTCCTTTTTTGGTTAAGGTATTTTGTTTGACTACTTTCTCAAAAACAATTGTCCCTAACGTTCTCTGCTGTTGATTCCTGTCCTAGATTGTGTATGCCTCGAGGAGGCCACATCCGTTCCCTATTTTCAGTCTTTCCTGGCTCAGAGATGGGGCCCACTGAAGCCCTTCATGAGTCGCCCCAGGGGGTCAATCCACAAGTCTCCTTAAGCTGTGTCGTACTACATAGCAGCCCATGTCTGCGGCCATCTGTGGAAGTGGAGAGAGGCAGCTGACATGCTCTCGGGCAAGCGGAGCGACACAGATCCGGGGGACTTTTCTTGGGATTGCAAGATTTCTCCATCTCAAAAAGGGATTCATAGCAATATGTTTGTTTTCTCTGCTCTAACAGACATACCGTGAAACCCAGTGAACTGACATTTCCAAAGACGCTCTGCTCCTCTTATGGGAAGCCACCGTCACAAAATACCCCTGGCTCGTTCCACATGACATCGTGAAACACCACTTCCCATAATAAGTTTAAATCAACATTAGGTGATGTGTTGTGGTGCCGCGTAAATCACCAAAACGATGTGTCATTCAGATAATATTTCAAAATAAAAATGGAGCCTCATCAAATTGAGAGAACTTGCATTTACTTTAAGACGGCCAGGATCAAAGAACCTGATGCTAACTGGGTAGATGTGGTGGACCTTTCCTGACTTCTGACAGTGACTCAGCCCATTTTATTAACGAGCTAAAGCTAAGTAAATGATGAATCAGTGCCCGCAAAGCAGGAAAAAGTGCGTTTCCCACTAAAAATCGCAAAGTGTGATAAACCTGTTTCCGTTAAGAAAACTGCTGGAGTTTTTACTGGGGGATTTCCCAGGCAAATAGAGGCAAAGATATATAAACCAAAAGCGGAAGGTAAGCACATTTCCTCTTAGTGTTTTTAATGCTGCACACTAATGCAAACACAGTGCATAATTCAGGGCTGTTTCATGTCACCTCCTCCCCAAACCTGATCAGAGGAGATAACCTTCCATCGACTTGCCTCGTCCAGTTGGGCTGGCAAAGGAATGGGCCACGTATCTGGTTGGAAGAGCACAGCACAGGGCAAAGACACAAGCACGAGAAGGTCCATTTCATCACCTGGCCATGTAACGTACCGTTACCTTCTTCCCTTCGCCTCCCCTTTTTACCTTCCGTGATGACCTACCTCATCCATTCCTGTCGTTATTTAACAACACCCTCTGGCTTCTAAGCCTCAATCTCTTGGCCATGCCAAGGTTGCCTGCCTTTACGCTACGTCACATGCAAGGTGTTTCACCTGTGCGGCTCCTCTACTCTTAATTCCCCGTGGGGCACAAGCAGAGGCTCAGAGGAGTAAAGGAACACTGCCTTCTCTACGTGGGGCTCCTGATGAGAAGGAATGAAGGAATGTGTCTGCTCAAAAGGAAAAGAGCAGGCAAGTCCCAACTCTGGAACACTCTGCCAAATAAGTGTTCTGAGCCTTCAGACACTGTCAATGTCATAAAAGACGACCATGATGATGATGGTGACGGTAACTTTTTAAAAACTGGAGAACTTCATTGGATTCAAGAAGACTAGCAAGAAATGACAACTGTGATCTTATTATTTGATCTTGGATCAAAAGAAAGGAAAGAAAAGAAAAAAAAACTAGCTGTAAAGAACATTATTTATACAATCGCAGAAATTTCAGTATTGACTGCGTGTTAGATAATGCTTTATTGATGTCAAATTTCCGGAGCGTGATAATTACATTGTGATTATGCAGGAGAATGTCCTTCTTAGGAGATCTTTCCCAAAGTAATGAGGGTTAAAGCTCAATGATATTCAGAACAATCTCTCGGAGGGTTTGGAAACAATGGGCAAACAAACAAAGGATCTCTCAAGTCGGAAAGAGAAAGAAAGAGACCAAGAGAAAGAGAAGGGAAGATAGCAACAGTGGGTGAACATGGATGTGGGGTGTATGAGTGTTTACTGTACTATCCTTGTGGGTTTTTTTTATACATTACAAGCTTTCAAGGAGGGAATTGAAAAAAATTAAAATTATAAGCTAAGATAAAATGTTAAAAACAAACAAACCAACCCAAGCAGCAGGAGCACCGAAGGAACACATTCAAACATTCAGCAACTGCTGGAGCCGGGCTTCGAACACCGGGTGTTTGGGGGGTTGTTAAGGCCAGTCATGGCTAAAATCTTTTTCTACCTTTATTCTCTGAAAGGCCGTGTGCAAAAAGGAGACACACAGATTGCTTTTCGCTGGTATCCTTGTAAACAGAGTATTTTTTTTTTTTAATTTTTATTTATTTGACAGAGAGAAACACAGCGAGAGAGGGAACACAAGCAGAGGGAATGGTAGCGGGAGAAGCAGGCTTCCTGCCGAGCAAGGAGCCCGATGCGGGGCTCGATCCCAGGACCCTGGGACCATGATCTGAGCCGAAGGCAGACACTTAATGACTGAGCCACCCAGGCGCCCCTTGTAAACAGAGGATTAATGAGTATTAATAAGAAGATGGCATGAAGAAGAGGCTCAAGTGATAGTTTCTTAGCTTCATGACCATGTGGAGTACAGGTCTCAGCCAATCAGAAGGAAATGAGAGGATGATTAGCCCATGGCTAATGTCACTTAAAACCCGACTGGAAAATTAATAAAATGCTAAAATGAATAAGCTCAGCTCAACCTTTAGAAATACATCGATAACGGGCAGGATCGTCCGCCCCCAGTGTCCGTGAACTTCAGAGATGGTTACCGCTTGCCCTGCTCTGCTCAGGGAGCCTGGGGGAGGAGGCTAGGAGCCGTTTGGCCTTGGCCACGGAGGCAGAAGGGCCGAGAGAGGTCGAACATCCTCTGATCCATATTCTGATTGACTACTAGACACAGCCACATGGATGGTTTTCAGTTGCCTAAAACCCCAACCCTAAAGTCCATTTATTACCATTCTTTCTCTCCCCCTCTTCCTCCTACGAAACACTCCCTTTGCTTCTGTTAATGACACACTTTCCCATCTGTGTCTGGAGGTGTAACTCCCAAATGAATTTGGCCCTTCCTCTTCACTCCATAAATACATTAATAATTAGCAATTCTCCGAAATAACAGCCCTTCACCTTAGTTCAGGTCCTCATGCTACTCACAAGGACTCTTACAATAACCTCTTTTTTGTTCTCTCTACCGCCTGTCCCTGCTCCCAGCCTCGATGACTCTGCCATCTTGTCGCCTGAGACTCTTCTCTATAATGACAATCTGATGTGTCTCTCTCCTCCTAAACGGGCTATACGGTTCCATATATGGAACCACAAATGTCTGTTCACTTTCAGTAAGAGGTAAATTCCTTGGCATAAAATATATGGTTCCACATAAGCCAACCCACTCTTACCTGACTTCATCAGTCCTGTCCACGCTGGGTGATGGCACCTGAGCTTACTGGAACCTCCTTCCATGGGGGTCCTTGTCCCTCTTACGTCTCGTATGTGTTCCTCTCGCTGCCTTGGATGCTGCTCCCCATTTATCCAACTGGGAAGTCTTAATCTTCCTTCCACGCCTAGATCACCTTTTCTTCCCCTCTCACCCTCAGGTAGAATTAGGAACATCCTCTCCGGGCTCCTGTGGCATCTCGATTACATCATTTATCCAAACAGCATTACTATACTTTGTTTATACATCTTTCTGTCCTCACCCACTAAATCCTAAGGGCAGCACCATGTTTTAATAATCTTGGCATCTCTAGCACCCAGAGCAGTGTCTGACACATAGTACTCGAGAGATTTATTAAATGCACAGATGTATTAATAAGTGAAGAGAAGGCAAAGTAAACACAATAGATGGTTCATCAAACTTAAAAACACATATTAAAAAACTCATAGGTCAGACCAACACCAATGAAACCACAGATTGCTGGTTGAAATTCAAGATTGAAAACCTTCGCTCCTGCTGTCCATTCAACTCATTCTCATGCCCTAGGGCTCTAGTATCGCCCAGGTGTCCCCATAAGGCCTTTTTTCCCCTGTGGGGGTCTGGGAGTAACCCCTACATAAGTCAGCACAAGCCTGCAACGCATGAGGAGAACAAAAGGAGCCACATGCTGTCCACACCACTGGAAGGTTGGGCAGTCCAAAGACGGACTGAAATGTCAAGATTTGAAACTTTTCCCCCCAAAACTCCTTATGAGGAAGGTATCAACAGAGGGTATTCAGTGAATAGTCCCTTGTTGGGCACCCACATGAAATCCTGTGCCCTCTCACGCTATACTCTCAAGCTAACATCAATCTTGGTGCCAGAGGTGCCATCTTGCATCTGGAAAGCTTTTCCACCTGTGGGGACATTGCCTTAGAGCTGAGTCATTGAAACAAACTGAGGGGAGGGGGGAAGATGGGAATTTGGACGCATTTTCCCAGCATCAGACACTTTAGTTGATAGCAACCGCCAGTATCTTCCCAGCATTTCCCATGGAGAGTAAGATAGAGAATCAGGTATTTGAGCCACGTGCTTCGTCGTGTGCACTTTCAATATGTCACCTTTGGACAACTCAACCCAACCGATGGGTTATTAATCAAATTCAGCAGCTGTCGAAGGACTTCCCTGCGCTGGGAAGTTGAGCGGCAACACCTATTAGAAGAGAGACAGACGGCCTTACCTCTCGGCTCCGGCGTCCACAGCTGTGAGTGGAGGTAACTGGGAGGCGGGGTTGTGGGGGCTCCCCTGCACGTTCTGTCCCGGAGAAGGGTGACCGACGGCCCGTGGGGGAGGCCCGGCGCCAGCAGCCGCTCCGCTTCGGCTCGAATGGTTGCTGGAGAAGATGGAGGCTGGAATCAAGGGAGAACATGCGTCAGACCTCATGGGCTTTACACACCGGAGGCTGACAGCAAGTGTGTTTTAGGGTCTGGTTTGCGGTTCTCTCTGTGGCTTTGGGGGAACAGTGCTTCGCTCACTGGATACACGCAGCGTTTGCTCTCAGGGTGGGACAGGCTCCTGGGCTCCTGTGCCCTTCCTGCGGCTCGCCCCTGCTGACGCTCCCGGTCTGGCTCATCCCCTGCCTGCACATGTACAATTAGCCGATCGTGTCATGTCTGCGTCTGGGCGAAGGTCTCGGTGTTGGCACTGCTCAGTCACGGGCGACTGCTGGCCCCGAAGGGCACAACACAGGCCATCTGTCTTCTCCTCACTGCAGTGAGCCTCCGCAGCTCACGCTGGCTCTCCCTGCGTCACTGCTAAACCAGGGTAATGAGAATATCGTCTCCTGGTCCTGGCACCCGTGTAGGCCCTGGCGCCCCCTGAACCTCAGGGTCTGACCGAGCCCGGGCCTCGCCCTGATGGTGTGCTGCATGGACACGCTCCGTCTCCATCAGTGATGACTCTGTGCCCGGCACCACGAAACATGAAAAGAGGCCTCGAACCCAGCTCCGGACCCCCCGCCGCCCCACCACACGCGCACACACTGCTGTCTACTGGCACACAGAGAGTGAACCAGAGCTGCACTCGTAGGGGCAGCCTCGCCCTGGAGAACGGTACGTGACCTCAAACTTAAATATGTGCCCTTTAGATCAGCTAATTGGTACGATGTCACGGAAGAGACGGGGCTTGTCGCTTTCCGAGTCTACGGCTATCAGAGGGGCTCTCAGTGTGTGGGACCTACTCGGCGCGCGTCTCATTACGCTGCAATCACACCGGCATCATTATGCCAACTCTTGCCAGCTTCCCTTCCTGCACAGAGCGATGTCAAGCTCTATACCCCCTCTGCTCTTTTTGAACTTACTCCACTGATGTCAAAGAATAAATGGATCTAAAAAAAATAAATAAAAGGAATCAGGTTCAGGATTAAGAAGCAGCAGCCACATAGTCAAAGAGATTTGATGGAGGGTTTAAAAGTTCAGGGAGCGCTACTTTTAGCCCAGTACCACTCTCTCCAACCTCTCCCGGAGAGCACGGATACCCCACACGACCTAGCCCCCCGAAGCTTCATCCGACAGAACGAGAGTTCAAGTACTTAAAGGAACATGTGAGGAACCGGAATTACCATCTTCCCGCTCAAAAGCTACTGACAAGGGTGTGATCTGATGTGAAGGGTTTATTTCAGGTAAGTTGGCGCCGTGTCAGGTTAACTCTCGTCCTCAGAAGCCCGCGTCCCCCACAGGCCTCCGAGACCTGAAGAGGCGGTGACACTAGAAAGTGCTTACTCTAAGCTCAGAAAGGCACCGCGGGCCTTCAGGGGGGCGTCAGCCTCCAGAAAAGTTGCACGTTTGCAAACTCACTAGAGTCACCTTATGAATCACTACCCTCATTTATGCTCAGCTCACTCAGGCAACCACAATTCTGCTTGTATTCCAAATAATTTTACCCTGGGGAGAGGGCTGTTTGGATTGACTGCGGCGATAGTTTCAATGCTGGTGTTTGTCAGCGCGCAGCTTGGTGTTTTATACATGATTCCAAAAACTAATGGAATAATAAGAGGTCACAGAGACACTGTGGAAAAGCGGCTCATTTTTTTTTTCCTGCCTTAGTGTAGAAACGTGAGCTCTCCTATTTATCCTGTTGCAGCTGCCGAATGTGCCCCTCACTTGCTTTCCCCTGGAGGTATTTTTGCGTGTGTGTATGTGTGTCCCTCACAAGGGAACCAGTACCCCCGTTGTTTCCTTCCCCGTGGGCAACAGGGACTCTCGGCACGTGCGCCCTGAGCTCTACTCTATGGTTCAGTAGAAAATGTGGTGTTTCCCAGAAGTCTCTAGGAGCCATGTCGGCTACATTTCTGCATTAGCTGCAGTGAAATACCGGGTAGGGAAATCTGGTGTTGTTTGCAGCCTGCCACACCCTGCGGGGCTGAGAGGCGTGGTTAAGGGCTTCCCCTTAATCCTATTTAGTAGCCAGGACCAACCGTCGCCATTCCTCCATCCGTCCATCCGTCCTCCAACCATTATTTTTTTAACCCAGCATTTATTAAGTGCCTACTGCATGCTAGCTACTCTACCGCACATGGTCCCCGCCCTTGAGGAGGCTGCATTCTAGCGAGGGAAACAAGATCTCCAGACACTCATTCTAACAAATACGGAGATCTGCCAGCAGACACCACCCAGGGGTGTCCTGAGCGCTTTAACACACTGTCCCGTCCGTGGCCCCACCCTGTACCCTCAGCTCTGCTCAAGTCGGACAACTGGTCCCCCCTCCACCGTAGCAGAGCAGCTGATGCTACTGTGCTTTCCACTGTAACGTCCTCTACCTTCCTCTACTTCCTTGAATACTTCTGCTCTGTATGCCCTCACTTCTCTCTCAGCAGCCAACCATCCCCCAAATACGCATGGAGGGCGTACTGTGTGGCAGACACTGAGTGTGGTCCTGGGATAGACGAGGGAACAAGACGCCCTTGGTGCCTACTCTTTCCAACAGTATCATTTATGTTTGGTGGAGTAAAGACGGACGGACACAACCTAATGCCAGCGGAGTCCATCTTGGGCCCGATGAGGACAGGGACAAAAAGGAAACTTTACCAAATCCTCTTCCTTGTTGGTCAAAGGTTGCCCCGCCTAGGGTGCTACTTCTCCCACACGAGCAGGCAGGTGTAGCAGGGTGGGGAAGTTCCCACAGACGCCCAACACCAGGGCATCAGAGAAGCCTGAGCTTGGAAAGCCAGAGATCCGTGGTCCAGGGAGGGGAGGGGCTTCTGAGTTCTATCTGGTGCCTTGTATGATGGTTACCATAGCAATGGCTGCTGGGAGGACCAGGTGGCAGAGAAGGTATGAGGTGGGGCATAAGAGGTGTGCATGATACAGGGCAGAAGTCTCTGGTACCTGCCCTCCAGCTGTGCTGAGGTCAAGTGTCGACTGGCCAACAGTCAAACACACATCAGCAGCCCTTTCTTCCACTGCTAAAGCTGGTAAGTGGCACTGAAACGGGCAGTGACTCTTTGACCGGGGACCCCGTGAGAATAAGGTTGGGCGTCAGGGTTCAATTTAAAGTCTGTATTTGTATAGTATACAGAATAGTTTCTTATGTCGGCTGAAAGAAATCACCTCTGTGCAAAATGGAACCCACACCTTGCCTCTGTTTCCCAAGAGATAGGATGTGAAGCACAGGACAAGATCTCCCCTGGTGAGGTCCCCTCGTAGAAGCTGATAGTTCGGTGTCTACACAGAGGACTTTGCGTGCAGTCCTGGGCAAGACTGCTCTTGAGGGTGTCGCCTGTAGCCCCTACAATGACCAGAGACTTAGAGGAAATAAAAACAGAGCCTGGCGCCCCCACATTCCTCCAGCCCCGTGTCACGGACCTTCCGCTATAATGGACCGAACTCTGGGATGAGGGAGCCGGGGCTGGAGAGGACTGCCCTTGGCCTCTACCTGCGACCCACATTTCTCAGTGATTGCCGCTGTGGCACAGGAAATGCCTCTCCTACCTACACTGACTTCTAGGAATTTGCAGCTGTATCAGTCATACATTCAGGATTCCATCTTCGTGTCGTCTAAGAATATGCATCCATTCATTCATCCGTCCATTTGTCTATTCATTCCTTCACACACAATTTTCCAGCCCTTACTGCACTTGAGGCAGGTGCTGGTCTCAGTGTTTGAAGTCGAGTCTCTGCTGACTCCCCCCAGAATGCCCAACACAACACGTGTGTCCAGACAAACGCTCGAGCTTTGCCGAGTGATTTTTTTTTTTTTAACCTCCGGAAGAAAATCTCCACATGACAGAGCGACGGTGAAGTCATTTACAAAAGGAAACATTTCCTTCCCTTCCGTACACACTCAACGAAAGGCGCATACAACAAGGTCTGTCAATCAAAGCGTAGGGAAAGGAGCTGATCCCTCCAGAAGCAGAGCGATATTAATAAAATCGTTGTGATCCAATCAACCGGTGCACACAGGCTGCCCACAGGGGTGGCCTTCATTGTCTGGTGTCACCCCGGGGGTTCGTGCCGCTGTCGAGGCTGGAAGAGAGCCTTTGGGTGAACCTCCAGACGGCACAGATAACTGGCAGCTGGAACAACTGATTAGGCATGGCCGAGGACCATATTGGACATTCTTATTGCTTTTGTGATTAAGAAATGGCGGACTCCCCAAGGAAATAAAAGCCTGGTGTTGAGATGGATTCGTGAGCCCTGCCTTCAGCGGGGGACAGGGAGCTGGCCTCCCTGACACTTTGGGTCCCCTCTCTGAAGCACAGCTTACTGCAGCCCTACCCGTCTCCTGCAGGGGGAGGTGCAAGTAACTCAGCGGGGCATGCCGGTCTCTGCGGTCCCCGGAGGCCAGGTCGCCAGCTCCCGGGACCAGGGCACTGGAGGCCTGAACCTTTAACTAGCTCAGGTTAATCTGGGTTAATAAACAGCTCTTTCTCTATCCAAATGAAAACAATCAATCTACATTTCTAGGGGTACAGACGGGGTACCCCTGGGGATACTTGAGCTGTGGGAATGGAGGCAGGCAGGCAAGGCGTGTTCCCAAAAAGAGGCCTACCTGTTTCAGGCCCTCTCCCAAGGCCAGAGAAGACTACCCTGGGCACTGCTCGGTGAGTCTCATCTCATCATTTTAGGAGATAGGGAGGAGGACCTCCCTCATCAGGTGAGGTGTATGAAAATAGCCAACTAGAGGGCATACTCCGGTCGAAAGCAGTATGAGCACTCAGAGTCCTGCTTTCCAAGTTTTCCCTTGCAGACCGATCACCGGGAACAGGTACTGACTCTGACTCACTAGGTCTCGGAGGCAGGAAGTGCTGAGGTTCTGAGCTCATATCCAACTTCCCCAAGTCCCCTGGGCTGCCGAGGCTGCCGAGGCTGCTGCTCTGGGGACCGCACTGGAGCCGCAGGTGCAGGACCAAATCACGGCTGCATTTCATCTTTGTGCTGCCCTCTACCTCAGGACCAAGTGGGCATTTGTTGAGTAATTTGCAGACCTTTCCTCAGTTTACTGATGAGGAACCTGAAGCCTCCCGGGGCTCGTGATGAGGGCACCTGGCCTGGGTCCTGTGGCTGGTAAGCAGTGGGGCTGGGACCCAAACCCAGGAAGACGGACTGCAG
Source organism: Procyon lotor (assembly GCA_028646535.1). NCBI lineage: Eukaryota > Metazoa > Chordata > Mammalia > Carnivora > Procyonidae > Procyon > Procyon lotor. The sequence goes on along the minus strand of CM053615.1, from coordinate 4,797,961 downwards.
ATCGCATGTCCTTAACACCCTGCTACACTGCCTCTCAGACGCAGATTCAAGGAAAGGCCCGAGAGGGCCGATACTGCACACTGCGTTTGCCAAGACTGGAGTCCCGAGGCACGTCTAGCATCAGCCACCCAAAGGCTGCTTTGAATGCCAAAAGTACATTCCCGTTTCTGTTCCCGCCCATCCTAAAAGCTCTGAGGTGACCTCAGCACGGCTGAGAGAAATTTTCCAGCTCTGAAAATTAACTCAGGCAACAAGTTAATGAAATTATTTGGTTTGGAAAACAAACAGCTGGGAGGAAATGTGCTTTTTCCCAAATAAAGATTTCAGATGCTTGTCAGGGGCATATCGATCTACTGGAGGGAACGAAGGAAAAGCACGGAGGGGGTATCTGTGAGCAAGCAGACATACGCACCTGTTACCACAAGTGACCACGGTGTGGTGGGCTGAAAGGCCACCACCTCCCCGTCATGCACAGAGCTGAGATTCGCGTGCAGACCGGGTGTGTCTGAGCAGGGATGGTACATGTGCATTTCGAGTCATTTATGATTGCATTGATTATGATTGCGTAATGCATTTATGATTGCTTAAAAAGCTGTGGCCACGGTAGTGGGGCGAGGGGGACCGAGCCTCACCCAGGGACTGTGAATTCACTTACAGTGAGTGCTGGGGTAACGCTGGGACCCTGACAAATGGTGGGGAATTCTTGTCAGCTGGTGCACAGGAGGAGGGGGGTTCGCCTCTCATCCTTCCTGCAGTGTCTCGGGGTCTGGGCACAGAGGGCGTGGTTAAGCAATGACTGACGCCAGGCTCCCACAGGCTTCCACAGACACGTTAGAGAGAAGGAGATTTCCGCATGAATGGGAATGGTGAGGGCGACCTCGTGTCTGCCTCTCTTCCCCCTGCCCCTGCGCAGCCCCCAGGAGAAATCCGAACCTGGGGAAGGAGTTAAGAAACAGCTGAACTGCGATGGGGCTGTGAACTCCTTTGGCCTCACTAATAGTTGGGCACCTGAGAGAGACGGTGTCATCAGGGAGGTTGTTCAGAGAACGAGGCGCCTACAATGGGAGTAAGACGGAGCTCGGTGTGAGTCTGAGCTTTTACCCATTCCCAGCATGTGTCTTGCGCAAGTCACTTAACCTACGCTCGGATTCTTCATCTTAAATAAGAACACCTCACGGTATCATGAGAAGGATCGTATAATATATGAAAACACATAGCACAGTGCCTGGACCACAGTTTAGTGCTTGATAAACCACAGTCACTATTCTTTACTTATTTATAATTATTCTTATCAACAGGATATAAAACGAAGGCTTATGTTGCTCCGAAACGGTCAGTCCCCACCGGAGTCTGGCCTCTTACCTAGAAATGCACATACATATAAACTGTGGACTGGGCTCGCTTTAAAATGCAGAAGAGTTGGGGCTCCTGGGCGGCTCAGTGGGTTAAGCCTCTGCCTGTGGCTCCGGTCATGATCTCAGGGTCCTGGGATCGAGCCCCACATCAGATTCTCTGCTCAGCAGGGAGCCTGCTTTCCCCCTCTCCCTCTGCCTGCCTCTCTGCCTACTTGTGATCTCTCTCCTCTCTGTCAAATAAATAAATAAAATCTTTAAAAAATGCGAAAGTGTACATCATGCTCTCTGATAATAAGCAGTTTGCTTAATTTTTCTTTTTCTTTTTTAAAAGATTTTATTTATTTATTTGACAGAGAGAGACACAGCGAGAGGGAACACAAGCAGGGGGAGTGGGAGAAGCTCCAGCAGAGCAGGGAGCCCGATGCGGGGCTCCATCCCAGGACCCTGAGATCATGACCTGAGCCAAAGGCTGAGGCTTTAACCCACTGAGCCACCCAGGCGCCCTGCTTAATTTTTATAATGCAAGTTGCTATAAAGCACAGAGGGTCTGTGAAAGAACCCCCCCAGGGTTAAAATATTGTCCTTTGTTTTACATGTAAAATACACCTCTGAGTTACAACCCACAGCGCCTTTCAGTGAAAAAACAACACTGTCATTTTCATGCACGACTGCGCTTCCTTCGTTAAGGAGTGAAAACGGGCTGTTACTAGAATGTCAACACAATTGTCCCTCTTGAAGCTCAGTTTATCTTGAAGTGCTTTTTACATTTTCAGCGCTTCGTTTTATTGGTTCCTCCAAGAGCCTGAAGATGCGGCCGTGGTTAATTTTCAGAATTCAAAAAACACTTCCCCGCCTTCATTCTGAAGGACACGGCCAGCACTGGGGGGTGATGGGAGGTTTGCTCCCCAACAGTGAAAATCTGGGCCGCAATACTTTCTGCGGTTCTTTGTGTTTCACACGTGGAGAACAATTAAATTACACTGTTGTTCAGTGGAAAATGCTCTCACAACCCAAATGCCCGAACCAGGGAGAAGTTTCCGGCAGGGAGAAGGCCCCATCCACTGGAGAAGGTCGGAGATGCTGCAGACACTCCTGGCCTGGTCGCTGGCGAGGGTGAGGAGAAGGGCTCGGGGTTCCCTTTCTCTCCCCTCCCAGGCTCCTGTGGGCAGCCCCCCCCGCCCCCCACTGGCGAGGGACAGCATCCCACATTCCAGCCAGCGTTAGGGAAGGGGGGCTTCCAAAGGGTTCCCCAAGTCATCTCTCTAATCTTCCTCTCCTCACGGAGGCATGAATAATTTTAATATTGCCAATCCCTAAAATTCTATTCTTCTTGCCTGTCTTTTTTTCCTCCTCCCTCTTTGCAGTGTGGATTATCCAGCAGTACTGATAAGAGGATAATGAAACAATCCCTTCTCAACCGGCTCAGGCGGCTGTCAGAATAAAATGACACCATCCGTACATCCTTGACATGCTACCCCAAGCTAATTGATGGCAAACAATGGTAACTGTCACCTGTGCACTAAGACAAAGAAAACATACTCGTGTCACCTGATGGGAGAGCTACCTGGCAACCGATGAACAAATGTGTTAGAAAGACGTTCTATTAAGGTAAGAGGAGGTACATCTCTGAAGAACACGCCTATTAACTTTGAGCTTAAGAGCGCTGCTGTTCACTGGGGAACAGAAATAAATAAGGTAGAATGAGAATTTATTGATGTCTGGACAGTTACATGAATATTCAGGTTCTCTTACAAATAGATATTCCCACGTGAGCTCCAAACTTCTGTGTCGGCTGCCCAATTACATTTCCACATCATGCAGCTGGATTTACAGCCAAGGGAGAAGTTATTAGTGTTTGGGAGAAGACACACGCTTACAGGCCTTTCTGGAATACACTGTGATACAACTAGCAGATAACGGCTGATGTCATCCATGCAGATGCCAAAGGTTACCGTCAGACAGTTGAAACACCAGGTGTAATTAACTGCATGGAGCGAAAGCTCCTGAAACATCTGCCTTTCAGAACAGAGACACTTTGTTACGAGTAGAATGGCGTCATCTGGCCGCTCGCTCCACTTCTCCGGGACCAACATTTCATGCAGCCTCTCTCGGGTCTTCCCAGACAATGCCTGACTTATCTAACCTCAAATCTCATACCTTACCTTTCTTCCCTTCACCTCCCAACCCACTTACTCACAGAGAGTTAGTTACAAAGCCAGTCAGGAGGGCAACAGGAACAAAGGGGACCCTGTCAGAAACCCAGCATTGCCCCCGCGCGTTCCGTTATCCCCCACGTTGAACAGGGTAGGAGAGCGGAAAGAAGATGAGAGACGGTGCAGGTAGGGACACCATTTCCTGGAAGCTCCTGCAGGAATGTTCCTCATCTCCACTTTTGGAATAAAGTCTGATTTGGCCACAAAAACCAGTTTTAGTAAAAAATACTGGCTTCTCCAGGTCACCGTTTTTCATTCCTTAGCTACCACCTACCTGTACCTTCTTGACCACACAAGATGTTTCCTCACTTTCAGATGCTACCAACACAACCTCACCTCCTCGACTTCCATGTGATTCCTTCTTCTTCTTGTTCTTTTTTTTTTTTTTTTAAAGTAGGCCCCTTGAGCACCTGGGTGGCTCACTTGGTTAAGCAACTGCCTTCGGCTCAGGTCATAATCCTGGAGTCCCAGGATCGAGTCCCACATCGGGCTCCCTGCCCAGCATGGAGTCTGCTTCTCCCTTTGACCCTGCCCCCTCCATGCTCTCTATGTCTCTCAAATAAAAAAAGATCTTAAAAAAAAAAAAAAAAAAAAGCAGGCCCCTTGCCCAGCCTGGGGCTTGAACTCACCACTGAGGGACGGAGAGCTGCATGCTCGCTCTACCCACTGAGCCAACCAGGCGCCTTTCCATGCGATTTTTGAGATCATTTCACAGAGGAGACTTCTTGGAAGCAGATATGGAACACATACGGCCAATCCAATTTTTAATGCAATATTCTTCTGGCCAACTCAACAACTGATTTATCAACTCTGAGCTCTCCCAAGAGACCCCCTCCCTTGCCTTACTCAGTGAAACAGCCCCTTTGGGGAACTGTGCTATTAGCGGGGAACCAAATTCTGCACTGACCCCAGCTCTGAGCCCAACTGCAGATGACGAAGGTGGCCTTGGTGTGACCCCAGAGAAGCCCCTGTCCTCTTCTTTCTGTACTCTGCCCATGAAGTGGAGGATTTTCTTACTTTGCCTTCAGGTGCCTAGTGTCGCCTCTTACTTTACTCTCAGGAGAGAAAGGCTCTGAGAAGTCATTCACATGTTACCATTACCAATGTTATTAAATTATGCCCATTTACAACCTTTCTTAAGAAGTTTAAAAGCTTTTCTCTCCCTGTGGATTGGAAGGTTCAGACTTCAGTTATGCAAATTTCAAGCCCCCTTATTGCTGGGTAGAAAGTATATTTTAGCATCCTCCCTATGCTCAATCTTTTACAATTTTGCTTTTCTCCTGGGCATTAATGTGTATGGCTACAAGAGGCCTGAATCTCAGGAAACCTAATCCTTGATATTCAAGGGATTAAGCCTCTTCTCTTTTTAGGAAAAAACAGACCTTAGCAGAATTAAGCCATGGCTGCTCTCTGTGCTATCCCTGCCCGCCCCGGGCTCATCATAACCAGAACTGAGTCCGCCTGACTTCTGGCAGCTTCGTCCTGAGTGGCACCACATCAGTGAGGGCTCGTCTCCCACCACGGTGCGAGGCTGCCTCCGCAGATATCTGCTGACAGTGTGAAGACTTTCCCAATAATGATTCCATTTGGGAGTCACTACATGGGGCTTCCATAACCTATGCGAGGGAACACAGGGGTGCTGGGCAACAGGCGGTGTAAGTGGTTTGGATCCCTTCAGTGGAAATGGCTCTGTTGGGACCTGTTTTAAATACCAGGACTTGTAAAAACATTCACAAACCCGTGGGCTACAAGACTACTAAAGTATGTGCTAAATCTAAAATACTATGGTGACCAAAGACCCCAAGATCATGACCTGAGCCGAAATCAGGAATCGCATGCTCAACTGATTGAGCCACCCAGGCGCCCCTGTATCGGCAGACTTTTGAAACACAACGTGATCAAATACAAGGAAGCTTGTGGCTTTCACTCAGTCATCAATCAACATCCCAGATATTAGTGGAAGGCAGCAGTTGGCAAACCTGCTCTGTAAAGGGCCAGATACTAAGTATTTTAGGTATTGCTAGCAAGAGGTAATATCCTCAATTCTTTGAACAACTGTTTTCACCCAAAAGTTAATAGTCTTTTTTATATTTTACATTTACAAATCTTAAAAACATCCTTCCCTCTCAGGCCATCAAAAACAGGAGGCAGACAGGCCAAACGTGGCCCACGGTATATAAATCATCTGTTGTAAGTCAACTGCTAAGAACCATCTATGGAAATACCGAGCTGTCTATGGACTTTGGAAATATTTTTGAGTTATGGAAACTAAATTTGAGGCAGGCAAATAGTCAAGAATAGTTTTCTAGACACCGAGAATATATTTTGAGATCAATTGCATGGCCTGGAGTCTATTTACGAAAGGACGTCAGGAGGGACCAAGGCTTTGCCGCACAGACTGACATGGGGACTGACACGGGGACGGTGTAAAACTGTGGTTTGTGAGGCCATCAGTCCGACTGCCTCCTTTCTCCACCCAGTTCCCTGCCGATCAAACCCTCTTCTCACCCAGGCCCCTCGGTACTCTGTATGAGCAGCCTGTGTGTACTTAGCAATGAAATGTCGGATTCACGGATCTGAAAATGGGTCTGAGGGTAGTGGAGTTCTGAGTTCACCTCTTGACTTGAATTCTCAAAAAGGTGCATGTGATCTCAGGACAGTGATTTCTGAACCCCAAGTGGCTGCTCCTGGCACTAAAAGGAAGGCAGAGAAGGGGTTCCAGGCTCTGTCACAGACACAGACTGGGTCTGGGAACGATTCTTTAAGTGTTTAAGCAAAGAGGAAGGAAAAGAGAAAGGAGTCACAGCTGCAGGGCAATCGCCCAGCTCTTCTCCCTTCGTTCCTGAGTTGGTCCTCAGGAGTCGCTCTTCGTACCACCCATTCATGGCAGAGGAGAAGTGAGCTCCCCAGAGCGAAGAGCCAAGACTGGAGCTCAGACCTAGGGCCACGTCCTTCCTGCCATTGCACACTACCTCTTCAAAAATAAAAACAAACAGAAAAAAACAAAAACAAACAGAAAAAGCTATTTTTGGATTAAAACAACCATTCCTACCAAGCCCCAGTCTGACGTGACTCTAGGGCCATGGCCACCAATTCCTACCAAGCCACAGGCTGACGTTGTGACTCTAGGGCCATTGCCACCCAGGTGAGGGGCTTCCTACTGGTTTTTCTTTAGAGACCTCCAGGGCATTTCCTTGACTTAAAAATGCTGTGCGAATGACTAAATATGCGGATCAAATCGCCCACTTGTTCGGGCTTCCGCACTGTCCCCATTTCTCACATGGGCGTGATGGCTGATTTCAGGCACCTGCTCCCTCGCCTTCACAAAACTGTAACGGACATTGTCCTCGTATTTGGACAAAAGCAGCAACAATGACCAAAAGAGGCTGAACACTTGCTGTGCCCTACAGATGACGGCAAGCGCTCTGTACGGCATTGAACCCAGTACTGACCTCGGGGAGGGAGAAAAGAATCTGGTTGGAGAAGAAGGAACATTCGCACCTACCAGTGTCCCACCTGGGCACACACTGGCCACATGGG
>CM053615.1:4768926-4790353 GCA_028646535.1 Procyon lotor | reverse complement strand
TGTCCATCCAACCCCAAACCGCCGCAGAACTGCAGAACTAGGGACCCTACGTCGGTCACACGATGTCTTTGGGGGCGGCTGACGCATACAGCTTTCGTTTCTCAGAAAAGGTGACACGCATCCCTGTGGGCCAGTGGGAGGAGCAAGTGCCTTCGCACAGTCACCCTCTTTTCCTCTGAAGAGTGAACACACAGCCCGCGTTCTGCAGCGCCCTGGGAAGGGAGGAAGAGGACTCTCTCGGACTCCCCGAGGGGGGAAGCGGTGAAGATGAGGAATCCACAGCCTCCTGGGGGCGTGGGGAGGTGTTCACAGTGCTGCTGGCCAGAGCAGACTTGGAGGAGAGAGACCAGGGCTGGAGCTGAAGAGCGGAGGCCCAGGGGGCAACCAGAAACGTGTCAGGAAAGCCAGCGCAGCGCCACACTTCCTAGGAAAAGGGGGTTACGATGCCGAGGGGGAAGCCGCACCTTCTGAGGTATCGGGCCCGCCAGTAAGGCGGCCTTGCTGCCGGGAGCCGTGGCCCGGCCCCCGCGAGGGACAGGCCACTCTCCGACACTATGGAAGACACGCTAGAAGCCAGCCCTCGGCCACCGGGGATGAATCAGTTCCATGATGCCCTCTTCAGTCAGCACCTGCGAGGTGCCTTCTTACTACTGTGAACAGTAAAACACGACAGACAATAGCCAAGCTAATTCAGTCATGTCCTTCACCTTCGAGTTTACGCTATTCACATTTATTTTCAGCGCAAAGACAAGCGTCAAAAAATAAACTGTCACCATGTGGATGACAAGCACCCTGAAAATGCCCACTTTCCTGTCTCCTTTGCTCTTCACAGGAAAGACACAGATCTACCTCTTTCTCCCTTTCCTTGGAAGGTCAATTCAGTCGAAGCAGAAGGTCAGAAATTTGGACCCAGGAGTTTGGCCCATGACTTCCTAATCGCAAAATGATTAGCTCCTCATTCCAGAAATTCTCTCCTGAATTCTCTGTCCTGCCATCTGTTTCCCAAGACGTGCTCGTGGGTATACACCTCGGAGTACATGCTGCCCTTCTTTCTCACACGCATCCCATCTGAATGCCAGCAAGTAACACCAAATGAGAACAGAAGAAATTTGTGTAACAAATTTGTGTAACAAACAAAACAGAAGAAATAACAGTGTAAACACAACCAAGACTCTGCTCAATGGGTATAAAGCTACCACCAGCCCAGTCTCACTGCTTTCTTCTCCTCCACGAGGCGTGGAACTATTTTTGCTCATCCACAGAAAAATATTTTTACAGCAGAAACCTGTACATATTATAAAACTGAACAATTCAGCTTAATCTTGCGTGAAAAACTAACATGAATACAAGGGAGTAAGTGGATATGGGAAATTGGAGCACCAAATTAAGCAGCTTGCAAACATATAAAGCCATTAGCGTTAGCTACATACATACAAATGTGGCCTGTGCTGGCTGGGAATCACAATTTTAATTTTCTTCAGTTGGGTAGTTACAAGATCTCACTCTTAATCAAAATATGAGTAATACCATTATAACACTGGTGGGGGGAGATGAGCTTAATATCCACTGATAGGTTTCCTGTAATGAGAAACAGAAATATATACTACGGGGCAATTTTTTTTTTCACTATTTGATTCAGTTTTATTATCTTTGTAGGTATTCAATTATAAGTACCAGAGCAACATAATTCTATTTCTCATTGTAAATATAGGGCATATTAGCTATAACATTAAATTGTCTTCTGTGGACAGATTTTTAACATGAAATCTTCATACGTAGATTTCGCTCCAATTTTCCAATTATTATATTTTTAAACTTCACCTTCATTGAAGTATAGCTGACATGTTAAGACTGTAAGATATTTTCAAGGGTACATCGTGGCGATTTGATATATTATCTACACGTTGTGAAAGGTCCCTCCCCACCATCTAGTTAATTATGGGCGATTCTTATTGTAACTCCCACCTGTCACAATCGAGATTAGGTTTTGCTGGAACATTCCAACATTTTTTTTTTAAAAGATTTTTATTTATTTGACAGAGAGAAACACAGCGAGAGAGGGAACACAAGCAGAGGGAATGGTAGCGGGAGAAGCAGGCTTCTCGCCGAGCGGGAGCCCGATGTGGGGCTCGATCCCAGGACCCTGGGATCACGACCTGGGCCAAAGGCAGATGCTTAACGACTGAGCCACCCAGGCGCCCCACATTCCAACATTTTATGATCCAGAGCAGTAGTTTTCAAAGTGTGTTTCCTGGACCAGCAGCACCCAGTGTCGCCTGAGAATTTGTTAAAAATCCCTGGGAGAAATTCAAATTCTTGGGACTAACCCAGATATACTGAATCAGAAATTCTGGGAGTGGGGCTCAGCAACCTGCATTTTCCCAGATTTTCCTTGGTGATCCCATGGGCACGGATGGACTGGCTCCATTCATGGAAGGCGAAATCTAGGGGTTAAAGCTATTAGTGCCTGCAACTGAGAAGAGCGGGGCTTGATGCTGCTCCTACTATTTTTATTTTATTTTATTTCTTTAAAAGATTTTATTTATTTATTTTTTAGAGAGAGGGCATGCATGAGAAGGAAGAGGGTCAGAGGGAGAGGGACAAGCAAAATCCTCGCTGAGCAGGGAGCCTGATGATGCGGTGCTCGACCTCACGACCCTGAGATCATGCGCAGAAACTGAGAGTTGGAGGCTTAACTGACTGAGCCACCCAGGCGCCCCCCCACCCCCGATTTCCCAATCCGACTTGTTAGATGAACCACAGATGTAAGGGATGTGAAGAACAATACGGGATTCTGACAAGCAGTTCAAGGCAATGTCAGAAGGGACATGGAAAAGATATGGCCAAATGTTTCTCTTTAAATCACTTTTGTAAGCCCAGTGTCCGCCTCCTTCCGGCCACTGCCAGTTCCAAGTCCTTCTGCCCCTTTTTCACCTCTGGTGAAGTCTAAGCAAATCATTGCTTTTGAAGATCAAGCAAGTAATATCTGTTGCATTTTTTTATAATGCTCTATGTCTGCTTTTATATAGATCATGTTATTTGATGTTCACAATTCTGTAAAGTTTAACCTACTGGGAAATTTCTGTGTCAGTTTAGAACCTTCTAATAAAGTCCCTAAGTTAACGATTACTGTTTGTAAGTAGACTGTATGAGGTGCTTTTATATAAAATTATTTCTAACTCCTACAACTCTGCAAGCTGCCCCAAGATAGCAAATGTATTCAACTTAATATAGAAAATGTATTAAGACATATACCATAAATTACATTAAAATGCAACATTAACTATTTCATTAAGTATGTTAAATCTTGCATAGATTTAATATGGTGATATTTATTACAAAATGTGATGATATTGTGAGAGAGAAGGCTTCATTTCCCAGTAGTGAGGGCGAAGGGAAGGGAATGACAATATATGACTTCAAAAATTCCTGCCCTAAAAAAAGTCTTTGTTGTCTTTCCACAATTCTCTATATCTGAGCATTGCACTTATATCTCCTCCTGAAAAATGTAACATTACATTCAAAATAAAAATAATTCAACAGACCTCGCAAGTTCTAAAACATGATCATTATTTTATAACTCATAACAAGTGGTACCAATAAAATCCCCCCATTCTTGCATATTTCCTTGTTCCAGCTGCCTGAGCTACTCACTCAATGGGTGGTATCCATGGGACTCGAACATCTCAACCACACCGGCCTCTATGATGTCTTCATGGCTAAGGCCACTTGCAAAGGTCATGGTTTACTGAATCCGTAGGCAGTTTTGGTTTGAGGGGAGCCATAAGTTTTGTGAGCACCCAAGGGACAGATCCTCTCCCACACAGCATTCTGTGTTAGCGATAGACTCTCACTATTGCAGACTCGCTCACTTATGCTCATCTGCTCATTAGTTCATCGAGGAAGCCGACAGGACCTTCTTCACAGGCATTAAGCCTCGAAAGTGGCCACCTTGATCTACTGACTGTGAACTACTTCCCCCTCAGATGATCAGAGAAATCACCCAAATTTATAGGCTAGTCTGGGGCATTATTTAGATATAAGGGTACAGAACTTCTCAACAAAAGGGCAGAAAATGGAAGTGAGCCGTCCCTGAGACTCGCTCTTCATTGTCCCGGCCTTTCCGTTGGGTCACAAAATTGCTCTCCAGATAGCTCAGGATTGGGTCTGGGAGCCTTGGGATTTTCAGAATAGTAGGCAAGTAAACACCTCGATTTAAAGTAGTCCTCAGCGTGGCCTCAAGTGATATTTTAGCTGCTTGAACCTAGAGCACTATTTTCCTTCCACAGAAATACAAGTATTTTCCGGCAACCGTTTCTAATCAAGTTCTGTCTCATAACTGAAAATGGTCTCGGTGAGGGAAGTCAGCACGGCAGGCGCCTTGTAAGATTTGTAGGTGTCACAAATGACACCTTCCCTGTTCTCAGTGCTCTGCAAACTGTCCCTCTCCTGGAATCTCACAAACGGTTGTTTGCTAAACCACTATGAATGTCCATTTCAAAACCATGATTTCTTCAAACTAGGAATCTTCAGTTGCGTGGCTTCTAAAATATCTTGGTGCCCATTGCTAACCTGCTTCTGATCCTAGATCCACACGGACCCGACAGGTTTCCAACCCCATATTTTTATGATAAATCAATTTACTAGCACTTAGAAGTGTAAGTGCCTGACAATCATCAAACAAATATTTTCTGGACTTTGTGAGGCAGAAGATACAAGGAGCGGCTCCAAGGGCTTCTACCATTTAGCCTAGTCTTCATCTCTGTGGAATTGCCTTAACACCTGAGAGTCTACATTTAACTAACTGATGAACAGCTTCATTTTCCTTTGGCATTTTTCACTGTTTGGCTTCTTTCCAAAGATCTCTGGTACAGGTCCGAGACCGGTAGAAACATGCACTCCCAGCGTGTGCACTTCTAGAACTTTAGCAGGAAGGTTTAACATTTTTTTTGTTTTGCCGTTTTTCCTCCTGCTTGGTTCTGCTCTGGGTTTGCTGTGTTTTCAGCCAAACAGAAGACTTAATCAATTTTTCAAAAAGGCAAGAACAAAGAAAGTGAAATAGGACCCGAGGGAGAGAGGAAAGAAGGAAGGAGTAGGCGAGGTGAACTTTCAGCTACACACTCACTCGAGAAGTAAGATTCCAAGAACAGAGTTCAAGAGCATGGCCACCTGCCGGCTTCAAATGTTACCAGAGTCACAGACGATTCCAGGCACTCTGAAGACACTCTGTTGACACTGTGACAAGCCAGGCTCCTCGCCCATTGTGGCGGCTTGCCTGCCGCAGCTGGAGGTGCGAAGCTAAGAGCTCATCATCGTTTTGAAGACCCAATACAGAAGAAAAGCGCGTCGTGAACAAAAAAAGGAAATCTGTCCAAACTGACAAAGCTGGTTCAATGTAAACATGGGAACAATACTGCCAGCCGTACAAAACACACACCGAGACAAATGTGACTCCTAAGTCCTGAAAGTCAGCCATACACTCTAGGCTACACACAGCACAGGTACCGATGTTTTCCACAGAAGCCACGCTTCCCAAACCCGTTTCCAAGTGGAAGTGCTGTAAAACTAGCCCATGAGGATAAACTGTCTATATTAGATGTCGGCCCGCTTTCAACTGAGTCTGGTTAGCTTGGACTCTTAACTGCTGGTACCAGGTCTTTCGTGAGATCACAGATTTCTGGACTGAAGTAAGCAGGGAAATGCTGTATGGCTGCCGTAAACCGATTGTTAATTAAATGTGCTAGAGTAAGTGTTCATATATCAAATATTTGGCAAATCAAACAGACATATGTGCAAACAAAAACGAGTCACGCTTTTTCATGTATATATCTAATAAAAATATTTATGTGAGTTGATAACATTGTGCTTTGGTATATTTCACGTGTGAGTATGTACCTATACCCCAAACCTCTGTAGGATGTGGTCTGCCTTTCAGATTTCCTAGGGTCTCAGAAGGCAGAGGCTCGGTTTTCTCTAAAAGAAAGTACCCAGAGCGACTGACAAAGGCCAATCGCCAACGGGACAACATTAAGGATGTCTTGATGACAGACCCTTTCAAAATATTTGCTTACTACCCTTTCCCCTGCATTCAGATCAGCCCAGAACCGGCAAGTTAAAAAGTTACACGAGCATGGCTTTTCCCATTCCGGTGTCATGCATCAGTAAGTTCTTAATTCTCTATGGCTTATTAGTACTTTCAAAAAGAGAAAAAAAAAAAAAAACCAGTTTGCTGCCAAAACCTGGCTCTGGAATCAGATGGGGGTGGCAGGGGTACCTGCGATCCACAGATAATAGAAAATCCCCATCGTCTGGAGTGTGGAGCTGGTGGGACTTTTGCTTTCATATTCATAGCATGACAGTAAGAGCTTTCCATATGTGAGGGTGACAACCAATTATGTTTGCACAAGTACAGAATCATTACAGAGAGTGGAAAATGGACAAAAATCCAGGCTAACAGAGTAAACGAAAAAAATTAACTTCCTTATTGCATATTAATCCTTCCCTATTTTTCATTACATGGATGGAATTTTCCAAATATAGAGTCACCTGTTCTTCAGAGCCCGGCAGAAGGACTTGGTCTGGGAGGGCCTTCCCCTCCCCCCACCCAGGGCTGACAAAGCCTTCTTGCGAGGTGGCTGACTGATGCGAGGTTTTTCTTAGAGACCTGGGCTTCCTTTTGAAATGCAAACGTGACAATAACTATTCCATTAAGAAATCCACGTGCAGCTTGTTACTTGAGTCAGGGGGAAGCATTTCCTTTGGGTCTCAAGTTAATAAATTTAAGATACCTGGGAGAGCCCGGCTCACTGGACTTTTGGCAGAAGCCCGGAACTACGAGAGCTAATGCATTATTCTACTGTGTCTCTTTAGGCGAAAACACAGCCTTCTGCCAACTCAGCTCAGGAATCAGATAGGAAGCGGGGAGGGGGCAACTCGTAGCTCATCGACAAAGCAAAATGCAGATGCTCTTAGGAGAACTGTCCTCATGTGAGCAGTCCCTTGAACCAGAGCGCGGGGGCAGGCGGAGGACAGTCAGACGTGGCCCCTGCTGTAGTTACCTGGATAGAGGTCAGGCCCAGGCCCGGGGGAGCGTCCCACCGCCCCGTCGGCAGCCGCATCGCGGGGGGAGGGGGCCGACTGCAGGGGCTGCACGGTGAGGCAGTCCGTGAGCAGGTCAGGGTGGAGCTCCGCGCTGGACCGCAACTGTGAGACGGAGAAAACAGAAGACACGTGAGAAAGGAAAACTGTCCCTCGGGGAACTTTTGGGGAAAGGCAGCACGTCCTAAGGTTCAACGCAATTCGATTCACAGGTAACAATGGTGGGTCATGCACTGGGCTTAACAGAGAGTCAATGAGATGGTGACTTCTCCAATCCTGATAACACCTGGCAGGGGATTCTGGAGAACGCAGCCAGAGGAGACTGGACTCCAGTCTTTGATGTTTCTACTTCTGGGAACCCAGTTTCCTGTTACGCTTCTTTTTATTTGCTCTGTATCTTATCAGAACTTGTAGTGATAACAAGAACAAATTCAAGTATATTTGGTCCAGATTGGAAGGTGCTTTTAAAATACAGACATAGGACGAGGAGAGTATCTTGGAGATAACTGAGAAATAGCCATTGAGATCTGGTGCCTATAGATTGTACACCAGAGGAAAATACATAGGTTAGGTTTTTAAATATGACGGAGCATGATGAAAAGCAAAACTCAGGTCATTAGCAGCAACAAAAACCCAATAGAAAGTTACATGGAAAAAAAAAGGCTGACTTAATTTAGATCTTCCTTTTATCACAGTAACAAAATAATTCTTGATATATTAAAGAGTTCCATATAAAAAAAATCAAGCCGTAAAAATCTAAGAATAAAGAATAGGCCAAATTTATCTGATTTCCTTATGAAAAAGAATTGAGTACAATTTGAACAGGAAAAATCATAATGAGAGGTTTAGATGTAGAAAAATATCAACCTTCTGCTTATAGAACAATACCTGTTACAGATACTGCAAATAGCATCTTCAGTGTTTAAGGAGAGTGTGTGAATTGATTTTGCTTTTATCCAGAGAATTCTAAACCTCCAGTCGTATGGCTAGAGTCACCGACTCACCCAGAGAGGATTCAGGGAGCATCCGATGCTCCTCCAGGCTCTAGGCCTGCTGCGGTACAGAACGTCTACTCTAGTGGGGAAGCAGCCCGGGAACACGGCGGCACCCCATGTCAGCGGGAGCGGATACCGTGGGGAAGGTGGCAGAGCAGGGAGCCGGCTGTAACAGGAGGGACAGCGACCTTAGGTGGAGGGGCTGGGGAAGGCAATGGGAGAGGGCTCTCGGAAAGAGCTTCGAAAGGAGGGAGGGCAGGAGCCCTGCAGACACGTGGGGGAAGAGCCCGCCTGCCCTGAGGTGCACCTGGATGGTCAGAGAAGAGTTCAGACTAGAGTGGCCGAGGCCTGGGGCCTGGAGATGAGAAACAAGATGGAAACAGTGATGTGAGGAGAGAGAGGGGCTACGTTCCTTAGGACCAGGAAAGGGCCGACCAGATCACTGAACGCCCTTAAACATTCTTGAGCCCAGAAACTGCCTAATGAGGGAGGTGGGACTGCCTCACTGTGCAGCCCTTGATATGAAGAAAAAAATTTAAGAAAGAGAAACAGAAATAAGAATAAATGATGTTCAGCACGCTTGCAAGGAAATGCAATGTCAAAACTTAAAAAAAAAAATCTTTTCAGACTAACAAAACCTTTAAAAAAGGAGTGGTAGTGAAGGTAGTAAGAGAGGCAGTCATAAATGCTGTTGGTAGGAGTATACTTTATAGCACTAACTTTCTAGATGGTATCTGGGAATACTTTTTCAAGAAGCATAACTGAGCCTAATTTTATCTTAGAATCTGTCTTAAGGAAACAGCCAGAGAGGTGAAGGAAGATTTAAACACGATGTTATAATAATACAGAGCATTATTTGTAGCAATATCCATAATTAGGGAACATTATTTAAATGTCCCCAACTAAGGCTAATAGATGATCTTACATCAATTTGATGGACTCTTAGGCAACCATTAAACTGAAGCCCATGGGAGCGCCTGAGTGGTTCAGTGGGTTAAAGCCTCTGCCTTCGGCTCTGGTCATGATCTCAGGGTCCTGGGATCGAGCCCCGAATCGGGCTCTCTGCTCAGTGGGGAGCCTGCTTCTCCCTCTATCTCTGCCTGCCTCTCTGCCTACTTGTGATCTCTTTCTCTCTGTCAAATAAATAAATCAAATCTTAAAACAACAACAACAACAAAAACTGAAGCCCATGAAGATAAAAACAAAACACAAAATTTTATATATATATGTGTATGTGTGTGTGCATGTATATATATATTTATATAAAATGATCATTATATAAAACACATAGACAAAATACAGTAAGAAAGTATTACAAAATCCAATTTTAAAACTGATTTTTGTTCCCAGCAGCAATATTATGGTTTTTTTTTTTTTTAAAATCCTTTCCTCTGCTTTCCATATTTGCTACATTTCAGTGATGTGTTCGAGCTGGCTTGCACCAATCCAAGAATGCCAACCACATGTACCTTTCACAAATTCTCCATGCAATGATGTCAAACTGAGAGCTTGAACTTGGTCACAATGAGCATATTTACACCTTGGAAATCAGCAAATGGTCCAAACTGGGCCTTTTTCATCTGGAGAGCCCGTGGTTAACCACACCAGTGCTCTACAGACAATGACTGTCACCCACACTCTGATCACAGAGAAAACAAGACACACACACAAAACATCAGTAAGTTACTACTCCGCAACTTTGTCATTTCTTGGATCTCAACAAGCTCTGTAAAGAGACGAACGCACGTCCAGATCTTAGTCCAAGAATATGAAAATGGCATGGTGACCCTGAGCATTAGAGAAAGAGCACTTAACACATGTTCATGAACTAGCCATAGCTACGTTACAATTTCCTCAGCTTTTCCACATTGCAATCTCTGACCAAGAGCGTCTGAATTAATGCCTAACCCTCTCAGGGCTGTTGGAAGGTATGTTTGTTATTTTGGTACTAACCTAACACATGCTGTGTAAGAAAAACTGGAAAAAAATCAAGGCTTTGAATGAGTTCTGGTGATCACTTTTAATTTATATTTCATCGTTACGGTGTGATCTGGAGCCCATATGTTCTACTGAGCATAGACATGAGCATCTCTCTGCTTTCTATTACTCCAGGGTTTTATAGTTATCAGTACTGATGCTGTCTTTCCAAGGAATTTCATGGCCATGGACACTCCAGAGTCAAAGGCAGGCAACTCTTCCTCAGCTTCGACAAGTGTTCATGGTTCCTAAGAGTGTGATTCCATACGACTTTGTGGGGAGCGTTAATTCGGTTTTCTCTGGGATTAGGCATGGTTCTAGAAAGTGCTTCTTAAATCAAACAAGCCTTGGGGAACTTATGCATAATTTCCAAAGGAAGGCCATATGCACAGAGATGCAGTAATGATGTGTAAGTTCAGTATTATCCTCTCTGGCCCAGATTATTAGACCAGGAAAGGGCTTTCCAGAACATTTATGGCTCTTAAACATTCTCGAGTCCAGGAATTATCTAAAGGCCGAGGCAGGGGGATATAGAAGGCTCTCCTGGGAGGGATGTCCTTCCATATAATAGTTTTATATCTGGAGTAAGGACCCCAACTATTTATATACAACAAATTACATAATGTACGTCTCAACATCTTCTTAGCCGCTAGGAATGTAAAGATAGCATGAAATTTTCCCAGTGGGGGATGATCTCCAGCCTGGGCATGCAGCAGAGGCACGTGGGGGCCCCCCCTGCCGCCGGGCTGCTGACTCGACAGGTCTGGGCTGCATGTCTAACGAGGTCCCAGGTGATGATGACACTGTTGGTCCAGGGACAACACTTTCAAAGCCACTGGTCTCTACAAATCCTGCTGAGGAGAGCTGAGATGGTTTTGGTTACGAAAACAGGAAAAAGTGCCTTGTGCAAATTTGGAATTATAAAAATTGAATTGTTTTTAAGACATGAACCTCGTGTAGCCATTTCTTATTATGTCTCCTCGCAGACCTCACCACAAGTAACGGTTACATGAGATTCGTGTCTTAAAAGCAATGTGGATTTTTGTCTCCTTTCACGGGAGTTAAAAGAGTTGAAAAAATTTTTTCAATACCGTCTAAGCACCTGCCCTTAGGAGACAGAGAAGAACTTGCCCTTTATGGAAACTTTATTGGTCTTTTCAGGAAGAAGCGACATTTGAACCCACTGATCATCAGTTCATCTGTTTGAAAGGGCTGGCGGCTGTGTCACCCAGCACCGGGGACCCTGACTTCCACCAACTCTGCGGCCCTAAGCGAGCCCCGTGAGTGCCAGCGCAGCCCTGCGTCCCTTCGCCCTTCTCACTCAGTCCCTGGGCCTCAGCCAGATGTCAGGCAGTGTTCTGGTGGCCCAACACACACCAGCAATCGGAGTAGATGAACGTGCCCCCTGAGGGGCTCACCCTCTAGAGGCGGCGACCAGCCCACAAACTAGCCAGATGGGAAAATTTCCTAGAAGGTGGTGACTGCTGTAGAAAAGAAGAGAAAAAGAAGGGGTTGCTGCCCCAGGAACACGGGGGAGAACTGTGGCCTCACTGGAAAAATATATTCGAGCAAAGACTTGAAGGAGTTGGGGAAATTAGCCAAGTGCCTATGGAGAGGAAGACCGTTCTAGAAGGAGAGCTCCCAGAGCACTGCCTTGCTGTGTGCACACCTCCCATTTTCAGGGCTGCGCGTTCCTCCTGCCTGGGATGACCTGTCTTCTCCCAGTGCAGCTTTCCCCAGACCCAGTGCAGGGCCTGCCTCCTGAGAGGAACCTTTTCCTACCAGGCCGCCCCCACTGGCCCCCATGGATCTCTTTCAACAATCCTGTGACTGGACACGTGTTTGGGGCTTTGTTTCCTGTTACGAGTTGAGTCTGCACAATTGTGCTGTCAAGCCCACGAGGACCTGGCTGACTGGCCGCCCTTCAAATGTCCAAAACTCCACGGCCTCTGGCCCGGCGGGGCGGCAGGGGGGTAGAGCCCTCGGTGCCCACGAGATCCGTAAGAATGAGACACGATGCTCCATCTACAGGAGGTTCCAATCTCTTGTGGTGTGCGGCTGTGTCTAAAAAATACAGTGTGGTCATGTCTTAAGTTCGCCTACTCATGGAGACTTTGAGAAGATTACAGATCGTCGGAACTAGGGCAGAAAGTTGCTGCCGTTCTGCCCAAACCCCCTCGGATCCTTCCATGGGCTCTGTGCTGACCCTCTCCCCGAGCCATGGGGTGCCCGTGACGGCCAAGAGCCAGCAGCCCACTCCCCACCCTGAACACACACAGGAATCGGTCCCTTGTGCGCCTTTGCCTCTAAGACAGACTCTGAGATGTGCTTCATGCCCCAGCGCCCTCCGCAGGGTCCCTCCTGCCCGGCTTCTTCCCCTTCCCTCCTCCTTCTCTCAGATGCTCCTGGAAGCGCTTTCTTCATAACTCACATGCATCCTAAACCCTGGCTTCCGGGAGCACCCAACTGAGGAAACCTCCCGAGGTTCCTGTGATGTGGTTCAGGAATGCACAGAGCCCGTCAGCGGCACTCACGAGATGCTCAGAAGCACGCTGTTTCCTTCTCTTCGGGACCCACTCCTCCCTGACACCAGGGGCACAGTAAACAGATGATCACCGGAAGTGCGGTGGTCTGGGCCATTATGCATAAAGCTAAAAGCCTACCTGTGGAGCCCAAGTTAAACACAGAGCGCAAATTTACAAGAATAACCAGCATTCCAAGGGGCCTCAGGTGCCACTGGGGCCAAACCTTCATCTTCTGCACCCTTCCCTACAGCAGCCCCAGTAAGTGCTTCTCAGCCTGGGCTTGATTCCTTGTAGTCACGGGCCACTTGCTTCTTCGCCTGTAAGCTTCAACTTCAGATAGTCCCGATTGTCAGAAGTATTACTGCATATGAAGTCCCGATCTGGCTCTTAGCGACTTTTAGGGCTACATGTCTCCTTCCGTTCGTGAACATGCAGTAAGGCTCATGGACGAGCTAGGAGGAAACAAGACATCTCCAAGTCTCCAAAACCTATCCATGAGTCTTGGAATGTTAATGATCCTGGGCTTCAGTGATCCATTTTGGGGCTTAGTTTCTCAGCCTATCCAGGTGCAAGTAAACACATTGGCTCCTTAGCTTCTGTACACACTCCCATTCTAAAATATTTGTTCCAAATGATAGTTTTTCAACGTTAATAACGAAATCACCCATCAAGGCTCAACAAGGTTCCTACATTTGGAAACTTGAGCTGCTTCCCTAACAATGCGGGGATTTTTCCTAATATATAAAAACAAGGCCCCGTCAATTGTGATTTGTATTTGTTTTTTGTTCAAGACTATTCTGTTAATGTTTATAAGCTCTCGAAACAAGAGACGGAAATTCTACTCCCGTCATTTTCTCATTTCAGATATGATTGAATAATCGTCCAAGATTAAGTGAGTCAAGTGGAAATAATTAGGAAAGGGAAAAAGGCCCAGAATCTTCAATTTTCAGTTCCATTACATTTTCTTCCAAGAGCAAAGGCATTCTGTTAGTCTGAAGGGAGACATACTTCCAAAGAAAACGAGGCACAATCAAAAGCCTTTTGTTTTCCCTTTCTCCAATGAGCAGAATCTATCTGGGCTGTGTGTGTTTATGCACCACCTTATAGGGATTCCTTTGTTCTCCAGAAATCAAATGCCACCAAAATATGTTTCTGAAGAAACTCAGCCAGAAGGAAAGACAAGTGGGATTTTTTTTTTTTTTTTCCAGAGGGTTAAGGTTTGGTACCAGAACATTCTCATCAAGCATTCTGTGTGACACTTTGAGCAGTGTGGATCTTGGGGAATTGACTCACTGCCGAAAGCCTTAAAAATAATTACAATGAATTAACCTATTCTATTAATTACAATTAATTTCCAGTTGAATCTAAAAATTCTCTCTCTAGGGGATTCCTCAGCACTGACATTTATGAAGTGACTTTGGCATATCATAGGTAATTAATCTCCAACAATCTGCTATCAAATTCATTTCCTTCGGGAGTGACCAATTTACAAAAAGAAAAAGAAATGATAATGAAGACTTAGAAAAATAGAACTGGAAGAAACCTCTTTGGGCACATGAGGTACTAGCCAGTTGGGCACCTGAATTTCTGTAATAGGGGATACCTGCCTAGTTAGCAAGGACTCCAAAGGCCAAAATGTTTTTTACCCAAAACCAATGGATGAACACGCTAAAATATTTGTGCAGAAGCACAGGCTGGGGTGTATCTCAGTAAGAGGCGTGAAACATCCATTCCAGTATAACAGACACAACAAAACTGCTGGTTATTCAGTCAAAGATGGTGACCGAGGGGAACTGTTCACAGAAACAGAATTTCAACACCAAAAGGAACAAGGCTCCGACCTTCCTCTGGGCCCGCTCTATGGCAGCGCCGTCCAACAGAACCTTCTTCTGTCGCGCGGGTTCCGCTCTGTACCAATTAGCAGCCACCAGTCACGTGTGATTAATGAGCACTTGAAATGTGGCTAGTGCAACTGAGGAACCCACTTGTGATGTAACTTGATTGAATTTTAATTAATTTAAATTTAAATGTGTGCTGTTGGGCTGCCCACCATTACTGCATACCCTGGTGGCTGCTTAGGCTTTGTCCGAACATTCTGGACGACTCACTTCCCTAGGACATGGAGTCCCTCCGTTGTGCACTGCGTCCGATCGTGAGAACGTTCGGCCTGCCACTGAACCGCAATGGGCCTCCCCGAGATCTCCATGCACCGGGGGGTCTCTCGTGCAGACCAAACGGAGTGACTTAGCTCATAGCCTCCAGTATGGCTTTCTTTATATTTGAGAAGCCTCAAAATGCTGCAGTATCAGCAAATTTCAGCCCTGGGAGGGGCCGTGATTTGGGGTGTCGGCCCTCCCATAGCCATTTTCTGTCCAGGCGGAGCATCTACGGATTTTCTCCAGATGACAGGATAGCGAAGCAGGAGGAGTATGGGCGTTTCAGTGGAACAGACCGGCTCAGTGACCGTGTGGGCCTCGGCAGGGGTATTCGCTAGCCTGCCTCGAGTCTGCCTTCTATAAAATCAGGATGATAGCACGGAGCTATCTTGCTTGTTTTGAGAAATAACGTAGATTCAGAAAGCATTTAATAACGCAGGACACACAGAAGTCCCTTACCTAAACTGTCAGTCCCTGCTCTCCCGTGTAGCCTATTATTCCACTCACCCCTCCAACTCCTCTCGACACCGGACCTCACTGGGGGTGCAAACGTGGAAGTGACATCCCAGTACTGATAGAATGAACTAGCGTCTGGCCAGGACAACACATCCCTTGTTCGAGATGCTCTATTTCTATCCATGCAGCCTAAAAGAATCAGTAGCATTTTTAAAATTCATGCTATGTTTTCTTTCCCTCCTTCTTTCTTTTCTTTTTCTCCATTCATTCACTCATTCATTTAATCTACTGCATTCATTCATTCATTATTCCATCTACTGAGCCCTCACCACGTGTCCCAAACTCTGTGAGGCCAAGAGATACAGCAGCGAACCAGACAACAGAGTTCCGTGTCCTGCGGAGTTGAGAGCGGCTCAGATGAAACTCACCACTAAGGACACCCCCGAGGTCTTTCACGGGGGAAGCTCCGTACTTCTGAAGGCCCCCTACCTTGGGAAGCCAACTCTGGAAGGCGGCATTGCTGTCGGGCGGTACAGAATCGCTCGGCTGCGTATCAGCTGACTCTCTCACTCGGCTGGCTACTTCATTTCCCACTTCAGTGCTTTGGCAAACTTGACCAAAATAGTCTCTGGCACCAGAGGTAACGTTCCGTCCCTGCCAGAGAGTGAGTTCTCTATAAAACCGCACAATCTGACCGTAAGCCATTCACAAGCACTTCAAGAGCAGCTGATCTGCGATCACTAAAGAGGGTAGGCTCCGGACCCAGAACGCACGGATTGGAGCTTTCGTCTCCTTACTTACTGGAGATATTAGACAATGATAAACAAGTTGTTAATATCTCCTTAGCTCAGTTTTCTCCGTACGATGTGGACAATGCCGCCTACTCCCCAAGGTTGTTGTGAGTGGTAGGGAACCCGAGTCAGCCTGAACTAAGTACTCCCCTAAGCGTGGTATGCTGCATTCCGTCAATGTCAGCTACTTTTCCTATCATTACTTTTGTTTTTCATTAATATTCAGTGTGGAAGCACCGTAACACTGTATAATGTATACTTGGGTTTTCTTTTCCTATCTAGTTTTTAGGTATTTCTTTCTTTCTCTCTCTCTCTCTCCTTTTGCACCAACCTCTTCCTTTTGCACACCATAGTGGGGCGATAAGACAAAGGGATGAGAATGGGAACTTTGGGGTCAATGGATCAAATTCAGATTCAAATTCACAAGCCTAAATTTCAGTTCTGCCACCTACTAAGAGGTGGCCTCTGGCATGATGCTAACTTAGCCTTGAAGGGCTTCAGCAGCGTCCCCTGCAGGATGGGGGTGAAAACACCAGCTCCGTGGGGTTACTACCGCAGCACACAATGGGACCTGCGGAGAGTGGCTTGTCTGGTACATAGTTAAATTTATTTGTCTCAGTAGAAACCATTATGGTTGTTAGGAGGGGTACCTGTTAGAATCCCCTGGGGTCTTGTCTGTCCTCAGGAGACAGAGTCTGGGGCCAAATGGTATCTGGGCCGAGACGTTAGCATAGTTTTCGCACATGACTATCACCATGAAATTATTCTATCTCAGAAGAATGTAGCTAGCTTTCATTCTCTTAGAAAAGTCCAAAATCTATTAGAAATCAAAGCCAACCACGAAACTTTTCAGAACACTTGTGGGATGTTAATAAACTTCATTCCCAGGTCCCACTTACCCAGGTCGGTACCACTACGGAGCAATCTTGGACAGGCTTGGGGTTGAGTTTTGAAAGGATGCCGAAATCACAAAGGCACGCAGCTTCGGTTTTTCTGTCTTGCTACACTTGTAAAAACACCATTTTCTTCCCAAGTCAATAGTATTCTAAAACGGACACCAAGAATCTTACAGGTTTTTTCTGTTGTGTTTTTTGTTCTGCTTTTTCTGAGTGAAAAACAATACACAGAGGCAGATGCAGACTACATCTGGAGGAGCATCGCAAAAGCAGAACAGGAAATTGAAGGGGGGACTTTATGTTTAAGACAATTAGAGAAATATTAATAAGGCATTTCACACACACACAAAAAAAAATCCTCCTTCACCCTGTGGGGCCGGGTTACGAGGCTGTGAGGACTCCGTGTATGAGGAAGGGTTTCCTCCTCCCTCAGGTTCATAAATCCCTCCTGCCTGCGGCTCAGCGCGCTAATGTGACCACACACACTCTAGCCCATCCAGTCAGGTGTAGCACTTTTCTCTCTACTCGAGCATTCTCGAAGTTTAATTAAAGCAGTCAGCTATCTCACAATTGCTTCCCCCGTCCATCTTACCAGATCCTTATTGTCTCCCTTTGAATTCATTTCTGACCAGAGCCCCGGCCAGTGCTATAGTGTCGCAAATGTGGGGAGAGACCAACGGCGGAACTCATTTTTTCCTTCCTTTCATTTAATTAAAACGGATTGTCTGAAAAAGATTTAAGGCTGATTTTCACATGCACGAGTGTTTGGACAGTTTTTAAAATGCCTCCTTGTAAAAGTTGAAGGCCATCATTTCAATGCAGAGAGCCCCTGCTTTCTGCTCTCGCATCCATTCCGTGCTCCCCGCTCAGTTTAATTTCCCCGAAGCGCACCGCTGACAAGTCCACTTCCCCCTCCCAAAGCCCTCTAGTGACCCCCCAGCAAGCATCACCCACAGCCCCGACTCCCGGCTTTACCAGGCCGGCTGTCTCCTAGCGGTGCGGCCACGCGTCCCACGCCTCTGAGCCACACGGAGCCCAGATACTCCCCTGACGCTGCTCACGCGGCTCTTCCGGCCACGAGCCTCCTGCACCTGGAGTCCCCTTACGTCCAGTCTCTGCCGATCCACCACACATTCTGCGTACTCTCCCAGGCCCCGTTCCCTAAAGTTCCTCAGGTCTTTGTAGCCCAAAGTCATTCCTTCCTTTTTAAACAGCAATGGCAATTTTTCTTTTTTTTTTTTAAGCTTTTATTTATTTTTGTGTGAGAGAGAGAGCACAAGCAGGGGGAGCAGCAGAGGCAGAGGGAGAAGCAGACTCCCCACTGAGCAGGGAGCCTGATGCGGGGCTTGATCCCAGGACCCTGACATCATGACCTGAGCCGAAGGCAGAGGCTTAACCGACTGAGCCACCCAGGCGCCCAGCACTGGCAATTTTTTATCACCCTGAGGGGATCTGCAGTCTTCTACACAGTATAATACTTATTAATAAAGTCGTGTGTGTGTGTGTGTGTGTGTGTGTGTGTCACAGAGGACAAAAAAGCTCCTTGTAAATGGAAACCATGTCTGTTTGATCATGTAAGCTAAAACAGTGCTTCTTTTTACACGAAAGGTCCTCCCTAAATGTTTGGGGAAATGCATGAACAATGAATGAATAAAAAATGAATCAATAATTGCTAAGGACTCATTAATCCCTGCTTATCCCTAAAAGCAGCCCCTACAGACAGATAAAAGCATGTCTCCCCACACTATGAGGGGCAGAGGACTAAAGCAGGACAAGCAAGCTGAGATTATCCACTAAGAAGAAGATAAGAACTAGCCAAGTGAAATCTTCACAGAAGTTAAAAAAATAGACACTTGGGAAGTTTATTTCCTTATAATACTCAGTTCCTGTTCATGCCAAATCTCACTAGATAATACTATTCACATTTATATATTGCCTCTTGGAATGTGCAAATGAGCAATCCTTCCAATAGGAAATGCTAATTCGTTCCATTTATACTTTCTGTTTCTCATTCATCTGGAGGGGCTGGGAACACATCCAATTTTCTACCTTGCTTTTAAAGATTCAACATCTAACATATATTTGGTAAGGAGAACACAGAAATTTTGAACCGAGTGGGCCCGAAATGAACCGAGTGCCCCAGCCCCCTCTGTGACAACCTACACAGCCGAGACGAGGACTTCCATCTCCTGCTACCTGGTGACCCGGGGACCGGCCCCGGCCCTGTTCCCCCATGGCTGGATATTGCTTCAGAGCCTTCTCCCCCTGGGGCGATGCGACCAACGTAAGAGCTGGCCCGTGGTGTTTTTTGGTCAGTGCAGAGAAGCATTTACTGAAAGTAATCTCCCCGCTCTTGTCCGGGGACTGTATGCCTTCCAGTGATGTATGAATCACACGACCTTTGATCCTCGGGTGAAATGAAGCTCTTGTCTTTAGTCATGAGAAGCAGGCCTGGCTCAGAAAGTTCTTTAGGGTCAAGTCCGGAATAGCGACTGGACTCCTCTGGAGGGTTCCTGTAGTCCCTACAGCCTCTGCCAAAGCGATTTCCACGTCCTGAATCTACCATTCTTCCTTTGGACACGGACAATATTTTATCTTCCTTACCATCCACGCCCTGCAATGAACTCCGGTCTCCTCTCAAAAACTGCACCCTGTCCTGGAAATCCAGACAAGAAAGCCAAGAGTCCACGGGAAGCACGGGAGGATGACAAGGGCTGCGGGCAGCCACTCGCGGTGCCCGGGTCACATCTCAGATGCTCTGGTCTGGACTGCATCAGTCCTGCTGGTTCTGACCCAATGGGGAGAGAGAACCTGGTCCGAGACAAGGAAGCGGAAACAGGTGTTGTCAACGGCGCAGGCTGTCCTCTAAGTGGATAGCACGATGCTATTTCTCTTCCCCAGATGTCCTGCCATCTGCAGGCCTTACCGTGTCTACTTTTGTTCTCAAGGTCTGCAGGGAACTTCAGACTCGGCGGCCCGCCGTGGCTGGCTCCACTCTCACATGCTCTAGGCCTCATGGTGCTTGCCTGTCTTCATTATCAGGCCCCCTTGGGAAGATGCTATTCTTGGAAGTGATTTCACATTCCGACACTGCAGGAAGCGAGCCCAAGTTGTAGCTACTTCAGATCTCTGCAAAGGGCTTTGTGCACTAGTAACTTTTAGCCCACTAGAAATAAATTTATCAAAGAAATACTCATATATATGCCGGGGGAAGGAAAAGTGCCATGAAAAACATGTCTTCCTGTCGTCCCCAATAATCTTCCCAAGTAGAACTAGGAAGGACAGATGTGTTGTAGAGTCAAACAATGAACACTTGAAGCCCATGTTGGGGGGTATGGTTTGGTCTGACTTGAGAGAGAAAATTGGGAATTTTATTTTTAATCAGGAATTAGTAAGTCAGCTGTAAATCATATAAAAGATCTTACGAACATATTATTGAGAAATAATACTTATCTTTCTGAGAATTTTGTTGTACTGTTCGTGGAAACTAAAGTCTGTGCTATTCAGCACAGACCCCAAAGTCTGTTGACAATGCAAGACACACACCACAGTAATCAGACACCAAGGAAAAGTAGTATGTGAGATACTGGTGACTTCATTTTTCCCTAGTGTTTCCAAGATCAAAAGAATATCTCTATTCGACTAACCTGGCACCCCCGACCCCCATCCTCAAGCTCCCCACTGGGGGACTAAGCAAATTCCTTGGTTTCTCAGGGCATGACTCTGGGCTAAAATGATGCAACAGTAACAGCAAACCGGGGTGTCCCCCGGCGCCAACCCTCTAATCAGTTCCAAAGTATGTTTTGTTGGTTCTCATTGACGCCACTCAAAGGAACTGGTCACTCGTGGTCTCAAAAGTTTGACAACAAATTGTGTGATTAAATTCCTTAAACACGTCTGTCCATTCCTAATCCTCTTTGGCCAACATCCCTTTCAGAGAAAAATCGCAGCACTCCATGGTGCCTGATTTATATTTCATTTCAAGAACAGGAAGTAAAGGGATTAAAGTTAAGGATTAAAACACTTACTCTTGACTGCATTTTTTTCTCCTCCCGAACGGCTTCCCAGTTGCTATGGCTACGGTGCACTGGTCCTCAGCCCTGAATGCGCACGTCTTCGCGTTAATAAAATATTTTAAATGAGACTTCACGGAAAACAATAGGGAGAGCAGTTTAAGTTCAGTTGCTCTTGGAAGAAGAAGCTAATAACATTAAAAAAAAGAAGTGTTTCTCTGTCTTTGTATTGGTGTCCTCAAAAGTGAAGCCGGGGCTGGAAAACAGCACAGGGACCACCTCAAGCCGTGCGGTGCAAAATCGGAATTACGCAGCGAGGGCGCAAGAAGGTGACTGATGTGGTGAGTCCGACCTGACTTTCCTAACCAGTGTGTGTAGGAAGTGGAAGGATCCCTGGGAATTTCTCGAATGTTGCAACACCACAGAACATTTAAAAGGCAAAAATGCATGTAGATGTGGCGCTGCAGTTCCACATTGCAAAGGCCAGCCAGGAAATGAAAAATCAGGGCTTTTAACCAGC
>CM053615.1:4729728-4768426 GCA_028646535.1 Procyon lotor | reverse complement strand
GAGGCTCCGACTGCCTCTCTGGACTATCCTTCACAGGATGCTTCTACACTAAACAGCTTTGGAAAACTGACCGGGACCATCTCTCCCTCCCAAGCCAAAGGTCAGCGTGCTTTCATCCATTATAAAGGATCTGGGTTCGCTACGCTCAGAATTTCCCTCGTGTAACGCAGTCCACTGAGTGCGTGAATGCTGCCGGGTCCTCTTTCTGTCACCTTATGGAACTGGCACAAGAAAATGAGAATATTCTGGCTACTGCTATTGCTATGAGTAATGAGCTCTGCTTTTGTCTTCCGCCAGCATCCATTAAACTGGAGCCGGCTAACTTCCTAGCGCGCGCCCAGCGTCAAATCTCAGACTCCTCACAGCTCCTGCCACCTACAGAACCATCTCTAGCTATGCAGGGCGCTGGGCCAAGTATTTTTGCAGGGTTCCTTCCTGTCTCTATCACCAATTCCAGTCACCCCAAGACTATGTCCGCATCACACTAGAGGTCCGATCTCAAGTGATTCAGCTAAAGAGACAGTGTACTGGCTCACAAGGGCACTCTCCTGGAACTCTAGAAGGATCCCATAGCCACATGTCCCACTGCTCATTAGGGCACCTGGGCGATCCCACGTATGGGGGACAGGGTGGGAGGGAGCCCTGAAGGCTAGAGATGGAGGCTGGGCACCAGTGTGGGCACCAGTGTGGCTACCAGTGTGGGCTGCCCACCTGGATGGCCCTGCTGGCCTCGGCCACTGAAAGGAAGGCTTAGAGAATTCTGAGGCAGATACTGCCAAACATGGGGACTCTCTAGGGCCAGAGTCTCTGTTGGGGGCCAGGCCACCATCTAACAGAAGGCTGGTCTAGAGCTTCCGAAAATGATCCTGCCAGCAACAACTTGCTGACGAGTTACAAAACTTCCCATGGCGGAAACTCAGACAGCCCAGAGTAAAAACAGCAGCGTCAAAGGAGCACTGGACGTAGAGTCAGGAAATCTCAGCTGGGGTGTAGTTCTCCTGCCGCCTGAGTGTGCTTCCTAAAGTCATTTAGCTTCTCGGAACCTTAGGCCTTTCATCTCTCAAATGGGGTTACAATAATAATTGTGGAGCCACTGGGAAGATTCAAGAGGTAAACAGCCATAAAAATGCCCAGTAAACTGTGCTACCCACACGTTTGGGAGTTACTGCTTCTTTTACCATTTCCTTTAAACTCTTATTTCATAAGGGAAGAAAATAAAAACAGGTAATTCTATTATGTCATTACTACATTGGTTTTTTGTGTTTTGTGTGTGGGTGGTTTTTTTTTTTGAGAGAGAGACAGCACATGTGCGCAAGTGGGGTCAAGGGCAGAGAGAGAATTCCAAGCAGGCTCCAGGCTCAACACGAAGCCCAACTGGGGGCTCGATCCCACAACCCAGAGATCACGACCTGCGTAGAAATCATGAATCTGAGGCTCTACCGACTGAGCCACCCAGGCGCCTCTGCACGTTTTTGTTTTTAAGAATTTATTTATTTGAGAGAGAGAGCGAGAGAGCACAGGTGCGTGAGCGTGAGTGGGGGGCAGGGCCGAGGGAGAGGGCGAAAGAGAATTTCAAGCAGACTACACACCCAGCGCAGGGCACAATGCGGGGCTCCATCTCTTGACCCTGAGATCATGACCAGAGCCGAAACCAGGAGGCTGACACCTAACTGACTGAGCCACGCATCCACCCCCATTACGGCATGTTTTAAATGCTAGCTTGCATCTTCTTGCTATCGCTGACGGTTGAAAAGCTAGAACTAGTACTGAGTTTGTGAGTGTTTGGCTGTGTTAAGGTCTCTGGTCAGTTTCAATCTTAACATCCTGAGAGGGGAAGGGGCTCATAATCAGGGTGGACATGGGAGGTGGGGAAAACAGGAAGCATGAGGTTCCTCTGCCATGATTTAGAGCACCTTAATATATCTGAGTCTTTATGACCTGAAAATTGGGGAACCTGTACATATTTTTCCATATAAAAGAACAAGATTACCTTACAAAAAGAAGCAATCCTTGATTGCTATTCTGAATACACAGAAATGAAATCTGATTTTTGTTTTTGCTATGTACAGATAAGGATATGTCAAGGATGCCATTTGCATGCCCATCTCAAAATACAATCTACTCAAAGTCAACAGTGGGTAAATATTACCCAAATTCCTACAGCCGGTTCCTGTGGGCTAGGTTAGCCCAAAGCTACTGTGATACAGAGCTTCTCGTCTGACGTGTTCTGCCACCTCTTGACCTGTTTTCCCTGCTGACCTTCCTTTTTTGGAGCCCAGTGATGTCCCTGCAAATACTGAGTAAGGAAAACTCCTCATGTCAGTGGTTGTTATTCTACACTACCAAGTAAAAAGAATAAAAACAGAGGGGTCCCAGAATATGTTTGTATGTGATAGAAAAGTACATGGAAAGATATGCACTGATGTTTTTTAATTTTATTTTTTTAATGAACATATGATGTATTATTTGCCCCAGGGGTACACATCTGTGAATCATCAGGCTTACACCTTTCACAGCACTCACCATAGGATATGCACTGCTGTTAAGCAAGTCTATCACAACTCTGCTGCTACCTGGCTTTTATGCTTCCCATGAGTGAGAATGCCAAATGGGAAACACTAGAAAAATAATTGCCGGAAGTAGGGTAGAAGGAGAGTAAAGCCTCACACAGGAGAGGGAGTAGCCAGACAGCTCAGCTAGCTAGTCAGGGAATGCAAAGTTCTAAGGTTCCTGGAAGCTCTGCTACCCAAAACACTTGGGAATGTGGCTATAAAAGTAAGCTTTGAGAAGGTACCAAGAGATAAGGCCTCAAAAATGGAGAAAGAGGAATCCATACCTCAGATTTCAACAGGAAAAAGAAAAAAGGAGCCTAGAAATGCCACTGACCACCAGAATCCTTAAAATCATGCTTTGAAAGATTCTAGAAAGAATTATAGGTTGGTGAGCAGTTCAGAAGGAAGGGTGTCAGTCAGAGCCAGGAGAGGAATATTGAGAACCACCGGAGAACCTTATCTCCTTGTTTGATGCCATTATGTGAAAGCAGCACATATAATGAAGCTAGAATTCAAGAGGCAATTTTACCAAAGTCTCTCGGGGTAGCATTTTGGACAAGACTGAGAATCCTGGAGCTGATGGCAGCCCAGCGGGATGCAGTCATAATGGGAGGAGCCAGTGTACCTAAAGAATATTGATTAATGGAAATACACCAGCCTAACTAATTGCTTTATCTCCTTTCACCCTAAATCCCCAATTCATCCCCCATGCGACCGGCATAAGTATCTTTCTAAAGCATGGATCTGACCACGGTCTATGTTTAAACATCTTAGCATGGCTTGGAAGGCCTGTTGAGGTCACTTTCCTTGTCAACCTTCTCAACCTCAACGGCTTGCCTCAACAGCCACTGAAGGACACGCGGGGCTCACCTGACCCTCGCTGACACTATCCCATGGCGTGAACAAAATGGCAAGAATAGGGAGGAATGCGACCCATGTGCTAAAAAATCTGGAAGCCAGGTAATAAGAGAAAATCGCAGGAAACTGGAGATACTAGTGCAGAGTCTCTCCAGACAACAGCAAGGTTGGGAATGGAAAAGAGGCCTCCTGGGAAGACAGAGCAGGCTCATATGTGGATGTTCTAGGGCAAAGGTAAGTTTTTGAGCTACAAAAAAAAAAAAAAAAAGGAATGTTTGGGCATATGAGGTTTATTAAATAACAACAAAAAAAAAGAGATTGTCTTCATCGTCAGAAAGCTTATGATTTCGTGAAAAAGTTTTATGAATATCTTTTGGGACTTTCTAAATGTGATTCCCCATGCTGGAGGATGTGATTACATTTAAAGACGCTTATAATTCCGAGGGACTACAGCTGTGCCGCAGCCGGCCCCGGGGAGTGGCAGCGTAGCAAGCGCCTGTCCCGAAAAGCCACTTGGGAAGACATCCTTCCATCCTCGTGAAAAGGGCAGCCCGACAGAGTGCAGCCTCCTAACAGTTAACTCAAGGTGCATCTGCATCTGACCAACAGCGGAAAGCGTGAGCATTTAAGATGTCACACAACACTTTGCTGTGGTTTATAAAGAGGGCTCTGGATTGTCGGGGGGCCCGGGGGGGGGGGGAGAATAATCTTTGGCCAGAAGGTTCTGTGGAATGCCAGGACTGCAAACAGTGTGTCAAGACTTAACGGATGGCTTGGCATTAGGTCATATTAACGAACATTTCTGTAGGTCTTTGGGCTTGTAGAAAAGCAGCATACCCCCTTCCGGCATCATACTTGGCTCCCTCTCCGCTTCTAAACTTTCTCGTTTCTCAGAAACCAACTAAAGAGAGTACAAGTAGTAATAAAAAATGTATCCCGATTCTAAAGGCCAAGAGAATAAAATGGGGTAACGTATACAAAACGGTTCTGCAATGTCAAAGCACTGAAGGTGGCAGAATAAGAGCCCTCCTTTCTTATCCCAACGGCCACAGTCCCATCAAAGCGTCCGAATTACAGAGACCGGCCTCCACCTGACGGACCCCTCAGGTGGAGCCTTGCAGAAGGCCCAAACACGGGCTTGTCAGGCTCCCTAAATTCTCAGGCCACACTGCGGCTGAACCAGGTGGGCAGGAGAAATCTCTGCTCCACTTAGAGAATTCTTCCTATTGTCTGATTTTCGCTGCTTGACCCCCGTCCTCAAAGCTGGGTTCCTCAGCAGCAATGGAAGACGGCAGGCCGGTTTCCTCTGGGCCGTACCACCTTCTAGCATTGCCTCCCACCCCTGCGGCCACAGCTCCCTCCTCCAAAGGCCGAGCTCTGTCTATGTCTAGGACGGCAACAAGCCCTGTGCGTACGTTTTCTCACTAATAACTCCGACAAAGCCCCACACTTGCTGCTGCCATCTCCAATTCACCAAGGAGAGCGTGAAGCTCAGGGACGTTAAGTAATTCATTCATGAAACCTGGTGACATTCGGCTTCGAATCCGGGTCCAGGATGCAGAATTCTGTGCGTGGACAGGAGAAATGCAGAGATAACACACATGGGAGGAAATAAAATAGTATATCATCATAAGAATAAGGAAATAATGAGGAGCCTGCTATCAATTTAGAAGAGGCAGTCAGGAAACAACCCAGGTCTAAAATGGACATGAAAGCCAAACTCCTCGGCATGAAAGTCTCTAACCCTCCCTTTGTCACTCATGTAACAGTGTCTATGGGCGGGCTGACCAACGGCAGAGATTTCCAACCCAGAGATACGAATTCTCTGGATGAGAATCGACATCAGGTCAGTCAGCTTGTCTAGTCAAGACTTTAAAACATGTACACCTGACTACAAATGCGTTCCTTGTGAGAGGAAAAAGCAAGGTGGATAATATAAACAATTTACAATTGCGTCACGACCTCAGTGTCTAGGTATCGTTTTTAAACAGCTAAAATCTCTTTGAGGGAAAAATAAATTAATGGAGGAGTCTGGAGTAGAGAAAACTGACTTACTGAAATTTCAACAATCACCTGTTTTCTCTCTTAGAAACATTTTTTTTTTTTAAAGATTTATTTATTTGGGGAGGGGGCAGGGAGGAGGAGATAGAGAGAGACAGAAAGAGAGAGAGAGAGTGGGGAGGGGAGAGAATTCTCAAGCAGACTTCCTGCCAAATGCAGAGCTCCATGCCAGGACCCCAAGATCATGACCTGAGCCAAAATTAAGAGTCGGTCGCTTAGCCGACTGAGCCACGCAGGTGCCCCTCTTACAAACTCTGAATAGACAATATGACGTAATTCTTGTATGAATACGAATCTTTATTGGGCATGTATAATGTGGCAGGCAGCTAAGTGCTTTTCAGTCATTATTTCATTTAGTGTGACATGAACACACTATATTAACAAGCACTGAATCAAAATTAGGACAGTAATGACTGACTTAAAAGTTAACATACTATGATAAACTTAACATGATCCTGTAAATTCTCTGATATGTAATGTAAAATGTTTGTAAAAAGTATCTGCTTATTTGCTTGAAGTATAATCCTCTTTTACCCTCTTAGCAGTGTCTGTAAATTAGTTGGCATGAATATATTTGCTTTGAATGCCTGAAGGTATAAATACAAAGGGGTAGGACCAGGTATATCCAGTAATAACTTCCTTCTGTTTTCCTAGTGAGCCATCAATTTGCACTAACATAAATCACACTTTGAGGTGTGCCACGTGGTTAGTGTCACCTTCAAATAAAGTAACGTCAGTTGAATCTTAACATAAAGGACTCTAGTTTGTGGGTGTGATGGTTATTTTTCTGTGTCCACTTGGCTAGCCTCTCGTCCCGTTACACAATTAGACACTGATCTAGGTATTGCTGTGAAGGTATTTTTTAGACCTGATTAGTGCCTACATTCAACTGATTTTTAAGGAGTGGGCCTGATCCAATCAATAAGAGCAGGACTGAGGTTTCTCTGAGGAGGAAGTCACTCTACTCATGGACTGTCCCCCAATCCCTGAGCTAGGAACTCTGGCACCATCTTGACTCTTCCCTCCCCCTTGTCCCTGGTGTTCCATCTACCTCACATTCATCCCAACTGCCCGCCAGCCCTTGTCCAGGCCTCTGTTACGTCTCGTCCAAGTGCACACCCTCCGAACCGGTGCATGTGCTTCCGGTCTGTTCCTACTCCACATTTCTGGCTGCCATCTGTCCAATTAGCAACCCTCCTTGCAGAAATCCAGCTTTGACATCTCTGAATGCCTCAAGGGAGAGGAGTGTGTCTTGCCATTTTTTTTTTTTTTTACACTCCAGCCCTTAGCAGAACATCAGATACACACCGTGACTGTCAGGTAAGTAGGAGGCAATCATCCAGGGCATGTGAAACCAAGATTCTTCTTAGTTGGGAGAGTCTTTTTGGGTATTGTGATGAAAGCCACGTGAAATAGTCACTAGGGGTCCTGCATTTCTTTTGGCTCAGATAGTCTTTCTTCTGTTTTTTCTTAAAACTTTTTTTCTTTTATATTGATTTGTACTTGATATATAAAGACCTGCATGTATTTAATGTATACAAATTGATTTGGACAGATGCACACACCCATGAGATGATTACCAAC
This sequence comes from Procyon lotor, assembly GCA_028646535.1. Lineage (NCBI taxonomy): Eukaryota > Metazoa > Chordata > Mammalia > Carnivora > Procyonidae > Procyon > Procyon lotor. The sequence continues at coordinate 4,761,371 of CM053615.1, read as the reverse complement.
GTACAGCACCTCCCAGAGTTTCCTTGTGTCCTGTGGTGAGGTTGTTTGTTGTTTGGTTTGGGGTTTATTTTTCTTAAGTTTTGTTTTGTCATTAGAGGCTCTTAATTTTGGAGAGTCAGTGAAATCTCTAGAGCCTCTACCTAGAAAATACATTTTGCACATAATTTCTGGGATTTCATGAGTTTCCTGAAATCCATCCAGCTGTGGAACCTCTCACCCCTTTATGGTCCGTGGAGCCCAGGTTAATAACCCCTGAATAGAACCAAGTTCAAGTTTGTTTCTAATTCCCTCTGGTCTGGGTCTCAGCTTCCTTTCCCTTGTTTGGGTCTTTCTTGGACCATCATCCAAGCATCCACATGACCTGGAAAGACTGGCTATCATAGCCACAGAAGCGTGACTCTACCCACAAGAATATTCAGTTCTCAGGGAAGGAAAGTATCTGCAAGGGCGAGGTCGTCCCATTGTCATTTACAATATACTGGCCTGGATTGCAGGTGATGTGACAAGAACAATGCCTTCTGCTGAAATAGGGCCCCCTTCACCTCTGAGGACCTGCATCTGACTTTCAAGTTAGTTGTGAAGATGGAAAACGGAAAAATGAGGGGCATGTAACTTAAGCTAAGTCACAAAACAATTCACGGCCCTTAAAAGAAGCCCACACCACCTGACATCCAATGCAAACACTGCTCTAAGGCACGCCACCGGCTCGGGAGCCCCCAGGAGAAGTTTTTATATTAGGCTTATTCAGGCCCCGGTGTGAAGTCACCCTGAAAATAAATCTTCACAGCTCAGAGAGCCAAGATGCAAACAAAATGGGAAAATACTGTCCACGGATATCAAAGGCAAAGCTCAGCTGAAGCTGAAACAGGAAGATGGGAGAATGAGCGGAGGGAGCGGTGACTGCTCAGAGAGGCGAGGGCTTGAAGAACAGTGATGAAGTGCGGAGCCCGGGAAGATCCGTGGTGAGCTGTGTCATGATATTTTAGGACACATATTTAGGCAGCAGAGAGTCTGAGCTAAATGCTTTCCTTCCAAAACCATTTTCATCAAGAATTCACAAAATCTAATAAGAGAAAGGGAATGAGAAGCTTAGAAGGCTTCTGTCAATCAATCAAAAAAGCAATTACCTAGGACCTCTTTCCACCCGGTAGCCGTGCTGGGCTCGGTACAGCCCCAACTGCTCATTACAGCACCTGCCAGAGGGTCCGCGGTCCTTACGTGGTTGGCCAGAGCCGGGCCCAAGACTCCCCTTTTGTGCCCTACATCATATCGTTCCGGGAGAAGTAAAAGTGCTTTGCCACGTATGACAAAGTATTATAAAGTCATCGAGGACAATATAAAAACCCGAGAGACTTCACTCCTTAAGAATGTCTATCATTTGCAAAGGAGCTATCTGACACCACATTCCAGAAGCGTTCTCTGTGAGGCTCCATCACAGCATTTCTCCGATCGTACTGAAAGCACATGAGTCTGTGTGTCTCGCTGGAATGTAATCTTTGGGAGGGCAATTTCGGGTCTTGTTTCTAAACTCAGCGCTGTTGCAGGGCCTCACCGTGCTGATGGCCCAGTGAATCACGCGTGCTGACCGTCGGGAGTCATTTTCCTGGGTGCGAGAGGAAAGCTATGCGTCTCACTGTCTGGCACCCAGTCCTAATGCCACTGCGACTGAGGACACGCTGCCGAACAGCACAAGGACAATAAGCTACAATGATCCTGACGTCTGCTGCTCTGCCCTTTCTGTAGCAGGTTGTTCGAAAAGAAGTTCAAAGAGGAAGGCGCGGTGTTTTGTTGTTTTTTTCTAAGCCGTCCCCAAGTCCAGGGTGGGGCTTAAACTCACGACCCCGAGATGAAGAGTCGCCCGCTCTACTGACTGAACCAGCCAGGTGCCCCCCCGCCCAGGAAGTATAGTATTTTGACTTACACGGTGTTTTTTTTAAAAAAATGTGCAGCTAATGCATTTTTCTCATTCCCAGTATGGTTATTCAAATGTGCTCCTGAACATCTCCCTTCAGTAGGTCCTTCTCTGCGACCTCCGTATCAACCCCCACGCCGCGTCCTTGCCTGCATCCATGCTACTCATTTTCTGTTAACCTTTTCGTTGTCAGGTTTCCTCAAGACAACGTGGCTCCATGGAGACAGAGAACATGCTTCTGTCTTGTACCCATTTGCACGACTGAGTCTAACCCAGTGCCTGGCACCCTGCAGGTGCTTAATAAATAACTGTTAGATGAAACTGTTTGAGATTATTTTTCTAGGAATTTACTAGAAGAGTGTTTGATGAGATGCCCTAGAGGAAAAGATGATTTTGTTGGCTGCGTAATTCTGAGCAAATCTTCATGTCCTCTTTCCTTTGGGGTATCATATAACTCCAGCTCGGAGAATTCTTGCAAGAAGAAAACCTTGAATATTCTTTAGCTCTGCATTTCCCAAACATATATGACAAAAACAAACTTTTTAAAAGGAATATCTCTTCACATCCTGTGGGATGTGCTCCAAACAACACTCTTTGGGCAACGCTGCTTTAAGTCTTACAAAAAGACCTTGGCTGGGCCTCTAGGCCCACAGATGCTAGCTCGTATGTATTTTTCTGTATTTACAAAGCTGAAGACAGCTTTTCTGCTCTCTCCAGAAAGAAAGAGAAACTTTTCCTCACTGACTGCTTCCTTCATGGACAAGTGACCCCCCCACTTCCCACACCTGTCAGGGATTCTGAGGTCCCCCCCACCCCTCCAGCACCACGTGGTGACAACAGTGCCCTCCGAAGCACAGCTGGAGTCACTGCCCTACGCTGAGAGCTTCCACGAGGATGGTCTCAACCTCAGATCAGAGCGATGAGATGAGCGTTACACCGAGATGACTTCTTTTTATTGCTTAAATTGAATTAGTTAATATCACTACTTTGGGCCACAATTATTTGTCTTATAAAAGCATTTCCAGAGCCTTTCTCAGAATCAGTTACCCTCAACTGAGGCATCGGGACATTCAGGCAGGACAGTATGGCCCACCATTGTTTTGAGGAGAAAGAGAAGCCATTTGCCACCAACAGCATTAAGGTTAGTGAATGACTCACTTACAAAACAAAACAAAAAAACCATTTCAGTGACATTTCAACATCACAGAAGCATCACTTATCTGACAGGATTTCCAATGTGATTTGTTACATGTGAGAGGAAGCAGGCAGCTAGTTCATGAAATTCTATGTCCATGATCTGTGCTTATGACTGACATTCCATTAAGAGTCAGAGTGAGAGAGGAGGAGGGGAGAGGGAGGGAGGGACGGAGGGAGGAAGAACAAAAGAGAAAAAGGAAAGTCACCGTCTGGGAAGACCTCTGATTGTGTGCCCCTTGTGCACGCCCCTGCTGCACAGATGATTCTAGAAAACAACCGAGGGGAAAGCGAAAGCCTCACCAGCTCCTTTAATCGGGGCCTCTATGTAGGGAACTAGATGTTTTCACATAACTTTTGAGGATTCCAACAAGGGCACAAAGCAAGGTGAGCTCTGCAGTACTTAATGAAATCGTTTACAGCTTTGAGTCAAGACGGGGTGGTGGTGGCCCTGAACAGGGTCCACGGAACTCCCGCATCTACTGGAAGAGGCACGTTGTGCAAGTGGCTCTGTCTGAGCCAGACAGCGACCCGCAGCTGCCACCTAAGCAGGAAAGAGAGGTGCAGGTCGCACTCATACAGGTTCAGAACGCTGTGCGGGGTTTGTCACGGCCCGCTTGAGGCTGTCAAGGTCAAAGTCATCAACCAGGGAGGCTCAGAGGTGATCATGAACTAAACGTTTCACAAATCACAGTCAGTCTGGCACCTTTGTGGAGCTGTGAAATGGACGAGGGGTGCGTGCTGTCTCCAACTTTTGGCCCGGCATTCTCCTGCGTTCGTTTTCAAGTCCATTTCGATAACAACCCAGAGTTGAAAGGAACCCCCCACCCCCCATCACCAGCATCACCGCTTATGGGCACTTTCAAGGTGCAAATGAAAAATTCTGATAAAGCTCACAGCCTTGGGGGAAATTTCAAGTGGTTCATTGCCTTAGTTTTCTCTTATTTCACCACTCATTATCAGGTAGAACTGAAGGACAGATTCTGCCTTTTGCTCTGCAGGCTACATTCTATTCTTGCCGGAGACCACAGCTGGTGACCTGAGTATCTTGCGACTCACTTATCTGTGCACCCCCCTCGTTAAAGGATTTGAGATCTATAAGGCGCATTTAGTGGAGGAAGTCTGTACATCGGCTGATGGAATGTGTGGGTGTGCACACATTAGGCAAAGAGAAAAGTTACTTTCTGCATGCAATGAGCCAAATTATCCCAATTCCTTTGCAGAAGAGCTTCCCCCCCTTCCTTCTTCCTTTATTTCGTAGCTTGAATAGTATTTAGCTAAGCCTTCAGGTCTTTGGTTTTTCAGTAGGTTCCAACAGGTGTGGGGAAGGGCCATCTGCCCATGGCCAGGGCATCACTTGTGAGGACTCTGCCTCCCCTAATAAACGTCTGCCTTACGGCTGAGGGTGCCTTGTCACCGGCCTGGATTTCAGAGTGGGGCCTTAGAGAGCCGGCAACGTTAAGACCAAAATAATGTCATTTAGCGTCTAGGGGGAGGTTACAAAGAGGATTAGAGGAAAGCAGGCAGGCAGGGTATATTAAACAAGTCCATGACTAACAGGGTGTGACAGAAAAGGGTTTTATTCTTTTCAACAAAACAATTCCCTAGGGCTGGGACCATTACTCCACTGTGCCTTTATCACCTTGGAATTTTTATGGTTATTTTTGATGAATTCACATTTTTGTAAAGGCTTTTTGAAATGATGCCAGTTTTCGATTTTTAATTAAAGTCGTAAATAATCTTAATTCTGCCTTAAAAGGTTTATTGTTTCTTACTCCTTCTTCTTCTTCTTCTTTTTTTTTTTTTATTATTGCTGCCAGGAAATATTTCAAATACCAAGCACTGATGTGAGTTAGCAATTAGAATCTCTCCAAGGTCTAGTAACAACATTGTACCATGTAAATATTCCACGCCAGTACACGGGCACAGGGTCTGAAAATGTGGATTGCCTGCCTGATTTGGGGTTTATTCGCACAGCTTCTCTGGGGAGTGGCATTTCCTCTTTTTCTTGGATGGGGCAACTTCCATCATTTTAATTTCCACAGATTGATTTATCACTGATTCGTAACAGATTTTTTAAATCTTCAGGTTAAAAAACCAGGTTAAAATTTGGAGAGTAAACACGGTAAGCTGGTCCCTCAGGTCTGGGCAATGAAAGGCAGCCACGGCCAGCTCACCCGTTTGCGAGGATCAGGGTGCACAGCATCAAAAGCTACTCACGGCAGTGATACTCATTTTCTGGAAGACGAAATTAAGAGAATACTGTAATATTTGATATGAGGTTATGTTATTGCTCCTCGAGAGTATGTCCTTGTTACCTAGCCTGACTGTTGAAGGCCATCTGGAAATTATCTTTACATTCCTATTTTGTAGTCTCGGGGTCTGATTTTCTTTTTTTAAATTAGTGCTTCAGGAATCTTTCACACGATCAAAACGATTCCTCCTTTATGTAGAGGCTGAGACACACCACGTTTGAACAATGGAAACCAATTAATTAAAAATTCCTGAAAATATCTCATCCTGTTTCCATACCTACTGTCAACCCAGGTCACCTTCTTTCGCGGAGGGAGCACCGAACTGGGGCTTTTCTGCCTGGGTGCGAGACCTACACCCTCTCCCGACCCAGCAGTTGTTGTTCTCAGCGAAGGTGCTCTCCAGCCTCACGGCAGGTTTGCTCTTACGGTAAAACCTCATACATTTCAGACAACTTAGGGGTGAACAATCAGATTTAGGAGAAAAAAACTCTCAAGAGTTGTGATTCTGTTTTGTTTTGTTTTTTGGTTGTTGTTGGTTTGGTTTGGTTTGGTTTTGGTTTTGGTTTTTAAACAAAGAACTTACCACATCAAGTTCGCAAGACACACATACGGGTAATGACAAAAGCCATTAGGCAGTGGTCCTGCGACACAGCGAACAGGATGCAAGGTTGGCGTTATTTTAAAAAGATTAAGTATCCTCCTTACAACTTTGTTTATATTATTAACTCACATAGCAGTTCCTTTGCTCTTGTTCAATACAGGGATGTATTTAGTCCGTGTTGACTGATCATGTTATCATCTGTTGATAATGATCATCTGTTATCAGTTTACTATGTTCCAATAAAAGAGACTTAATTGCATTTAGAGAGGAAAAAAAACGATTTTAACAACTGACTTACAAGAGTGAGTTTGTAGGCAATTAAGATTATCCAATCCTTCCGACTGGGCATTTTTCTCATTCACAGGGAAGAGGTCAAATTCTTTCCATATATGAGCCCTCCACGGGCATTGTGCTAACACCTCTCAAGGAAGAAAAAGCTCAAGAGAAAAAAAAAAGACTACACAGCATTTCCCAACATAGAAGTGTTAAATCCCCATAAACCATGAAAGAATGCTTGATTCTAGTTCAGTAGAAGCGCGTATGACCTGAAACCACAGCCACGGGGTTTGATCACATCATGGGCTTAAATCACTTGACACAGGTTGATTCTTAAATCTCCCTAACATTTGTCACGAAAGACCCTTATATGAATCAGTACCATCTCGACACAAAGGAAACCGCTCAAAAAGCTAAGGTCAGCTCTGCGTGCTTGTGTTTTTCTCCCATGGTCAGAAGGTACTTGTTGACCCAAAAACTTACAAACTCAGTTATTAGGAAATGCCTCAAAAGGTAGTACGCTCCTTGTACCTCGAGGTGCGGAAGCACAACGCGACCAATCGCCTGCTGGAGAGCTTACGAGGTCAAGAGAAAGACAGGCGGGTTGGCTGGTTGATCTTTAACATTTCTTCCAAATCCAAGACACTACGCTTTCTGGGTGCTCTGAAAGATGCATTAATTCCTCAGTGATGTCAAAGTGACTTTAGGTGCAATTCCTTTCTCGAATTTCCATACACAGTTCGTATTAAGAAATGTGTTTTTTTCTAAGCTTAAAGGCAGGGATGCTCTATACTTATCCTAGAGATACACCTACCTTCTCCATCAGAGCTCAAATGGTTTCAGCCAATTGATATTTTATGAAAAAGCACTTATCTCCAGAAAGGGTTTTTGTCGTGCTGTTTTTCTCGATTCAATTTGCTTCAGCTATATGGACGCCATTTCCATAAAAAAGCCTTTTGTCACCCTCCAGTTTAGGGAACTTTTCGCTAATTTTCTCTGATTCTTATTACAAAAGCCCTCCCCAGAAATTCACATCTGGTTATATCAGCTGTGCAAACCATCGCATTGCTATTACTTCGTGGAAGACGGCCCTCTCCCCAAAGCGTCCAATGCATGTAACAACTTGAGAAGTTCAAGAACACCATTGCCCCGCACACGGTCCCAGTGCTGCAAGAGTAATTTAAATGTGCCTTTCTTGGCTGGATAAATGCTCTTTTAAGATTACCTTTTTCCTTGCTTGTTGATCTTTGGAAGAATGTGCCTTCACATGCTTCCGCAGGGAACTTGGGTCTGTGTAGCGCTTAGTGCATCCTGGAATTTGACAAGCATACGGTTTCTAAATAAGAAAGAAAAAAAAAGAAACCAGCTGTTGTTAAATCGTAAAGGTAACCAGGAAGACTGACTCAGATACTGACTTCGGAGCATGAGCTGTTACCGAGGGACTGAGGTGAAATGCCGGGTAACGTTTGTGCATTTTAATTAGAAAGCACAGTGCCTTTGCCTCAAGGCCAAGAGGAGGGAAAACTTTCAAGAAACAAGGAGACATCTTTAGAGGTTCACTCTTCCCACAAAACCTCTTGTGGCATTTCTAGACGTGGAAATTATTAGTAAGCATTTCTAGTCATACTTACAGTTATGTTCCCCTGAAAACAATCTTTGGTACTGTCAGAAACTAGGAAACACACATTCTTTAAGAGTTCAGGTATAAAGAGGCTGCAGAAAAGTCCAGAAAAGACTGGGAATGTTTCAGAGGAAACCTGATTCAGAAAGAAAGAAGGAGAGAATTAAAAGCGAGCATTAGTGGAAGGGGAGTGAGAGACAATAGGTTCTTTCAAACAACAGACACGTGAAAACTCAGCCAGAGGAACATTAACATTACTGCAGGGATTACAGGTCTAGAGGAGCCTTGGTACTCAGCCTGGGTTATACGCCTGGGCCCTTGGCGGCATGCACTGAAAACACTAGTTTGGGCTACTTCACATGAGGTGGCGTTTGTGTGAGGTGTGGAGTTTACGGCTGAGTCTAGAATCTTATTAATTTATGTGTCCCCGGTGATTGGTCTGTAATGATTAGGAACGAATGAACGGGAGCCCTACACACAGTTCAAACTGTAGGAGCTATTCCTACGGTAATCACGAAATGCAGGGCAAGGGTTTGAGAGTATGGCTTTTAAGATATAAAGCCAAACTTTAAAGCAAAACTTTCTGTTTAATCTAAGAACTACACTCAAAAAAAATCACGAGAGAAACTGTGTTCGTAAGTCATCACTTTCAGTCAATCATCGACTCTGGACCTCCGTGGGTGAGATTCATTAGAGCTGTGCCTACATGATTTGAAATGTAAGGAGGAGAAGTGAAAGCCCGTCTCTAAAAGAGGATTCTTGCTCTAGGAACCTGCTATGCCATTAACAAAACAAACAAAAACAAAAGCAGACCAAAAGACCCCATCAAATCAAAATAAAAAAAAAATTCAGATCTTTTTTTTCTTCATGTTTTGTTCCTGTTTTCATGTGCATGCTTGTCATTTTGTGGGCCAACGTGGACATGGACATTAATTTTTACATCATTCGCCCTGCTGAAAGCCGTCTTTATGATTCGCTTTTTTGCTTTTGCCATTTTTGATTCCAACCACAAGGTGAAGTCATGAATACCTAATTTGGTTTGACACGCCCAATATGAATTCTAAGTGTGATGTGTCTGTTCCTTGACCAACCGATTGACTGAATCACCCACCAGGTCTTGTGGTTTCGTGGGGGGCTGAGCACTGCGTTACATATAAGAAATCTGACCATGAACAGTGGATGAACCAGACTCACAACATCTCAGTTTTTGCAAACGGTCAGCCAATATGGGTGGAAGCCCCTCACCCATGAGTTTCCATTGGGTAATCAACGGTTTTCTCGCCGGGGTTCACCCGGTGTTCTCGCACTGGCCTTCCCTACCTTGCCCTGGCTTTAGGGGAGAACTTGATGATAGTATTGGCAGTCACGTGGTGACCACAGAAACTCACATTTTGAGCCCTCGAGGAGATGTGGCATATAAAAAAACTTTAGGAATATTAACATGTTATATAAATCAATACCGTTATTATTACCACAGTTGCTACTAGATCTGAGTAATGTGACTTTGTATTTGATTCTGAGATGTTCTTGGAGAAGGTGTGAATACTCACCAGTCCTCCCAGCTGGCTTCCCTCCCTCCCCTGCCGTCAGCCCACTGGGATTCGTGTGCCAAGAGAGCAAGGTCAGGGGCTGGTCCAAGTGCTCCTGGTGGACTGGTCATTTTATCTCAGGTCACCGAAGCTTTAAATGGCATGCTACACTTTATCAAACTATAGTTTCCACGTGTACTATAAAATCATTCCCCCTGTTTCGATAGTAAGACGCTAATAGAGAAATAAGTCAATAACACTTTCCAAGGTTAGAATTATGAACTCGGTAATCCTTGCGGGGCAAATCATTTTCCTATAAGTAAAGAATCTATTGAGTTGAAGAAAGATACTTTATCCAAAATTCTGACAGCATTAGCATAATGAGTGCTTAATGAAAGGAAATGGGGGCCTGAATTTAAATAACACATTCTTCAAGCAGCCACAGTTTGCTTTTTAAAAATAAATGTTTAATTTTTACGTGATTTTAAAAGAGCTTACCAATTCGTCTAATGCAATAAAAATTTAAGCAGGAGGGCAGTTCTGCATCTTAAAGGAAGGACGATGGTTTTAAAAGATTTAATAGAGCGGTGTTTTAAAAACATCAAAGTAGCTGGGTTTTAAAAGCTACTGCACTGAACTCAATCATGAAATTATTATCTGTGGTAGCTTTCCTCAAAAGTTTTAAAAAGTGATTTAAAAAAAAAATTCCAAAATGATTTCAGAAAATGCTTGTAGTCTGATTAGCTAAAATTAGCTCCAAGTAAAGAAGGGTACTGTGGAACCATAATACTCTGGCTCACAATAGTTCTTTCAAACTACAGATAACTAGCTAGAGGAGAGGCAATTTCTCAAGACAATCTTGTCTCATGAATGTTCATTCTTCCATGATAAAGTTTAATGACAAATTGGAAAATTTATTAGATTCTACCAAGACCATTTTAGACATACAAAATAGGGCGTTTTAACATAATTTATTCTTTTTTCCTATTTCTACCTTTTAAAAAATCCTGTTATTCACCAAATTTATTCATTTCATATTCTATTCTGTTGGTCCTAAAATCACTGACTTTAATTCAGCCAGAGCAGAAAGGGGCTATCCTCTGCCCATACTGCTCTAATTATATTTCAGCTGTTTACTAGGCAAACCATCACGTTTATGTGTATTGGGAGATAATTCTGTTTAGAAAGGTTATGTGACATATAGCTGAAATGACTTCTATCAATGTGACTAATAGAGACTAATATAAAATTTAATAAATATGTCAACTATGACATCAGAAGAATCTTAAATATGTATGAGAAGGTGTGTGGAAATAACGGTATCTTTTCAAAATTCAAATTCTGGTGTAGTTTAATAATAGACATCGGAATGTTAACACTGAAAAAGTACTGTCATGAATACATTATTTGCAAGAACGTGGGCTAAGAGATCTGTGATGCGTATAATACATTTATCCTGATGGCTCTGTCAAGTGGAGAGAAAGTGCACACTGTCTACCAGGCCTCATGGAAGGGAAATGGCCTCAAAACTCAAGAAATGCAAAGGAGGATGATCAACAGAACAGAAAACAAAAGAGTCTCAGGAAAGGAGAAAGATGTTACTGCGTGAAGGGAGTTAAGATGCAACGATGAAAACCAATTGGTCTGGTCGGGTTATGTCAGCGGATGTGTGGCTGGTAACGCGCGGGAGGCGTGATGAAACTGAACCCCGGGGGAGATCTGCTGATTCTTTTCAGGTCGCCAGAAGGTGAAAATGCCAGGTGGTTTCTAAAGCAAAAGGCCAGATTCACCCTCGGTAACCATGCCAGCCTCCAAGTTCTTAGGTCGAAAAGAAAAGAACCAGGGTAAGGCCCAGCTGGCTGAGGGAGGTGGCAGGTAGTAAAACCAACAAAAACAAACTACTTTCTCTTTCTAGCAATAGTATATATTATCTATTTATGCATATCTTGGTATTTAAGTACAATCCCTGGAAGGCATTCTCTGTCCTCTAATCTCCAATGTGACAGCCCCGGACCCGTCTCTGCTTTGTACACAGAGGTCATCAAGGAACCTCTCCGTCTCAGGCAGCTGTAAGATTTCGGATAACCTGTCACTACAGGGCCCCTTCTGGCCCTTCCCCAAGCCTCCACTGCGGCCCTCGGCATTGTCCCTCTAACCCACAGACCGTAAAGCAGACCCCTGCACCAGCCCACCATCGAACGGGCACTCCCTCGCCCCAGGGCCTGGGGCTGGAAGCTGGCAAGCTCCGGCTCTCCTTACAGTGTCCAGATGCGTCCTCTGGTGCTTGGCGCGGTCGCTGGAGTTACTGAAGGCCTTCTGACAGCCCGGGTGCTGGCAGAGATACGGCTTCTCGCCCGTGTGGCTCCGCAAGTGAATCTTGAGATTCTCAAGCCTGGAAAAGGCCTTCTTGCAACCTTCAAACTGGAAAAAAAAAAAAAGAAAGAAAGAAAGAAAAGAAGTTTTAGCTGCTGAGAAGGAGCTTGAATGTTTGGGTCTGGGGAACAGGGGGGAAAAATGTCCTTAGCGTGTATTTAGCCTAAAATGTAAAAAATAAAACAAAAAAATAAGATGAAATCCAAACAGTAACAAATATGACTTCTAAAAATACCTACCTATTGATGTGAACTGCATTTTTCCACTAATATATATGCCACTTTCCATACCAGATCTGGGTCCCAAACTGATTTCTGTGATTACTTATGTCAGAGAAAATTCGCTGTGAGCCATCTGGCTCAGTTAATAAAAATACAGCAATGCATGTCTTAACAATTTATTAAAAAATTAACACACTTTTCCATTTCCAAATTGGATTAAATGGAAGGAACCAGGAAGGAAGAAACTTTTCACAACTAATAAACTAATAACAACAACAAAAGAAATCAACGTGATGTACAAGAATGAAGGTGAGCTTCTGAAAGATCCAAAGGTCCAGGATGCAAAAGGCATGTGTCCACGGAGTCGTCACGACCAGAAACTTCCTGAATTATCTCAAGGAGTTTTTCAGCTGCCAAAGAGCAACTCTGTTGGCGTACACAGTGATGGCAAGCCTAATGAGATAAGAGTTTTTAACGTGCTTTTAAAAAAGGAACTGGAACATGAATCATGTAGTGCTGAGAACGTTTTCCAAATGAAGTGATAATTTTACCTATTTTTGTTTTTCTAAGAAATGTTACCTTGTTCACGAAAAGAGGAACCAAAAATGAGAGGCCGAAGGTTTCAAGAAATGCTTTCCTGGTTTGTCGATAATATTTATCGGTGGGACTATTTACTACATGTCTTCTGTGGGTAAAACATCAGTGACTGTATTAGAGGCTCACAGTGATTTCAATCCTGGAAGTGATAATCTCATAAAGAAAATGTGTTACAGAAAGCCTGTAAATGAGGCATAAATGTGAGATGGGCATTTATCCTGTGACTCCCTCTCTCTAGTAGTAAGCCCCGGAATACTGATGTCACTTCGACAACTTTCATCCCATTTGAGTTCCCGTGGCAAAGGAAATTTGGGAATACGAAAACGGTGTTTCAAACAAAAACAAGAAACAAAAAAACCCCACATCACTTCTTAGAGAGGAATGTGGGGGGCGGGGCAGGAGTGTGGAGCAAAATAGGAGTAAAGAAGATAAATTCAAGATGGTTCCCATTCGAAATCAGCAGTGTTATTCAACCTTACTACAAGACATTTGATAAAATCCCTCGGTTCTCTCACTTACTACAACCGATGATGGAGGACAGAGTGCATCGTTCATAAAGTGATAGTCCAAAGCTGGCCAGGTTTAAGGAACGGATGGACCGAGGAGAAAGAATAACCAACCCTAACCAACCCTGTCATAATGCCATCTATTTAAGTCGTCCAGATTTCACATGCTGGAGTATTTTAAGAAATTTATGAAAGTTGCACTTATTTTTGATTGAGAGTTATACATGTTTCCCGACATATGTTGGTTTATTTCAATTTTGATATTTTGCTTAAAATAATTTTGGTGTTTTCCTGATTTCTATTTCGCATAAAAATAAATTTAGCCCGAACAGAAGATGATTGCTGACAAAGCCACTACTTTTTCAACTGAGTGAAAGGCATAGAATGATACACCGCTCGCAGGAGAGAGGGGTTCAGTGGCTTGTTTCTGCAGGTTTTGAGGGGTCTCAAACTGGAGAAGAAAGGGGCTCACTGTCAACCCCCAATTCATGACTAAGAAGCCTTTGCCGACCACACCCCTGGTTTTAAGGTTCTCTCGAAGGACCACTGGGAGGAAACTGCTGGAGTTCGGTGGGTTAGACTTAAAGTCTCCTGGTGGATCACGCTTAGGTCCGAAACGAGCTTGTGGCTTCGGCCCCCTCAAGCCCGTAGTCTGGTTCCTAGCGAGGCTCTTCGGTAGGACGGGCGTCGTGCCGGGGCCAGCTCCAGGGTACAGACTGAGACCTGAAGAAGCCCAGCCTCCACTCCCTTGTACAAGTCGTCCCCAGCGCTGGTCAGAGAGAAGGCTGCACTGTCTAGGCACCCACACGGGGGTGGGGGACCCACTTTAGAATACAATGAGGCTTCTGTGAGCACCACACAACCAAGACCCCCAGATCTGCCACAGAGGGACTAGAGGGGCACCAACATCCTTGAACTAATCGAAACCATCCACTTGATCAGCCATAAATCAGAAGTTACACTGGCTTTTCCCTGCTCTCTTCTGTTCAGTGTCTGTGTAAATGTCCAGTAAAATGTCCAGTTCAAGTCAATTAATTGCTATTATTACTATTAGCAGAAACAGTGATCAAAGACCAAAAAGCTTGCAGCATCCCAGGGAAATGAGTGAAAAATGAACTACATCTCAGAACACCCTGACCAATTTTAAAGAGCAAAGATGGGAGGAAAACAGGAGCTCCCAGACTGAAAATGACAGTCAAAAGATTATCTGTAAAACTCACGAAAATCCAGCTGCCGTCACAGGTCTCCTCTGCAGCGGGAAAGGCTGGAAGGTGACAGAGTCGGTAGGACTCTCCCTGGCCCTACAGAATTGCCAGGGGCAGAGACGAAGAGTGAAGGGATTTGACCCCACTGCGTTGTACCAATAAAGGCAAGAGAAAGGCAATTTCTCGGGCTCGGGTTCATAATATATACCACCCACTCCCTCTTGTTGGAGAAATCCACTCAAAACCATGAACCCCCGACCAGGAAAGTCAGCCACCGAGGAACTGACCCAGGGCTCCGTGGGGGGCCCTGCACCCAAAACCTCCAGGCGGTCTGGGGAGCACCACACCTGATTGAACTCGCCACACTGACAATTCCGCAAGAAGAGGAAGGAGGTGCTATTCGTTTTTCTAATGGTGTCTGGATGAAACTTGAAAGCAAACAATTGTGTAACGAATCATTATCATTCATTATGGGAATAACCCTATAATTCAACACAAGAATTTCCCTTCCCTCAGGGCAATTTTACCCCTAGATTTATAAATTCAGTTAAACGCAAATGCATTAAAAATAAACTAACATTGAGATGGAAGTATAAAAGACTGTTACAAAATACTCCCAAACCGGCTGCTTTGGGCGTCTGGGCAAATGGCTGCCTTTTTCTGTATTAGTGTTTTTTTCATGTTTTCCAGATCTTTAACGAGTGAGTTTCGCCCCGAGAATGAACATCTAAAACCTAGGAAAACAACAACCACAGAAAGAGTGTTTCCTTGGGTTTAGCCAAAGCCTTTCGCATCGAGGTTCTTACCGTGCAAGGTCCATCCTGAGATCTAAAAATCCAGAGTGTCACCGACCTAAACAAAACTGGACCAACATACTTCTCTCAGGTGCTCTCCCTCCCCGACTGGCTGTAGACCCAGGCACCAAGGGCCAGCAGAACTAGACCACCAGGCCCCAGGTTGCCTGTGGTTCAAACACAGGTCATATGTGTGACCTGAGAGACAAGAGAAAAACGAACTCTAAGGATCTAAGGGGACAGCAGAAGGAGGAAACACAGAATGCCAAAGAAAGACAAATACAGGACGGTAATGTGGGAGGGAGTGGGGGTGTGATGTAAACTAGTAATTTCATGTGAGCAACATTGGTTTCTCTGTGCCCAGCAAGTATGGGGTAAGCCCCCTGAGCATGGCTACTATGTGTGTTAGGCACTGGAGGGAACATGAATGACCCTCGAGCTTTCCTCAGGGGCAGATGGATGCAAGGTCAGGTGTACGGTGGGCCCGCGTCCATACTGATGCAGCGGGAGCAGGGCCTCTCGAAGAGGTGCTGCGGGAACCAGCACCATCCGTCGGGTATACGGACCCCCGGCCGACCCCAGAAGTACAGAGCGGAACCCTGCGGGTGGGGACCCAGCCATCTGGGTGTCGACAAGCCCCCCAGGAGATTCAGATGTCACATCCGTGAATGCCACTCATCCCGTAACCACTGTTGACTTACTTCCAAAAAATTTGACAGGAGTAAAGTGTCCCGCGGGATTCACCGGCGGATTCACTGGCCACTTCTCACTGTGGCGAGAGCTACATAAGCCAACAGCAGTGCTGGCCTGAAAAGGAACCTCTCCTGACGGGGTAAGGGTGGGTCATCTCTCTTCACAAGGCAAATGGCACAATGCTTCAGAGTGCCAGTCTCTCACCAGAGAGTCCCTAACACTCCTGACTCTGTCACTGGCCACCCGGCAGAGAGACGGTTCTGAAAGAGGCATCGCCCAAGGCTCCCCCAGTTCCCTCCTGACCGGCAACACACCCCACGTTTCCAGCCCCCTGTACACTCCCATACGGAGAAAAAGCACAGAAGGGGAGCCATAGCTTTTCATTTGCACCTTTCAGCGACTTTACAGAACACACAAGAACAATGCATGAAATTTTAAGTGACAGAACTTGAAATCTCGGGGGGTTTGGAAAAGCTGCATTGAGTGAAGCCTCACTCTGAGAACGATTTCTAACTCCGAGGCTGTTTGCAAGTAACAAACTTTAATTAAAAAGTATAAATTGCCTCAAACCCAGAGAACCTTAGCTTACAGCATTTTGCTAATTTAGGAGATTATTTCATATTTAAAGGATCACAACTGGACTGTAATCACCAACCATATATACTGGCTTGATTACGGATTGTTGACATTAAGTGGTATTAAGATGACCTTTGAAATATTACTTTCCCTTTCTATTAGAGGCTTTTGTGTAAGGTTCTGAAAATGAAAGGCTCATTAGACACCATTAAAATAGGATTTATTCCATATGTGTAACCAATAATCAAGTAGAATATTACTTCCCTCCCCTAATCAGCTACTTAACGTACCGAGAAGCACACTTGGTGTTCAGAGCAGTAATAACAGCAAACCTTTCCTGATCAGGTTTCTGCACCATCACTAATGTCAACAAAACCCAAACAGAAAGGAGTCTAGGAAGCTGGACATGCTTTTTAAAAAATATACACTTGATTTCAATTAAGGCTCAGTGTTTATGACCCTTGGAGGTACACACTTGTACAATTTCATTGGTCAAGACCAATTAATCCCATTAGCATGGCCACAGGTACTGTTGGCCAGTAGCTCGGAGAACAGACTGATGAGTTATAGCTGCTTTACATCTTCTGCTTACGGCTCCCAAAGCCGTGGATACAGTCAAGGTGACTTCCACAGTAAGACCAAGAGTTCACGGGCACACCTGCCAAAGGTGTGAATGAGGGACAGGGCTGGGAGCGGAGGGCCGGGGCCACCCCGCACACCTGACAGGAGGTGAGAAATCTGCCTCATGGATTCAGCTGAGCTTTCCAAGTTTCCTTCTGGGACAGTGCTCCCCGGCTTGAGGTGTCTCGAGTCCCCCAAGTCACCGGGCATCTTGTTAAAACGCAAATTCCGATTCAGCAGGTGTGCGGAGCGAGGCCCGAGGTGGCGCATTCCTAATTGTCTTCTAGGCGCCACTTCTAAAACTGTTGAGTGTTCAAAGATTATCCTTCGAGAAGTAAAGTTCTAGGGATCATTAAACTATCCTCAGGTTGACAATACACAATTTAACGGGATTTTTTTTTTTTTTTAAAGAAGAGAGAAAATAAACAAAAGAACTAGAGCAAGAATAAAAGAATAAAGAAAGGGATCGCATTTGATGAACCAAACTGTGGCAGTTTTATCCTTCAAAGTGTGGACGAGTCAAATCTAGTTTTAAAATGTAGGCCGGGAAGATAACAGAAAGTGTTGTCTGGGAGGAGAAAAAAAGATCCAGAAGAAAAGTAAAAAAAAAAAAAAAAACAGGACGAAGATGCAGAAGAGAAAGCCTACGGGAGCCCCCAGGCCACCTGATTTTGCTCCTCCTCCCGCGCAGGTGCGGACACCTGGCTCCCCTCCTGCCGCCCCGCAGTCGCCGTCCCCAGTGCATTCTTACTACGCTGGATGTTCCAATGCCAGTGTTTTGAGGCTTTCCAAAGTATGTGGTTCAGGAATTGGTGACACTGAGTAGGATGGAATGCCTTCCTCTCCGGGCCTCACGCCACACCGAATTCCGCGGCGAGGGCCATGAAGAGATCCCCGCGCGCGCTCCCTTTGTGATGTTCCTCGTGTTTTCCGTCTAACCGCCTTCTCATCTGAACAATGGACTGACGGTAAAGGGATTTCTATGTTTCCTTTGGGTTGCTAAAAAGTAATATCTGATTACAGTATTTCGAAGGTTCTGCCCAGAACAACAGTGGCCTTGCTGGGGTATTATTTCAACCCTTGGTACAGGTACCCCTGCAAATTTGAGAATTCTCTTCATTTCAGAGAAATCAGTGCAAGCCGCCACCCCCGGGACTGATTTTCCAAAGATGGCAAATATCTGAATAGATTTGCACTTGCATCCCCTACGCCAGCTCTTGGCGTTTCCCCGACCGTCCGTCTGGCCGGCGCCCCTCGAGGGGAAAAGAGACTGAGACACTCGGGCTCATGAGTCAGCCTGTCAGAGAGCACCACTCATCTGGTGTTTTAAAGTAGGGGATCGTACTCATTTATCCAGATCTTCTGGAGCCATTAAAAATTTTGTAGAATTAATATAAAACCCTTTCCGTAATGTTTTCCTAACCCGTAATAAAGAAATCCCAGTTACGATGTTTTTTCCCTGTTATTCTAGTGTACACAATGAATCTATTAAATAGCTCATAAATGCAACTTCTTGGCTTGTTATGCTTTTTGCTTTTGATTAAGAAATCCGTACAAAACAAAGTTTGCCTCCATGGGCAGTGTGTATGTATTTCTTTACTGGCCTAAGGCCATTAGTTGCCTGTGGGTTATGGGGAGCAGTTGATCAGCAAAAGGGTCCTTATTCTATACGAGATGGCAAAGTAAATGAGGGTAACACTTAAAAAACAAAATGGAAAATAGTGTTTTTGAGAAGCCGCATGACAATGTAGAGAGAAATATGTTATTTCTGTGCCAACATTTGAACAATATTAAATTTTTATGGAAATTGTCAAGTGTCTGGTTTATAACAACTGACACTTGCTGGGGACAAATGGCACCTCACCGTGGGCACTACAACTGGAAAGTGAAAACCCCACAGTGAGACACTGGGGTCTGAGTCAGATCACATGGCCCTCTCCAGCTCGCCAACAAATAGAAGGTATCATGTATTATTCACGTTGTGTCAATACAATGCCAGAAAACTATAATCTCAAGCAAATAATTATTCTGTGAGTGGGCAAATAATGAAAAAGGTTGTTTAAACATAACAATAAGTAAGTTGCCCGATTCTGCTGTTATTATTAGCCTCGATTTCATGCAATCTGCAAATACATAACCACTCGAGCATGTGTATTCTAGAGGTTCACCGTTTGAGCTCAGTGAATGCGGTCTGATTACACGTCACTAGAGTGAATGTATTTAAGGCCCGTAATTGGTCCTGCATAAATATACCTAAAAGAAATAAAATTACCTAATTTTCTTTGTATCTGTGCTTCTGATCACATGTCATATGTAATTCCACATAAATGTACCTATGTAAGTACCTTACTTCTAGAAACTATATACAAAGTGTACCCATAAAAGCAACTCGCAGATGTTTTGCTACTCTCTCTTAAAGAAGACAACCGTTCTAATTCTTTCAGGCCTGGTCTCTACACCGAGACCAAGTCCCTGATCCACAAATGGACCGGGGAATACGGAGTTTCTTACACATTCAGCACTTGATTAGGCCCTGCGGATGATACAAAAGTAACATCAGGCCCCATCCTACCTTCTCTGCATTCACAGAACATTCCAGGAGATAGACATAGAGCACAGTAAGTCTGGAATCTGACCCAGCCCGCTCCAACACCCCTGAATTATCTTCAGTGTACTCAAGTAAGGAAGCTGACAGCAGTGGGAGGAATCAGCCTTTGGATCTTAGGCGTTATTTTTCACCTTTTTTTTTTTAAAGGTTGGAAACATTCCCTAAAACCCTGGTTTTTCTAGAAGACCTCTCCAGTTTCAGGTCTTTCGAGACAAAGAGGGAGAGCCAGAGTAAAAGACAACGACGTAAGCCAAAGGAAGCAGGGGAAACAGAAACAGGCAGAAGAGAGGCAGAGCGCGCCGGTGGTCAGGCCTGGCCCCCCCTTCCCTTCCCAACCACCCCGGGCCGCAGGCCAGTCCAGCTGCAGTCCCCTAACGAAGCAGCAAACTCCTCTTTGCCTCTGTGTCTGCACAGGCTGTTCCCTGTGCCCAGTGACATACGACTGACCCCTTCGCTTGGTGTCACCTCCTCTGTGACGCCTTCCTTTCTGCTTTCACGAGGCACAATAGGTCACTCCGCGCACACCCACCAGGCCTTGCCCATAGCCTTGCTAACACACGGAGGTACACTAATTGGATTGTTTGTTTCCCCCACTAGGCTGCGAGCTTTATAAGGACAAGGGGCTGAGTCTTATTAATCTTTTTATTACCAGCACTGGGTACAGTGCTTGGCATGTACTCAAGTGACTGCAGATTATTTGCTAAATAAATGCTAAGCGAAACAGAGAGAATGAACTCTTTGTAAAAGAGCATATTGATCCCCGAGACTTCCTTGTGGAGTAAGCTCATTAAGGCCTTTTAATTAGGTCGGGTGAGTTAGCGCTCGTGATGACATCAAACGGTCAACATGGCAAAAGCTATAAAAACACATTTATGGGCTTTGCCGGATTTGAATGTTCCGTAGAACTACTGTAGGAGATATATTTAATTATTTTAACATCTAACCATGTGGGGAAACAATAGTAATACCAATATATGGTTGTGTGTGTGTGTGCTTTTTTTTTTGTTTTTGTTTTTGTTTTTGTTTTTTTGTGGACACGATGCATTGACCTCTTTATCGACGTTCTGAGAAAGATGGAGCAACACTGGCGAAGGGAGCGAGCGGTTCTCCTACCACACCCTCTTCTAAACTTGAGCTAAACATACAAAGACCCATTGGGAACGTGTTATTAGCAATAAATCAAGGCACATAAATGTGTGCCTTTTTCAAACATAAAGGAAAAGAAACTGTTTTAAATTGCCCTTTAAAAGCTGAGCTAATATGCTCTCCAATATGCCAGGAAAGAGCCTCTCATCAGAGCTTCTCATGCAAAGAAAAAAGCTCTTTGGGACCTTGCCCTGAGTCGCCCCGAGTCAAATGTCCCCCCAAAGAGCAGATCAAGCAATTCTTTCGATGCCCTGCCTCTATCCGCCATCCTATATCCAGACTCTCTGGATGGGAGCAGATACGAGCATCCCATAGGATCCCACGCTACAGTCATACCTAGGTTCCAGAACTTTCTGTGCTCAGAGAAGGGGGGCCGCGTAGTGAGACCTTGGCTCTGCCTTTCCCTTTGGCAGTGGACTGGCTACCCAGTAACTGTCTTGGACTGCAAAGATGAGAAATGCCACCGCTTGCCTTCAGTTTTATTAAGAATTGGCATGCTTGGTTTAACAGAGCTAAGCAATATATTTATTTACTATGGTGTTTCCCAAAATGATTGCTGAATTCTGTCATCTTTTGACTGAGAAACTGTTTGCGGGTTGCAACAGAATGTATGCTAACATACATACAGCAACACAAACCTCCGAGACAAACTGTTTAAGTCAATTTGCTATCATATAAGCACATAGGTGCAAATATGTGCATATGCACTTGTGGGTACAGCCATGGGCACACACTTTAACACTTACACACAGAGCCCACACAGATTCTGTAATAAATGTGTGTGTTTAAGATCTGTGTGCAGGGGTGTAGAGGCAAGCATGAATTTGCCAAGAGAGAAAAGGAAATTCACACACGAAGAGAATAATTTACCATAAATTGGCCCACACTGAGTTTATTCCAAAAAACAGAGTGCAAGATGCCAAATTTTTAATGGCTCTTACTATTCTAGATCTGGCCCTGACAAGCTTTGGAAGAGATGCAAGTGGGCAGGAAAGATGGGATTAAAAAATTATATCTTAAGCCTTTTCATTTTCAAATGTAAAATTTCCACCACTGTGACAGGGGGAAAGAGAGTGATAGGGATATTTTCCTGACACTGTGCTTTTCTCAACAAAAAGCCGTCGATTTTCATTATGCACTGCTTAAATATAAATTCTGTTCTTGCTAAAAGTCATCTGTGTCTGGCTGCTTAAAAAAAGAAGCAAGATATGAAAATCATGGAACTCAAACCGTGCCTTAGCCCTGCAGCCCTTACAGAGGCGTGAGTTCCGCAGGACGCGCGTGGCTGCTCCTCAGCCGAAGGATTGACAATCTTCTGTGACAGCCCACACTGCCTCACTCACCCACTTGCTTCCCAAGTGCATCCCCTCCAGTCTTCTGCCCTTCCCAGCTGAGCTTTCCCCACACTGCCTTCCCAGTGCACACCTGACTGGTACACAGCAGGTGCTCAGAGGACTTTCTGTTCCCTCCCCTTGCTTGTTCTGACGGCCAACTACCTAGCCCACCTTGGGCTTCTTGGTCGTTGAGAAAGCCAGTCTCCCCCCTTGCCTCTTCTTCCTCTGATCCTATGGTTCCGTCACAGGCAAAAAGCTAAATCCATGAACCCTTCCCAATTACGACTATTTAGTTTTTGCGACCCACAGGATATTCAATCACTATATGTACACAATAAGTTTTAAGATCTTTATTGTTCTTAAGAAAATACTTTGGCTAAGAATTATCATCTCAGTTCCCTTGACTATTCTATTTCATGCAACTTCTACCCCCTCTCTTTGGAACTTGACTCCACCGATCACAAGAATGATGGGTCTACATAAAATTCTATACCTAAAACCGTCAAGCTTGGGGGTAAATGTGGTTCATCTCAGATGTTTTAATTTGATGAGAATATTGGTCTATAATGCAGAATAGTTAGCCTTTTCACTGAATTTAAACTTCTATTGTTTCCTGTTCTCCAAAGAAATAAAAAGAAAAATGAGTAAAACATGTTGTTTCTAAGACACATTTCTTCCTTTATGTTACCTCTTTGGTCATCTTATAGAGCCAATAATCCTGACATGAAAGTACTTAGCACACACTAAATTCTCAAAAAAAGTTAGCCATTATTTAAATCATCTTTTATGTGTTCAAATGTTTTCTTTTCAGAGGGGGGAGGGGCGGGGGGGAGAGAGAGAGAGAGAGAGAGAGAGAGAGAGAGAGAATCTTAAGCAGACTCAGTGCTGAGTGCTAAGCCCAATGTAAGGCTTGATCCCAAGACCCTAAGATCATGACCTGACCCCAAATTAGGAGTCAGAAGCTTAACCAACTGAGCCACCCTGGCGCCCCAAATTTTCTAGTATATTCTCCTTATGGCCTAGAAAGGTTCAGGGACTCGCCAAAGTCATGGAGCTGGTAAGGTACAGAAGTGCAGTCAGAACACCGCCTTCTGGCTCAATTGAACCAAGTTTTCCCTCCATGCAACTCCAAGGGAATGTTACTTCTCAAAAGGTCAAAGAGATAAAGAAAAAAAAAATGTCTTGGAAGGAATCCACATTTTTTTCTTTTGTTTCTTTATAAAGTGAAAAATATTAGTAGTTTAAATTTACTGTCATGAATAGGGTCAACCATTCTAAATTATACCAATCATTCTCACAAAGTCTGAGCATTGAGTAAACTCATTAGTAATGACTAAAGAGTATTGTAAGTCTCACGTTCTTCGTTCTAATCTTTTATGAGACCTGGCATGAAATAATTAACCTGAACATTCTAGAAGGCCTCAAGGATGCAAACAATCAAATACCTCACAGCACATATGCTGACTCATTCCATCAAATGAAGGGGCCCCTGTATTTACTACCAGTTTATCAATGGTGACAAATACTTGTGGCACTTCTAATTCCACGTGAAGCAAAATTCCTCAAGAAAGAGAAACCAGTTCACTTTGCTCTTTTCCTTTGTGGGATAGAAGAACCCAACCTGCATCACATTAGAAGACACGTGGCTACCAATGGTTAAACTTGGCCTCCAGGCCTATTCGGAATCTGCAGTGATGGCTCCCAGACACCTCAAAGTAAATATGCCAACACTGAACAATGACCTCTCTCCCCAGACAGAGTCTTCACTCCCTGCTCCTACTCACCCAGCAGTGTAAGCAGTGCAAGCCCAGGGTCTGAATGCAATCCGTGACAGCTCCATCTTCCCCATACCCACGTCCATCCACTCCTCAAGTCCTCAGAAGTATCTCTCAGACATGCCTCTTTCTCTCCATCAGCATCTGACCTCCCTGCTCTAAGCCGCCCTCTCCCATTTGGTCTGCACTTCACCAGACTCGCAGCAGGTCCCCCTCCCTGCCTGCCCCCACCTGCCATCTAGTCTCCACAGCGCCCCCGGAGTTAGCGTTGGGAAACTGGAAAACCGATCCTATCACTCTCCTGCGGTACATCTTTCATAGGTTTCCCACAGGATTTGGAGAAGGACCAAAGCCCAGTGATGGCTTACACGGTCTCACCTGCTCTGGCTCCCACCCGCCCTCCAAGCTCAGCTTCTTCGCCACACCCTCCCTTCCCTCTCACCCCTCCATTTCAACCACACTGGTTCTTGAAAGGTACCATGACCTTTCTCACCTCAGGGCATTTACACATGCTATTTCCTTTGCCCAGAAAATATTTTCTTCCTATTTGTCCGGTTAAATCCTACTCATTTTTTACAGCTTAGCTGAAATATCCTTTTTTCAGGAAAGCATTCTCGGTCCCCACGCTTGGGTTTATTCTTCCCCTTATAGAACATCCTCATGGAATGTGAGCTCCTTCAGGACAGGGGTGAGGCTGGGCCTCTCCACGATGTGTGCTAGTGTGCACAATAAGCACTCAATGCAAATTTGTTGAATAATGGACAAATGACTTATTCTATATTAAAATGCAAAGTATTTACATTATAATGCTATCTTTCTCTCCTTTCCTTCCTTTCTTTCTCTTTACATAATTATGCTTCTAGGGCTTAAAATCTACTGAGAAAAACTACTCCTAAGACCAGTGCTTGCTCTAACCAACAATGGGGAATAATAAAAGATGAGTAGAACTCACAAGACCCTCAGGTCTGGAAAAAAAAATATTTGTGAAGTCCTCTATAATTTCTAAGTGCTATATGAAATGCAAATGTTTTCTAGATTCCAACTGCACACACAGAAATATCTCAACTCATTTTGACAAAGTTATTCACCAGGGAGATGAATAAATAGCTTCGCTAAATACATATGGTGCAATTATACCCAGCAATAAGTGACAATAGGTCTTGCTTTATAGTAATCTCAAAATTCAAAGCCCAATTATTTCAGCTGCTCCGTAAATAATACTGAAAAGACGTGGTGGTAAAGCGACTTAAGAACAGACTGTATTAGTAAACGCTAATGATCTCTTTACGATTCGCAGAGCCAACTTCTTTTTCTTCTGAAGGAAAGAAAGCTTTTTCATAAATTAAGAAGAAGAAGAAGAAGGAGGAAAAAAAAGACATCCACAAGCTACAGCCAAGAACAAAATGAAAGCAGGGAGTATTCCTTTTGATCTTTCAAAAGTAGTATTTAGTTAAAGAATGTATGCTGTACTACGGAAAAACACGACCAGAAACATGAACGTTCAGGACCTGAAAAATACAGTTGCTGGCAGCTGGCCTTTAAAAAATATATTTATAAGATAAAAAAAAAAGGAGTAAGACGGGGGAAAAAGTATTTGTCTCCATAGCTCCTAATTTCGGGGCGAACTGACACTGACTTTAATGAAAGGGGTCAGTTTCAGACTTCTTTTTGGAACACTGAAGCCTTGCAAGTAATTGGTATAATTAGCAGTTTGGATATGCAAATCAAATTCGAACTTGAAATGACCGAGTTGGTAAAGCAACCTCAACAGGAAAGAGAAAAGGAGGGAGAGAAGGCAAGGAAGCAGCGTGAAGGCCGCATCCTCACCCTTCTGGACAACTGGTCAGGCGGAGCCACAACCGAGACAGGTGAGGACATTGCTGAGCCCGTTACCTGAGGGCGAGAAGACACGTCCACCCAGAGGGAGAGAATTTGGAGAATGACAATCAACAAGGCAGATCTGTAACTCCTGCCCCATTTAGAGCTCTTGCTTGCATGCTCTCTGAACTTGTGGTATTTATTATTTTTCTAATTTGAGCAAACCATGTAAGCTCTTGGCACCTCAAAAAATAAAATCATATGGCCAATAAAAATGTTTATTCAAGGGGAAAAAAGTTAGTTTAACAGCACTGGCTTCCTTCTTTGCTAGCCACCTGACTGTGGGGAAGTGGTGCTGGGCTTCGCTGCTCTTCGGCCAGTCCGGGGCCTGCCAGTTCGAGGCCCACTGGGACCAGAGCCTCCAAATGGCAGCACCCTTTGGGGAATCCCACAGCACTCTCTGATCTTCTGGACCCAACCAGGCTTACCCTATCTGAACTTTCTTTCCACACTGTATGGCTCCTTCATATTATTTACTCATACGCCAATAAGTTTTTCAGGAATCACTTGTGCTACGTCTATCTCCTGAGTTCTGCATCTATCCTGAGCACCCCTGTGTTTCCAGAGCCTGGCACAGCGCCTGCAACTTGCTGGGCCTTCAAAGAAGGAAAACGACAAAATCTGGGGCTGATGTGTAACGTTAACGTCCCATCATCCAAATGTCAAAGCTACTCTCTATCATCATTTAGTGCACGACCAAAAATCAATTATCTAAAGTTATCGAGTAATTATGTGGAGACAACGCACAGGACCTGAAATGATCATATGCCAAGTGGTATGTGGGACAATGCTTCTCAGCTTTTAATGTGCACAGAAATCTCCTGAGGAATTCGTTATAACCCCAGCTCTGACTGGGGAGGTCTGGATTGGGGCCCGAGAGTCCACTTTCCTAGAAAACTTCCAACTCATTCTGCTGCTGCTGGCCTCAGGACACACTTTATATGGTAAGGTCCCAGGAGGCCCAATAGACAGCCCAAATTCAGCTCTTTCTCCACATGAATCTTACTTATTTTGCATTAAGAAAACCCCATAAAGTGATCGTTGTCTGGGTGGTTCCTGGTTTAGATATTCACACAGGTGTCTGCTTAGAAGGGAAGAAAAATCACCATTTCTTGGTTTTCTCTGGGTCTTGGGATCCGTCCTAGATACATTCTCTGGTGGATTCTGCATCTCGCTAGAAAATTTAGCCATGTCTTCATTATCCCAGTGAAAATTTCGCTTGTGTCAAGAGAATTTGGCCAGAAAAAAAAAAAAAAGAACGTGGATTTTCTATAGGGCGCTCTTTATGACAAAATATTTCAAGAATGTTTCTTTCTTTAGTTCTTCAAAGGAATCAGGGCCTATGCAGGATGTAGATGTTTATAAAATCACAGAGGGTCCTCTTTATTAGGATTTCTTCCCATTTCTGTGATCAGTGTCACACAGATTTTTTTTTTCAGGTTTCCAAGCCATTGTGAAAGCCTGAAACGGGCTGATGGTTACTGGTGTTTTGATCTTTCACACTAACTTCCACATCGATTAACATCCAGTGATTCCTTCATAGAGGGACAGTTTGGGGGGTTTTCTCAAACAGCGACGTAATATTGTAGATGAGGGCACTCTCTCAGTGTCTCTCCTTGCAGATACGGGCTCGCCTCACACCACAAAGCAAAGAGCTGATCCATATTTAATTATTTTCCTATGGATTTTAAAGGTAAATAGTTTTAAATATGTTTTTGATAACAATTCTTCTGCTAGTACTTGATGTGGCTTTCCTGGAAGAATACTGCCAAGGGTAATTAAATCTGTTCATTATGTATTTGCTTCCTCTACCTCCAACACACACGTGCACACACACAGGGCCACACACAGAAACACGCACACACACACGCACACACGTATTTGCTGAAAAAGTCAACATGTGGCTTTATGTCTGTAGTACACCAATCGACATATCAAAATCCAAATTTAGAATCCTAATTCACAATACCATTTTTTTCCTTTTTTCTCCTCCTCACTTGGAGTAAATTAAATTCAGTCTTTGTTGGAAGGAAATGTAAAATGTGTTTCACACATACATTTAACACTAATCTGTTCTCCCTACCTTAATTATGCTTTGAATTTCTGTGGGATCTGATATTCCAGGGACTTTTATAAATATTCATCGATTCTCCCCCCACAACCCCATCTCCATTAGTACTGCTCTTACCTTCTGTTTTGCATTTGGAGAAACTGAGGCATCAAGGAGGAAGCTAAGGCCTGTCACTTAACGTAACTATAGAGCTGAAAATGTGACTCAGAAGCGCCTTCTGATAAAGGGGCAACCCTCCCCTGTAGCTTAGAAATAATGGTACAACGTTCCGGGATTAAACCAGAGGCAGCCTGCTCAAATTCTAGGCACAGCCATGCTCCTTATTTTTTCTTCTCCGAGTAGAGTACAAAGTGCGGAAACAGAATGGCTGCCCCGTGGTTAAAGAGAAATGATTACAGAAAAGAACAGTTGGAGAAAACAAGGCGAGAGTCCTTGGATTTTAGTCAGTGGGAGTCCATCACAGTAACTAATGGGCTGAGAATGTTTCTATTTTTTCACGAGTAATCCATATGCAAATTTCGTGCAGTATTCAATATGCACTTCCAAGCTCAGTAAATGTTTTCTATTCTTTTCTGCTTCGCTCTCTCAGCTTTTTCCAATTAGGCCCTGTTTATTTAGAAAAAAGAAAATGTCTAAAGGAAGGATTAAGCTCTGTATCTTATGGAGAAAGAATGAATATCAGAAATTCTTTCAGGATCTAGAGGACGCATTCTTTACTCATCCTCCCCACTGGGATGGGTAATGAGAATAAAGTAAAAGGAGGATGAAGCTTTTTACTTCATTTGGTTTGTTCAGCTGAAAACATGCCTTTGACTCTCTGGAATTAAATCCAAAATTCATGACAATCCAAACAATGGAGCACATGGCCTAAGCCTGTGGGTAAAAATAAATAAATAAAAGAGAGACGGAAGCTCAAAAGGACCCACCTGGGGAGCAGAAGTTCTGCAAAAGCAAAAGAATTTGGGCAGCAGAGGGGACAGGGGACAGGCTGGGGACAGCGAGCACAAAGGGCCGAAGCCAGCAGCTGAGTCAGATGAAGAGGACCCGGGAAGCAGGACTGTACGTGGGGGGCTGACTCGCGGGGTGAGCCCCCCCCGCTCCAGGGGGCCAGCGAGGGAACATCCTAAGTGGAAATCGGGTCCTTCCTTCCTGGACCACGACACTCAGGGAGACATGTGGTGTTCTGCCTGCCTCCTTCAGGACTGAACAGGAAGGGTGAAGATCGTTTTGTGCTCAAAAAAAAAGAAAGAAAGAAAAAGAAAAAAAAACAGGCAGTTCAACCGAAGTTTGTCCATAAAAGCCCAGCACTTGAATACCACAGACGACACAGGGATATAGGTGTCACGGTGCCCGAGAAGGGCCTCCGAGAGAGAACATATATATGATATTTTGCAAACTTAAAAGCGCCACAGCAATGGAAGAAGGCTCACGGCGGGGGCTATGTTTGGCATTAGATTAAAGAACAGGACATACCCAAGATGCTTTTGGGATCTCAGAACAGATTCTTGCCCAACACAGTTGTGAGGACTTATACACTTAACTCAGATCATTTTAACTCCCAGCATTGAGGATTTAAAAGCTATTGGAAAAAAATAATTGATAAATTACATTTCAGGACAAACTGGTCACCTGGTGACTGAATAACATGTCTAATTCTTCAAAAATCCCCATGTTGAGCTTGGTTGCTTAAGAGGTAGAGCAGGTAAAAAGCAAAATCTAGAGGCGCTTGGCTGGCTCGGGGGGCGGGGGGAGAACTTACGACTCTTGATCTTGGGGTTGTGAGTTCTCGTGCTGGGTGTAAAGTTACTTTAAAAAAAAAAAAGGGAATATGTAGGAAAAGGAAGTTTCCCTTTAATTGCAGCTATGGGAAATAGGTAGAACTCATTGGAGTAGAGCAGACACATAAGCCAGTGGTTAGGGCTACTCCATGGTCCACTCCCCTCATGAATAGGTCCTACTACAATCTATGGTCTCTGGGTTTAGCCAAAAAAAAAAAAAGAAGAAGAAGAAAGAAAGACAGACAGACTTCTTCAACTCTGGTCTATCCACCTGCTTACACTGTCCATCGGGGGAAAATAAAATCTTGTGGTGGCGTTACCTAATGGTCATTTATAAAAGTTAAATTCTATTCTTCAATGCAGCAGTTGAAAGAAAAAAAGAAATCACCTCCAATAGCTTTTTAAATTTTATTCTTTAAGTTCTAAGACACAGCAAAGCTCTCAAATTTCAATTCCTTGGGTCTTGAGCTTAGAGAAAAATAAACTAAACAAAAGCCTGCCAAAAATCCAGGCTAACTATTAAAATGTTACAAGCAAGTGCCCTGGGTCTGAGACTACAGTTGGTATCCACATCAACAGAAATGTCCTGGACAGAAGCCTTCAGATCACCATGGAACAGGCTTTGATGCCCTTTGTCTAGTTCTGTGGAGACCCAACCCTCAAGCGGAATATTTTTGGCCCATCAAATAAAGGCCTTTTCCAGAAAGCCAGAGGGCTTAGAGACATCATTCCGATTCTCAGCCCATTCTTAAGTAACTTAACACACAGGATCTAACTTGTAGCTTTAGGGTGCACCGAAAGACATTACAGAGAGGTTTTCTGTTTTTTTCTTTCTTTTTTTTTGATCCCGTGGATCAGTTATATTTTTTTTCTCCTTTCATTACCAAACTGGTTTCTTCCTTTGGCCAACTCCGAATAGACCCCCAAAGAGTCCACCCCATTACAGAAACAGCCTGGCACACGAGGGGGCTATCGGTGTGCTTTAACAACTCTGGATATTTCGTCTCTGGCTGGCTTTTTCTTCGGCAGCATCGCTGAAACCACGAGAGCTCCCCACAAAGGGGAGATTTCTGCCTTGCCTCTCCGGCACATCAGTAACGCGAACAATCCACACGTGGCAGGTACCGGCTGATTAAGCCCCTGCATCTTCCCTGGCAAAGCGTCTAAAAACGCCATCCCGAGAACCTTCCCTGGAACTCACAGCATGGCATACGCAGTTGGAGCTAAAACCTGAAAAATCTTCCCTAGGCCTCTAAGCCACCTGCCTCCCACCGGGCTGCGGAATGGGAAGAAAACCTCAAAGTGGCTCCTTATCTTCATATCTGTTCTTTCTTTGAAGGTGCGGCCTACGGGTCTCAAATGGAAAAGCAGGCTAAAACCATTCTCCAGCAGTGGGTCTGGAGTGCTTGCCTGGGAGTATCTTCCACTGCCCACACAGCAAACCTGTTCTTGTTTATGCAGCAATCAGTGTATTTGGATGGAATCACACTTCTCCAGTTTGGTGGTCTCGCCAATTAATGTCTCTGCTTTCACCTTCATAATTAGCACATTTAAAAAGCAGACTATAAAAATTGCTGTTGAGGTGGCACTGGGTCTGTTTGCACGAGGAACCAAGGCCCAAACTACAGGGAGCTCACAACGAGCCTGGAGACGGAGTGAGCTAGCGTCCGGCAGACTCGGCGGCTGGGAGACCCAGCCAGCTCCCGCGAGGGGATGCCGCTAGGGTAGCACCCACACAGAAAGCTGGATCCTCACCCCAGGGGCAACGCAAGACAACAGTGATTTTTTTTTTTTTTTAAGATTTTATTTATTTGACAGAGAGAAACACAGCGAGAGAGGGAACACAAGCAGAGGCAATGGTAGCGGGAGAAGCAGGCTTCCCGCCAAGCAAGGAGCCCGATGCGGGGCTCGATCCCAGGACCCTGGGATCATGACCCGAGCCGAAGGCAGACGCTCAACGACTGAGCCCCCCAGGCGCCCCGACAACAGTGATTTTTAAACAGAAGCCTGTTTAAAACCTTGCTATTAGACACACATGTGTGTGCGCCACCATTCTGGAAAACAGACAGAGAAATCTCA
>CM053615.1:4672662-4729228 GCA_028646535.1 Procyon lotor | reverse complement strand
GGCTGTGCTCAGGAGGCTGCTTGGCGAGTTGACGTAAAAAAGCCTATAAATAAGCCATTGGTTCCCGGTGCTGGAAAAGTCTTCCTGACCTGAGTATGGCGTTTCTCACTGATGCCCAGAAAAAGCACTTCAGCTTAGTTTCAGAGCAGATTCAGATCAATCTCTCAGAGAGACTCTTGGGGAGAAGCTCCCTCCTCTCAAATTGCCTCAAAGCACCGGGTTCCTTTTCTTTTGTGATTCTTAACCCATTTTAGGTAGGTAAATGATGGAGTATCATCCGTTCCTGTCGTGGGGCTGCGAGCTCCATGGGGGCAGAGACCTGGCGTCTGGGGGCCCCAGCGCCCTCTCATTACTTCAGAGGCCCGACACACAGCGCATGTTCAGGAACTACCTGGGGTCGAGAAATTCTGCAAAAGAGCCTTGCTTTCCTTGCCTCAGCCTCCTTCTGCCACCTCTGTCCCCATCTCTTATCTGTCCTGCCCCCTGGATGGAGTGTGGTTGGCTCAGGGCAAGGCCCCCACGGCTGAGAAGTGCAGTCTGCACACTGACCTTGCCGGCCGGGTGAACAGAAAATCGGCAGAGCTCGTGACACTAGAGACACACTCTCTAAATATTCCCACCTTCACAGGAAGAGCAGTGGTTAGCATCGGGGACAGTGTCTGATGGGGAGGCGTGGTCATCACCCTGACGGAATTTATACTTTAGTAGGGAAGATGAATCCGAAACATTATATAATGAGTAAATATGGCCACGCGGAGAAGGTGTCTAAACGGTGCAGACAGAAGGAAGAGCTCAAGGAAACGCAGCTACAAGAGACAGGAAAAATTACTGGTCCAGGTGTTATCTTATTAAAAGTTACCTGGCTTGAGGCTATTTCACATCAGGAATTTTCATGCTTTAAAGTGATCAAAATTGATTCTGGTGAGTCAGGTACAATCTCATTACTGACCCTAAATCTCTTGAATTTCAAGTAGGGGGCAAGAATTTCTTCCTTCATTACTACCTAAAAGCAACTCTCCTCATTCTCTCAAAGGCCCCCAGAGAGATGAGGGAGAAGGGGCCACGTTAGCATGTAGGTTCCTCTTCCTCATCAACAAGAGGCCGTTGGGAGGCATGAACTGGGTCCCGCAGCCACGGAGTCAGCACTCCATCAATCAGTACCAGCGAGGGCCTGTACCGGGCACAGTGGGGCCACCACCTGGGCCATCTTAAGGAAGAACAACCTCCTTCCTATCCTCTACCCTCTTACTGTGCTGTTAAGGAGACAGAATTCCAGCACATAAAACATGGCAAGAATAACGAAATGTTAAGAATGTGGGGATTTTAAGTTGAGGCAGTAGGACACAGAGAGAAGGGAGATGGCAGGAAATCAGAAGGGTCACGGAGGAGTGAGGACGGGGGGGAGGGGGACGGAAAAATGTATTAGGACAGGGAACAGAGGACAGAGTTTGAATCCCCTGGGAAAGAGGCCCTGGGGAAGGGTGGGAGGCCGGGTGCGCACTGGGAGTGTGGACGTGGGTGGGGGAGGGTGACAGGTGACGCAGCTGCAGGAGGGACCAGGGCGCGCGAGCTGACATACAGCCCAGGAAGTTGGATCCCCAGACCATAGGAAACTCGTGGGATCCTCTACAGGGAAAAGAGGCCTTCTGTGGAATTATTTCTGTGGAATTATTATGCCCCCAGGCCTTGACTTTTATCCCCCTTCAAAAGAAGAAGATTAAAATGCAAGCAGTTGAAGGCGACACGTGGAAAAACCACGCGCAATAAATGTGTGTCCGTCAAGGAGGCCAGCGGCCGGGGTCAGAGTCAGTTAGGGGGCTGGAAAGGGGCAGTAAGAGGAATGGCACCAGTTAATAGCCGAGGGGAAGGGGCAGCAGCAGGCTTGAGTCCAACCCCAGAGGTAGAGCTGCAGTGACACGAGGGAACCAACACATCGATCTCTGAGGGCCTGACGGTTTGCCCGGGCTCTCCCTGAAGTGGCAGAGAGAGAGCAGAGTGACGCCGGGGGGACGTCGGTCCTGGGGCCTGCGTGCAGCTCTGCTTCCTGAGATGCAGGAAGGGCCATTGGCAACCGTGCTGCTTTGGTGTCACACCGCTTACTGACCTGTCAGCCTGTGAGACCAGCTATTACTCCGAAAATCCAGAGATATGTAGAAACCGACCTCACAGGCTCTTTTGCAAACGCATCTTCTTAGCAGTTACTTGTAGTAGTTACATGGGGCACTTTTGCGGGGAGGGCCTGACTCGCTGCTATGGAGGAGACGCAGCAGGGCTGTCTGGGGCTCCATTTGATGATGTTTTAATAAAGGTGGTGCATCTTCCCAACACTAGGAAGGAATAGAAAGTTCCAGACTCAGGGAATGGACGGTTGAGCAGAGAGAGGGATGGATGCTGCACCGTCACATCCCTTGAAGATTTTCCAAGAGACTCCATAGAGAATCTGGCTAGTCACTGTTTACAACAAACTTCGGTCCAACCCAAGAACACTGACTGGCGTGGGACTGTGATGGGCCTGTCTGGTTTTGTGGGGCCGTGGAAGGCATCACACGCAAGCTGATCCTTGTCATGAGCCATCTTCTCTCCTACTACCTACCAGGCAGGTCCAAAGATGACAACATGTCTGGGTGGATCCCTGGCCACTTGCCGGCAAGTTTCTTGCACCAAAGGACATTTGAAGCCCCAAGAGAGATCTCAGAAGTTTCTAGAGAGCTCTGGCAGGCTCTGGGCTCTGCGTGTACACCACGGAGGGAAGGGATCATGGAATAGCTTTAATCTTATTCCACCTGCAAAGTAATTGC
The DNA here is from genome assembly GCA_028646535.1 of Procyon lotor. Taxonomy (NCBI): domain Eukaryota; kingdom Metazoa; phylum Chordata; class Mammalia; order Carnivora; family Procyonidae; genus Procyon; species Procyon lotor. The sequence goes on along the minus strand of CM053615.1, from coordinate 4,726,430 downwards.
TTACACTTAAAAAAAAAACAATCCTGGATTGGCCTGTCTGATTTTATTATGACTTTCAGAATGGCACATTTTAATCCTTCTGTTGTTTCCACAGAGTGCTATTGTATTTACTTGCTAATGCAGAGAACAGAAAAGAACATGACATTCCAAACTGTACTCGTTCCCATGATTTGCCCTTCCTCTACCAGCACAGGGTACCTTTACTTCATTTCTTCCCCCTGCACAGCTGCATAAATTAAAAAGAAATCATCTGACTACAGTACCTCTTTTTGTCTTTTTCTTTTCCTCCTTCATATTAAATACAGGCCCTGTCCAGGGTGATCTTGGCATGGAGACTCCATCCCCCCAAGCTCCCCCGACCTTAGTAAAGTCACGCTTACTTGTGCCAGGCTCCACCAGCTTGTTAGAGCTCTGGCCATTCCCAACTGTAAAGAGCAGATGTTTTGCTACACACTACAATGTTTATACGTCTGCCTGCATTCCTCTTTAACAAGTGGCCCATGACAGAAAACAAAGAAGTTTCTTTTTTTCTGTTTTTCGTATTGATAAAAGCTGGGGCCCTCTATGAACACAGGAAAAGATGATCCATAAATGTAATATCTAAGTAAGTACAAACTAATAAATACAGAAGACTCTTTTGGTTTCTGGTTCTCTATACCCATGGGCATATTTAGCCAACGGACAGTTTCAAACTCTTTTCTTTACCAAGACTTTTCTCGGAAACAGAAAAAAAAAATTTGGCTTGCATCTTAACCTCCTTTATTTTCCCGGTCACTTGTAGAAGCCTTCAGGCAGCGAGCCAGAAAGAAGGTAGGGCAATCAAGGCCTAAGTCGCTGTAGGGTCACTGGCTCTTAAATCAGGAGTGATACAGAATCCAAACATGCCTGAATTAGAAGAAATGAGAGTCAAAGTCAAGGTGAAGGCTCTCTTGCCCAGTAAACAATGTTCTCTTGTCCTCAGTACAGTCCCCGTCCCTGTACACAGACCTTAATTCACAAGGCAAATTTTAAACCGTATCAGTCAAAATTAGATATGATTTTTCTGGGGCACCAGGGTGACTCAATCAGGTAAGCGTCCAACTCAGGTCACAACCTCAGGGTCGAGAGAACAAGCCTCACATTGGGCTCGACCCTGGGTGTAGAGTCTGCTTGAGATTCTTTCTCTCTCAGCCCCACCCTCTTTCTCTCCCTCTCTTGAAAAAAAAAAAAAGGATGATTTTTCTGTCAGAAAATTCCACAATTTTAAGGTTTGCTAATTGCAAGGCACTGGTTCCTGGTACATGGGTATTTGAGGCCAGAAGGGAGACGTATGTTCCTCTCTAGAACACCATCTTCTACCACAGATTGTGTGGACATACAGCAGCTACTATTAGGTCCATTTTTTTTTTTAATGAAATGTGTCACCTAGCAATAGTGAGAGATTTTTCAAGTAATAAAACATTTTCACAAAGAAAGCGAGGTTTGCGTTCCTGTAAGAAGTCTAAAATTACTCTGGCCAAGAGAGGGATTATTGCTATGCAACGCCCAACAGGAGCAAGGTCATGTGCGTTAGGGATAGCAGGCACAGACCCAAACAACGGAGTGATGCAGCAATCTAGTCCCATAAAAATTATTTCTTAACGTCTCCTGGTGGTTTTTGCCATTCCCAATGGAAGTGTAAGCTTTGTAATGTTACTAAACTATAAACTGCCTAGCTTGTTCTACCCACATCAGTTATAAATTCATTTGCAGAGAAAAAGAAGAGAAATAAACCAGTCAGGATAATTAAAATATATTCCCTGAAGGAAAATGAAGTCTCCTTTAGTCAAATTAAAGAATATTTTATAGAAAATGAAAACTACCAAACATTCCCAATACCTCGGAGCCACAGGGTTCGGCGAGTGGGGCGTTTTGCACCTTGATGGTGCCGGCTGAGCTTGACCCAACAGGAGACCCTGCCCTTCACCAGCACCACCTGTGAGCAGACAGGGCTACCTGTGCGGGGTCCGCAGCCGTGCAGCCCAGGAGCCGGGAAGCCTGGGGAATCAGGCTGTGGGCATTTGCTGCCGATGACCTGCTCTGGGGCTTTTGCAGGTATCCGAATCCAACTTTTTTTTTTTTAAGATTTTATTTATTTTTGTAAGAGACAGAGAGAGACATCCTGAGCATGAGAGGTGGAGGAGGGGCAGAGGGAGAAGCAGACTCCCCACTGAGCAGGCAGTCTGATGTGGGACTCCATCCCAAGACCCTGAGATCATGGCCTGAGCTGAAGGCAGAGGCTTTAACCCACTGAGCCACCCAGGTGCCCTGAATTGAGGGTTGTAATTTTTTTTTTTGGTAAGATTTTATTTATTTATTTGAGAAAGAGAGAGAGCACAAGTGGGGTGAGGGGCAGGAGGAGAAGCAGATTCCCCACAGAGTGGGGAGCCCAACATGGGACTTAGTCCCAGGACCCCGAGATCATGATCTGAGCAGAAGGCAGATGCTCAACCGACTGAGCCACCCAGGCACACCATGAATCAAACTTTAAGTAGGGGCTTAACTTGTTTGTGTGATAATAAACTGTTCACAAAATTCCACCACACCTCCTTTCCCTACCCCCATTCTGATCTCTTAGGCAGATTTACTGGAAACTTGTTTGTAATTAGAAATATCTTACTATTATTCTACCATCTAATTTTTCATCCCCAATACCATATATACCATTGAGTTCCCAATTAACAAAACCTCAAAACTAGCTATAGTTTGAGGACCAGGACTGGTCTCCCAAAAAAATATTGAGTAAGTCTTGAGATCAGGCCCAATGTTCAAGAGAATGTGGTAACTGGCAAACAAGATAACACCACTTGGACAGACCAGGAAGGAGCTTCAAATTGGCAGGTCACTTGTTTGTGTGAGATCATCCAAGGGGACAGACCGTGCAACTCCCTGCACTATGGCCTGGGAGAGGGGGAGAACAAAGAAAACAGAGGGCATGGGGGTAAGAAAACAAGACCAGATCCAACAGCATGCACACAGTCAAAAGCACAGAGGGCTGAGTTAGCAGATTATTACAAACCCTATGGGCCTAATGCCACTTACTGAACTCAGCATACCACTAACTTCAATGGAACTTTTGCTCCAGTAAGGGAGGATGGCAAGAGGCCCAGAAATACATAGAATTTGAAACCAGCCATTTATAAAAAGGGACCAAAAAAAAAATCTTTAAGAAAGAGACTATTTATATTCTTTAAACTAGATACTCCTGTGGGCAGGTGGAGCCAGTAAGAGGGATCCAGATATAGCCTGTAACCCACTCTGGGAATCCTTTTTGTCCCCATGAGCCTGACAGACTCCTTCTGAACCTGGGAAAAACTAAGGGGAAACACACCACACTCTCCTCCACTGAAAGACATCCAGTGGTGAAACGTCTCCTGCCCCCTCAGGAAGCCTCAGCAGGGACCAGTGGGATCCCCAGGGGCACCAGACAAACCAAGCCAATCAAAATAGCATTACAAAGGCTCTCAAGATTAAACTGCCATTGGAATCACAAGTCACTGCAATAGTCAAAGACCTGCATGCTAAATCTAAACAGGGTGACTGCCTACTAAAATAAAAAATGGAAATAGAATCTAGAGTTTCCAAACATAAAAGACAACATATTGAGGATACAATAAAAAATCACCCATCAACCAAGAAATCAAGAAAATCCCAACCTGAATGAAAAAAATGATTAATGAATGCCAATACTAAAATGAATCAGGTAAATCAGATGTTGGAATTCTCCAAAAAGGATTTTAAAGCAGCATTTATAAAAACACTTGAGTCATTTATAAATTTTCTTGAAATAAGTGAAAAAAATAGAAAAATTTCAGGAAAAAATAGAAGCTACAAAGAAGAGTCAAATGGAAATTATTAGAACTGAAACATAAAATAACAGAAATTGTAAAACTCACTGGATAGAATTAATTGTAGAGACAAGAGAGGACAAAATCAGTGAACTTGAGGACAGAACCAAAGAATTCACTCAATTTCAACAAAAAGAGAAAACATACTGAGAAAATAATCCACAGAGCCTTTGGGGCCTGTGAGGCAATAACAAAAGGCTAGCAGCATTCCATCATCAGAGTCTCAGGGGAAGACAGGAAAGAGAATAGGACTGGAAGAGTGCATAAAGAAATAATGGCCGAAAAACTTCCCACATTTGGCAAAAGACACAAACCCACAGTTCCAAAGAACTTAGCGGGTCCAAACAAGATGAACCCAGAAAAATCCACATGAAGACATATCATGATTACAATTTTAAAAAGAAAGGAGAAAACTCTTAAAAGCAGCCAGAGAGAAAGGATACACTAGTTATACATGAATGTCAATTCAAATGACAGTGGAATTTTCATCTGTAACCACGGAGGACAAAGTGGTTTCACATTCTAAAGGGAAAGAACTGTCAACTGAGAATTCTATATCCAGAGAAACTATCTTTCAGGAGTACAGGGAAAAAAAAAAAACATTCTCAGATGAAAAAAACAGAATTTGATGCTAGCAAAGCTACCCATAAAGATTAGCTAAAGATAGTTCTTCAAACTGAGAGGAGATGATAAAAGAATCCTGGGACATCAGGAAGAAAGAAAATAAAAAGGGAAAAGATAGAAATAGGGCTACTTAAAATAGATGATCACTTGTTCATGAGTTTTATAAATAACATTTGATGACTGAGACCAAAATTACAACATCATCTGATCCTCCAGACAATGATGTTTAAAGTAGGGAAGGTGATATTTAAATGGAAGTGAGGTTTCCATACTTTAGGCAGAATCTGTAGGGAAGGCACATGCCCGACCACAGCTACCATGGTCTTAACACAGAAGAACTGAGGGATAAGAGTCGCCCTCTTTGCTAGGAAGGCTTACTGAGGACAGTGTCCTACTGACAGAATCACAGACAATCTGCACAATCAACTGTGCAGAGCAGAGAACTCAGCAGCTGGCCCACACAAACGTGTTCAACGGATATTGGACAAAGGTGCTATTTAAAACAGCCCAGTGAAGGAAGGACAGCCTTTTCAACAAACGGTGCTGGAACACCATAGATAAATGGATGTCTACAGACAAAAATGAGTCTCGACCTAAGCCTCATACCTTATACAAAAATGAAGTCAAAATGGATTACAGGTGTGAACATAAAACTATACAAATTTTAGGAAAAACTAGAAAAAAATCTTTGGTGTCTAGAACTAGGCCAACCAGGCCAAGAGTTCTTAGACTTAACACCAAAAGAAGAAATCCATAAGAAGAAATACTGATATATTTGTCCTCATCAAAAATAAAAGCTTTTGCTCTGTGGAAGCCCACGAGAAGAAGATGGAAAAACAAGCTATGCTTGGAGAATATGTTTGCAAACACACACGCAACAAAGGACTAGTGTATAGAATATTTATATAGATAAATAGAGATATTTTTAAAAAACTCAAAATTCAAGGTAATAAAACAAACAATCCAATTAGAAAGCGGGAAGAAATGTGTACAGACATTTCATAGAAGAGGATACACAGATAACAAGGGAACACATGAAAAGATTTCAACATCATTGCCATCAGGAAAATGCAAATTAAAACCAGGAGATATCACCACTTGCCTCTTAGAATGGCTAAGAATAAAAAATAGGGACAACACCAAATGCTGACAGGGATGGGGGAAACTGGCTCACTCATACACTGCTTGCAGGAACATCAAGTGGTATGGGCACTACAGAAAAGAGTTAACAGTTTCTTATAAAACTAAGCATAAGAGGCGCCTGGCTGGCTCAGTAGTTAGGAGCATCTGACTCTTGAATCTCAGTTTCATGAGTTTGAGCCCCACATTGTGTATAGAGATTACTTTTTAAAAATTTCTTTAAAGATTATCAGATGACCCAGAAATTGTAACAGTGTGTATTTATCCAGAGAAACAAGAACTTGTACCCACACAAAAACCTGTGCACAAAATATTCATAGCAGTTTCATTTGTAAAATGCCTCAAATGGGACTCAAGCTAGATGTACTTCACCAGGTAAATGGTTAAACCAAGTGTGGAACACTGTGAAATAAACACACCCTGCAAAATTACTCAGCAATAAAAAGGAATAAAATATTGACACAACGAGCTGAATGAATTTTGAATTGAATTAACAAACTGAATTTTCAGGGAGTTAGGTTGAATGAAAAAGGCCAATCCAAAGAGGTTACATATTGTGTGATTTCACTTATGTTAACACTTTTGAACTGAGAGGAAAAAAAAAAGAGCAATAGGGGAAAGATTAACGGTTGCTAGAAAAGTCAGGGATCAGGGGTGGGAGGGTGGAAGTCAAGTAGGGATGATTATGAAAAGGAAACAGGAGAGATCCCTGTGGTGTGCTTTCAAATGGTCAGCATCTTGATTGTGATGGTGAATACGAGAACCCACACAGGCAATACGATTTGTATAGAATTACACACGTACAAGTGAGTACATTTCTGTATCATTTCCTACAAGTGCATGTAAACTACAATTATCTCAATAAACATTTCAATTTTAAAAACCTGAATAGTGTCGCAATTTGAATGATGAAACCAGGTAATATTTCCACTATGAAGTTAATTCTCAAACATGGCGTGTGGTGCCCTCAGCCAGGTGCACAGCTTGGAGAGGGCTCTGGGCAAACTGCTTTTGTGGGGAGTTTTTCATCACTCAATTAATCACCACTGAAAAGCCACTGCTTTATGAGAGAAAGGGGAAGGGAATGTTATATTCAGACAGTAGTGGAATCCATCGGAATGAAGACAGATGCTAGTAAACACCTTATCCGTCAATTAGCAGTTACTGATAACCAACAGGTCTTTAACTCCAGAGGGCAATGACACATCTGTTCTCTTCACCGAAGGCTGATCGGCACCTGGCACAGTCCCTGACTCATGAGAGGCACTCAGTAGGGCTGACCAGTGAAGACGAAATTCACACCTCTCACAGTGTGGCTAAAGAAAGAAGTTCCTGCCAACTAGGGCTTGACAAAACTCTAGCTCTGTAGGTCAAGTAGGGATTTCCTGATGTGCTAACTATCCCCTAAAGGCTTGTGCCTTCTACCCAGAAGGGAGTGAAGAATATTTTTTTAAATTTTTTATTTAAATTCAATTTAGTTCATATATAGTGTATCATTAGTTTCTGGGGTAGTATTTAGTGAGTCATCAGTTGCATATAACACCCAGTGCTCATTACATCACATGTCCTCCTTAACGCCCATCACCCAGTTACCTCCTCCCCCAGCCTCCTCCCCTCCAGCAACCCTCAGTTTGTTTCCTACGGTTAAGAATCTTTTATGGTTTGCCTTCCTTTCTGTTTTTATCTTATTTTATTTTTCCTTCCCTTCCTCTATGGTCATCTGTTTTGTTACTTAAATTCCACGAGTGAAAGCATACAGTATTTGTCTTTCTCTGACTTATTTTGCTTAGCTTAATACCCTCTAGTTCCATTCATGTTATTGCAAATGGAAAGATTTCATTCTCTTCGATGGCCAATAATATCCCAGTGTGTGGTGTGTGTGCGTGTGTGCGTGTGTGTGTGTGTGTGTGTGCGCGTGCGTGCGTGTGTGTGTGTGTGCGTGCGTGCGCGTGTGTGCGTGCGTGTGCGTGCGTGTGTGCGTGCGTGCGTGTGTGTGCGTGTGTGTGTGCGTGCGTGTGTGCGTGCGTGTGTGTGCGTGCGTGTGTGTGTGTGCGTGTGTGTGCGTGTGTGTGCGTGTGTGTGTACCACATCTTTATCCATTCACCCGTCAATGGACATCTGGTCTCTTTCCCATTGTGGACATTAGTGCTATAAACATTGGGGTGCATGTGCCCCTTTGAATCACTATTTTTGTGTTCTTTGGATAAATACCTAGTAGTGTAATTGCTGGGTCACAGGATAGTTCTATTTATAACTTGAGGAGCCTCCATACTGTTTTCCAGAGTGGCTGCACCAGCTTGCATTCCCACCAACGGCATAGGAGGGCTCCCCTTTCTCTGCATCCCCGCCAACATCTATTGTTTCCTGAGTTGTTAATTTTAGCCCTTCTGACAAGTGTGAGGTGGTATCTCACTGTGGTTTTGATTTGCATTTCCCTGATGCCGAGTGATATTGAGCACTTTTTCACGTGTCTGTTGGCCATTTGTGTATCTAGTTTGGAGAAATGCCTGTTCATGTCTTCCACCTATTTCTTGACTGGATTTTTTGTGTTTTGGGTGCTGAGTTTGGATACTAGCCCTTTATCTGATATGTCATTTGTGAATATCTTCTCCCGTTCTGTAGGTTGCCTTTTAGTTTTGTTGATTGTTTTCTTTGCTGTGCAAAAAGACCTTTTATTTTGATGAAGTCCTTTGTTTCCCTTGCCTTTAGATACATGTCTAGCAAGAAGTTGCTGTGGCCAACCAAGGTCAGAGAGGTTGCTGCCTGTGTTCTCCTCTAGGATTTTGATGGATTCCTATCTCATATTTAGGTCTTTCATCCATTTTTAGTCTATTTTTGTGTATGGCATAAGGAAATAGTCCAGTTTCATTCTTCTGCATGTGTCTGTCCAATTTTCCCAACACCATTTGTTCAAGAGACTGTCTTTCTTCCATTAGATATTCTTTCCTGCTTTGTTGAAGGTTAGTTGACCATAGAGTTTAGGGTCCATTTCTGAGTTCTCTATTCTGTTCCATTGATCTATGTGTCTGTTTGTGCACCGGTACCGTACTGTCTTGATGACTGCAGCTTTATAGTAAGGCTTGGAGTCTGGAATTGTGATGCCTCCAGCTTTGGTTTTCTTTTAGAACATTATTTTGGCTATTCAGGGTCTTTTCCGGTTCCGTACAAATTTTAGAACTCTTTGTCCCAGTTCTGTGAAAAACGCTGGTAGTGTTTTGATAGGGACAGCACTGAACGTGTAGATTGCTTCAGGTAGCTTAGACATCTTAACATGTTATGAGTAAAGGAATACTTGATGTAATGATCTAAAGCTGTCCTAAACTCAAAATTAATGTTCAAATACCCAACCATATCCATGTTTAATTTTTAAGCATATATTAAATTTTATACAGACTAGGGGTGCCTGGGTGGCTCAGTGGGTTAAAGTCTCTGCCTTTGGCTCAGGTCATGATCTCAGGGTCCTGGGATCGAGCCCCGCATCAGGCTCACCAAGGAGCCTGCTTCCCCCTCTCTCTCTGCCTGCCTCTCTGCCTACTTGTGATCTCTCTCTCTGTCAAATAAATAAATAAAATCTTTTAAAAAAATCTTATACAAACTAGATTACATACAAATCCAATAACTGAGCATACCTCCGTCCCTTCCCCCCCCACCCCTCTCACACACACATTAAAGTTCATCCCTTATAGGATGCAAGCCCTAAAATTTGAAAAAAGAAAAGACCTAACTGACAAAGGGGTTCTTAGAAGTATGAAGTGTCAAAGTAAAACCGTTTCATCAGGCTGGGAACCACACTGTTGTTTCTGATGTGGGAAGTGAACGTTCTGGAACCTGACTAGAGTTTCACAGTATCTGTGCCTGGCCAGCTCTCACGTAGAACTAGCTCCTTGCACATGAGCAGAAGCGCCCAGCTCCTGCCACCACTTGTGCAGAGAGGGTGTTAAGAGAGAGGAATGTGTGTCTCACACCTTGCAACAGGAAGTTGTGTCAGCTTTTAAAACTTGGAAAGCGTCTTACTGAGATGCCCTGGAGGTCAGTGTACAAACCGGTATGTCAGTAGCCACCATTACAATGGGTGTCCATTTACTCTTACTTCTACCTCCCACTCCCGCCCCCAAAGTCTGTTACTGGAGACACAAAAGAGTTTCATCAGATGTCACAGGACTCAAATCTGCAGACAGATCAATCAGGGCAAAGGATACCAGAAGTAAAACACAATGAATCATGTAATTAGAAAACCTGGATGTACCAGCTGAAGTTATAATTTCATCTGAAGGTTTAATACACTGGGGACACTCAGGAAAATTACACAAGTCCTGGAGTCTCATCACTCCGCTTACTATATCTTCATTTGTCATACTTCACTTGGCAATGGATGCAATTATCAATACTTTCATTTTTGTTTTAATTTAATTATAGTTTTGAATTTTAACTGCGGCTTAACTTGGGAGTGGACAATATTTTCATATTATACAGTTTGTCATGGCTTAAAGTGGCTTTGAAATTTTAATTGAAATTTTATTGTATCTTAAGGCCAATTACTTTTAGAGGAACTGAAGTCAGATTTTATAGTGCAAAGTCAAGGAGACAACAGGACTCCCCACTGGAAACCTTGCTTTAGGGCAGCTTTGTCTGTTCATACTATAGCCACAACTAAGTGGTGTTACAGTACGGACACTCAGAGGACGAGTACAATGGTATTCACTTTATTCTCATTTGGTACCTAGACAAGTGCTTAGTGTTAATCTCACTCAGACACACACACACACACACACACACACACACACACACACACACGTTTTCCAGAGTAGTTTTGGGGAGGAAAAGTGACTTTTGTTTTCAGCTATTCAGAATGTAAAAGTACAGAACCAAAGAAAAGGGATTAGTGAAAAATCAGTTGTTTGTATATCTAAACATTAGGTGCTTCTTTGAGAAAAGAGGGAAACAAGGAAATCCTTGTGAAAGGTTCTGCTGAAAAGCGTTCAAGGAAACTGCCCCACTCCCTTTACCCATGGGCACCCAATGAATGTATAGAGGTTCTAAACCAAACCCCTCTCAAAGTAAAAGAAGATGTGCTCGTTTATGGGACAGAGCTGGTTAGTGTCTTAATCCAAAAGCTCGATGTATTTTTTCCATTATTAAGGAGTAAATGGTATTAAAGCTGGCTGATGGGCATGTTTATTATAACGACTTCTACTTTTGATGATTTTTGTGAATTTCCATGATAAAGTAAAAAAGAAGTTAACAGTAGATTTGCTGTCTTTGTAAAAGTATTCCTGCTCTCCAAATATTGTTCTAGTTTTAATTTAGCCAGTGTAAAACAAAAGACCAGACTGCGTGATATCCAATAATCTCTACCTTGACCAATTCTGATAAGGTCAAACACTTTTATCCCCTAGGAGGTGCCATGTAAAACTGTCTTTAGTTTAATTGGATGTGTGTGAAGATTTTCCACTTGGGAATAAAATCCTCAGCAAATCCTTGCGGAGTGTTTTCCCTGTGCGATGTGGAGCCAACCAGCTGAGGCTCTCAGTAAGGCCGGCCGCCAGGGTAAATCGTGGCTTTCCTGGCTTCACACGTGAGCCAGATGTTGGGGATTTTCTGAGCTATAGAATCGTGGGGAAGAAGGTTTTTGCATTTCCTGTGTTCTCATCCCAGCTCTGAAACTTTCTGGATTTATGGCCAGTCAACAGTGTCACGAACCGGCCTGAAATATCCCCGGAGTAAAGCCCATGGACAGCGCACCTGACTCTGCCGCGGCCTCATACCATCTGTCAGATCTGGGTCTCTTTGTACGGCTTCTTCCCCCAACTGTTCTGCAGAAAGTCAGGGAGGCAGGTGGCATCTTTAATTTGCTGAAACCTGCAAATCAGTGCAATTCTACAATGACTTAAAAGCACAGTTTACTGCCTTTTAGTATTTTATGATATTCATATTTATCTATCATAGACAATCAAGACATTCACCAAAGTACCAATGTATATGTGTTATCAGGGGTATATGTAAAAATTTCCAATAATCTCAGTGTTGTCGGAGAACCGACATTGTTTTCATTTATTTCCAAGGATAAGTAAGGAATTTCTGGGATCACAATGAATGTCTATACTTGCTTGCCATCATTAGAATGTATGCTTGCATATGTATGCAAACATATATGTAAACATTCTATTATAAGCACTTTCCTTATTATTAAATATTCTTAAATGATTTTGGTGGCTGCATACTTTCATTGAATGGTTATACCATAATTTGTTTTCCTAGTCCTGTACCATTGGATATTTAGTTTGCTCTCAAATTTCTTTGTCTGTGGAAACAATCTGCTTTGCCATATTTTGATGCTAGAGAACCCAATGGACAGTGACTTGGTTTCTCAACAATCACTTTCTTTCTGTTTCAACCAACCTTCTCAGGAGCAGCACTTCTCAGACTCGGGTCCGCATCAGAATCGTCCAGAGGGTCTTGTTAAAACACCAATTTCGGGGCCCCACCCCCAGGACTTCTGACTGAGAAGGTCTTGAGGTGGGTCTGAGAATTTGCGTTTCCGACAAGCTGCGCGGTGTGGACCACACCTTGAGAAACGCTGTGCCGGGGAAGCACCTGCTGGGTTGAAGAAACGGATGCAGAGAGAGGCTTCTCATCGAGGGGGCCTCGCTTTTCTACCCTCCCATCGAGAAATAAAAAGCGGCTTCAGCTGATTCTTCACAGCACAGTCCGTGGCCTGGCATGTGCTCAGGTGCCCTCCTTATGTTGAAAAACGTTTGGCAAATAAGTAATATTGGCAGGAGAGACTGCAGTTTTGACACCTACACCTCGATTTGGGATTCATTTTTCTCACTCAAGATTTGGCAAGTGCATCTCTTCCTTAAGGTTAGGCTGTGAAAATATACTCTGACTCACAAACCTAGTTTAAAATACCACCAAAAGTAATCAACTATTTCCACAACTAACGGGTATTAAACATCTTCGTTTTGAGTTGTTCTACATGTTTTGCCTGTACAGAGACATCCACGTATTTACACCGGATCTGTGCATTATTGTGTGAATAAGACATCAGGGCAAAAACGGTCCCCCTGCACCCAGTCTCTCCCTGACGTCCGCCCGTGCTCAGCCCTGCCACTTGAGTGGTCCCCCTCGAATCCATGCCTTATTTACTGTTTATTATTTACTGCCAGCAATATGGCCAATGAGATGTTCAGAACTATTACTTCCGATGCGGCACATCTAAAAACACTGGTTAAAAGTTTTTAAAGTGGACCTTTTTTAATGCATGGCTGACCTAGGAACAGAGCAAGGGAATGTTTTAAAGGCCAGAAAACACACACATACACACACAAACAAAAAAACGCCAGCAATCAAGGGTAAGCAAGAACCGGGGATATTCTACTAACTCCAGGCACCCGAGAGCTTGGCTTCTAAAGGGCCAGGTGGGAAAAACAACAAAGCACGGAACCAGGTTTGGATTTAAGTTCGGAGAGACACTCACTCATAATGGCAACAAGGTCAGCAAATGAATGTGGAAAAAAACTGGTACAAACAAATCTGCCGTATAAAGTGGGACATCTGACAAAGATGTCTTACCTCTTGATAAAGAGAAGGGGGGGGGGGAAGGCTGCCGAAGAGTTGCTAACCCCAAACCCTGGATTTGGATCCTGTATTCATACTACTTATAGGGGCCAAAATACCCCAAAGCTGGTCTTTTTAGCTATAGTGACAGGGAGCTGAGAGAGTCCCTGAGCTTTTAGAAGCAACAAAGGCAAGCGTTTCCTGGATGAATGCATTTTCAATCGAGGCCTGAAAGAAATCCCAGAGATGAAGTTTCTCAGGAGTGTGGGCTCACAGTAAAAGTCACCACTGAGGGATCGTCAGGAGACTCTACTCGGTACAGAGTACCGAGACCTGGAAAAATTGTCAGCTTTGTAAGCATTGAAATATCATGTCTATAAATATTGTTTAAATAGTCTAAGAAATAAAAGAGACAAAATAGCATATGTCAAGCAAGCAAAAAATTTTAAAAATTAAGCAGGCAGTTTAGAAAAAATAGAAACTACTTTTGAAAATGGCTTGTGCAATGAATAAAAATAAAAATGTAATGTATGAGTTAAACAGCAGAGAAGACATGGCTGAAGAAAGACTTAGTATGTGGATACGTTAGGTGGGATAGGCGGTGAGCCAATGTGATAAAAAAAAAAAATTAATGGAAGTTTAAAAGATACAGAAGGTAAACATAAAACATATAATAAATCGACTTCTAATCAGAGTTCCAGGAAGTGACAGCACAGTGATGGAGGGAAGGCAGTATTTTAAAAAAGAACTGTCCCAAATTGAAAAAGACAAAATGCTAAGTCTTAGAAACCACAATGATTTCTAAGTGAGACAGATGAAAAATTCATCCCTAGGCACATTATGGCAAAAACAGCAAAGGCAAGGAGGAAACCTTGAGAGCGGTTGAAAGAAAACTCAGATCACTTACAGGGAAATGGCAGTTAGATGCCACAGCGGCAGCGGAGCCAGGCCGAGAACAGTTCCCCCAATACGCTGCTGTGAGAAGTAACTATCTATCTACAGCTGCACACAAGGTGTGAAGCTCTTTCAACAAACAAAGACACAATAAAAATGTTTTCAGAAAGGGGTGCTAGGTGGCTTGGTCAGTTAAACATCTGCCTTCGGCTCAGGTTGTGATCTCAGGGTCCTGGGATCAAGCCCCGCATCGGGCTCTCTGCTCAGTGGGGAACCTGCTTCCCCCTCTCTCTCTGCCTGCCTCTCTGCCTACTTGTGATCTCTCTCTCTGTCAAATAAATAAGTAAAATCTTTAAAAAAGAAAGAAAGAAGAAAGAAAGAAAGAAAGAAAGAAAGAAAGAAAGAAAGAAAGAAAGAAAGAAAGAAAGAAAGAAGAGAGAAAGAAAGAAAGAAAGAAAGAAAGAAAGAAAGAAAGAAAGAAAGAAAGAAAGAAAGAAAGAAAGAAAGAAAGAAAAGCTTTAAATGATCCTCATTCACATAAATGCCAAAAATCTTGATATATTGATTGGCAAACTAACTCGATTCAATATGTAAAGGATAGTACACATCATGACCAAGCTCAACATTTTTCTCTAGGAATGTAAGTTTTGTTGATCATGTCACTGAGAGATTAAGGAGAAAATCATAAGACTATCTCTACAGAAAAAAAAATTTTTTTGAATAAAATGCAGTAACCAGGATAAAAATTCTTTGCAAACTGAGCAGATAAAAGAATTTGGTAACCTGTTTAAAAAATATTATACTCAGTTGTGAAATACTGTCAAACAGGAGCTTAATGGAAACAGAGGAGGGCATGTGCTCTCAGCATTTCTACTCAGCATGATACAGAAGGTTCTAGTCTATACAGTCAGACAAGGAAAAGAACCGAAACGTATCAGGACTAGAAAAGAAGACATAATAATCATCATGTGTAGATTATGTAATCTTACACAGAAAAACCCCCCAAACAATCTACAAATTACTGTAATTAATAAGAGTTTAGAAAAGCTTTATTTCTTCTCTTTTTATAATTACTCAATAATCCATTGTTGTCATTGTTCCTTTTGGTGCTTAAATTAGCCCAAATGCCTGTGGAAATTCCTTTAGGCCAGCGACTGGGCTCTTTTAACATGATCCCCATGACTCTTTGAACAGATCCTTGCTTTTTGGCCCAAAAGAGATCCATCTTTTTGGCCCAAAAAAGATAATCACTTTGGTCTTTCCATACTCCAGATCTGGAATTAGCTACTCCTGTAAGGAAGTCCCATTTCCCTTTAGTGAAGAATGATACTAGAAGCTAAGACTGTTTGCCGAGTGTGCTTACTACTAGTGGGCTAACACTTTCCAGGTCCTTTCAATGCACAGGGCTAGGAAATAGATTATTTTAAATTATGAGTTCATTTGATAGAACCCATTCAAATTTACTATCAGAGTTTTTCTTTCTTACCCTCTTTTATCATATATCTCTTTTCTCTTATAGGAAAAATATTGTGGTTTATGATTATATATAAAATATATATTTTGCTTATATATATAGTATATATATCAATATATGTTAGTATACAATAATATAAATATATATAATATATATTTGCTTTATATTCTTAAGATATATTTACTTACACTTATTATTTATCTACTTAACCCTACAATGTATAATTACAGTAGAAATATTAACACTAACAATAAACCTACTAGGTAGGGTTTAAGATTTCTTTGCAGTTCTTTTTGTCCTTGGTATATATTTCATAAGAATACATATATTCTGAGTACTGTTAAAAGAGTGAATTAATTATTTGGTTATGTCATCTTTGATATGCAGTTAGCATTGTTTTGTTTTTATTTCCATTCAATTTTAAAGTTTGTTTTTTTTCATTCTTTATGGTTTTAATTTTACTCTTATTAGATAAAATAGGCATATAGTTCTAAAGCCAAAACTACATAAATAGGTATACTCCAGTCCTGATCACCTGCAACTTAATTACTCCCTAGCCCATCCAGTCAACCACTGTCATTAGATTTTCATTTATCCTTCTTGTATTTCTATTTTAAAAATTAAGTATATACACACATCACACATACACACATAGTTGTAAACTTGTTTCCCTTTCTTTGTGAAACAAAGGGTGGCATACAATACATATTCCTCTATATCTTGTTTTTTCCACCTACAAGCTATCCTGGATATCACACCATATCAGTTTATGGGAATATTTCTTATGACTTTAGAGCTTTATGGTATTCAATTTTGTGCGTGGGCCACGGTTATTCAACCATTCTCTACAGTTAAACTTTTGAGTTTCTGATATTTTGCCATTGCAAAGAATACTAAAATAACTATATTTATGCTGCTTCTTATTTATGGAGGTATTTCTTTTTTTTAATTAATTAAATTAATTTTTAAATTAACATATATTATTTACCCAGGGTACATGTCTGTGAATTGTCAGGCTTACACATTTCACAGCACTTACCATAGCACATACCCTCCCCAATGTCCACAACCCAGCCACCCTATCCCTACCCCCCACCTCCCAGCCACCCTTAGTTCATTTTGTGAGTTTTGGTTTGTCTCCTTCCCCAACCCATCTTGTTTCATTTCTCTCCCCCACCCCCCACGACCCCCCACCCTGCCTCTCAAATTCATCATATCAGAGAGATCATGTGATAATTGTCTTTCTCTGACTGACTTATTTCGCTTAGCATAATACCCTCCAGTTCCATCCCCGTCGTTGCAAATGGCCAGATTTCATTTCTCTTGATGGCTGCATAGTATTCCATTGTATATATATACCACATCTTCTTTATCCATTCATCTGTTGATGGACATCTAGGGTCTTTCCATAGTTTGGCTATTGTGGACATTGCCCCTATAAACATTCGGGTGCACGTGCCCCTTCGGATCACGGCTTTTGTATCTTTAGGGTAAATACCCAGTAGTGTGATTGCTGGGTTGTAGGGTAGCTCTATTTTTAACTTTTTGAGGAACCTCCATTATGGAAGTATTTCTAAAGGTAAATTTTTAGCAGTGCAATTATTAGGTCAAGGGTAAATAGGTCAGTTTGTTAGACACCATGAAGTACCCTATCGTGGAGGTTGCAATCACTCTTCATTCTCACCGATAATGAGTGAGAATCCTTGTTCTACTAGACTATCTGGTAGAATGCTTTCTTAAGAAAGGATGCCTTTCTATGCACCCAAGAATTTAAAATGTAAATTTGTTGACGTTATCATTTATAAAAGCAACAACAAAAATATACCTTGGGGGAAACATACTAACAAGAGTGCGTGAGATTTTTAGGTTAAAAGAAAAATGTAAAACTTACAGAAGGACCTTAAAGAAGACAGAAATAAATGGAGAGACCGGGCATATCCAGGAATAAGAAGACTCACCTCTATAAGCATGTCAATGGTTCTCTAATTGAGCTACGTATTCAGTGAGATTTTAATCAAAATCTAAATAGGGTTTTCTAAGGAGGCTGACGAGCTTATTCTGAAATGTATACAGAAGAGCCAACAGCCTGGAAGAGAGGCCGAAACAGGCTTAAAGGAAAACTAGGCTGGGGGGCTTGTTCTATCAAATAACAAGACTTAGTCGTTCTGTAATTGAGTATTTAAGAACAGGGACAGAAAAAGAGAACAATAGAAAAGAATGCAAATCCCATAAACAGACCCATTCATATATGGAAACATGATACAATACAGAGTAGGGAAAACATAGATTGTTAAAAAATGCTACCAGAACAACAGATCGTCGGGGGGTGTGGGGGAGAGATTCCAGGCCCGGCCATTAAATTTTTTTTTTTTTCAAATAAATCAAGAACTTAAAAGTGCAAGACAACAGGTTGACACATTTAGGCAAAACTTAGAACATTATTTTGAAGATCATAAGGTAGGAAAGGTGGCTTATAGAAAACATAAAAAACACAAGCCATAATGAAAAAATTGATGTTTAACTTAAAATTAAGAATGCTCATCAAAAGATGTTAAAGTGAATAAAAGTCCAAGCCACAAACTGGCAGAAGATAATCACCAAAGATTAGTATTCAGAATAAATGGAGGACTCCTACAGAACAGTGAGTAAAGGACAAACAAACCTATTTAAAATCGGCAGAAGAAATACAAACAGCCAATGAACATATGAGAAGAGGCTCAGCCTCACCAGCATGTAGAAAAATGCAAATTGCAACTCTAGTGAGAGAATATTTTACACCCAACAAATGGGCAAAGCTTAAAAAGGGACTTAAAAACCTGAACAGACACATCCACTATGACTCCATCATATCTCTCCCGGTGAGACTCTCATGCACATGCCTCCAGGACACAAGTATAAGAATAATTAAAATAGCACTGTCCAAATAATAAAAGACTTGATATAACCCAAAAGCCATGATAGTAAGCAAGATAACTGACCCGGGTCCACAGATCAACGTGCGTAAACACTGAAAACAACACGGGGCCGTACAGAAAGTCGTAGAAGAAATGCCTTCAGTGTAATTGTTATACACACTTCAAAGGCAGACAAAACCAAACAGTATATTTGTAGGGATACACACACATGTGGTAAACTTGAAGGAAAAGCAAGATAAATATTAATATAATATTACAACGGTAATTTCCCCCGATGGGGAGAGAGGGTGAAGGAGACACGGGAAGATTCTAGGACACAGATAATCCTCTGTCTCACAAGCTGCATGCTAATCAGTCATTTTGTTATCCTTGTAATTGAAAATACACGTATATGTTATATTCACTCTCTGGTACGTAAGATATATTTCACAATTCCAAAAAGTTTAAAAAGAAGAAACAAAAGATGATTTTCTTAGTCCTTTACCTAAAAGCTTCTAGTGGCTTCCTGTTGTCTATAGGATAAAACCCAATTTCCTAGCAAGGAAAACTCTCTGCTCTTCCCAGCAGGCCTCCCGTCACCTCTGGGGCCCCGTCCCTCTCCACCTCTGCCGTTGGTCCTCATCTCGACTCGACTACTCTATGGCGAGCATTCTAGCGACACCCCGTATTATCAGCGCCCAAGCACACACCTAAGCTATGCACCTGCCGTGCCCACATAGTCCTCCTGCATCCTCGTCACCAACTCCTGTGCTTTCAAATTCAGGAAATGCCAGATACTTAGAAGAGTCTTCTCTGAAAATTATTTTTTAAAGATATTATTTGACAGAGAAAGAAATAGCATAAGCAGGGGGAGAGGCAGAGGGAGAAGGAGAAGCAAGCTCCCCGCTGAGCAGGAAGCCGGACGTGGGGCTCGATCCCAGGCCCCTGAGATCATGACCCGAGCAGAAGGCAGACGCTTAACCCACTGGCCCACCCAGGCGCCCCTTCTCTGAAAATCCTGATGAATGTCTTCTTCTGTGCTTTCACAAAGCTGTATTTCAATCGATCTATTAATATGTCCCATCTCATTTACCTTTGAGATCTTTGTAGGTAGGGGCTCTATTTTCAATGCAGTTCAACCAACATTTCCTGAGTATTAATTTTATGTCATGATTGTGCAACACTGAATTTCTCAGGAGCAATTTCCCTATTTCCTACCATCAGAGAGCTGGCAATTAAGTCATATTCATGTCTGTATTCTTTATGCTCACTGGAGTGCCCAGCATATTGTGGGATGTTCAATTTATGTCTGACAAAATCAATGAAGAAATCACTCAATAAATGAACAAACTAAGGGACAAATAAGAACTGTTCTTTTCCAATAAACAAAGACTTTTGGCTTTCTGGTTTTTATTTATGACTTTTTAAGGCTGTAAATTTAAGCTATCTGTCCAAAACCATGTTCATATAAAAAAAAAACCCTACCAAATATGTATCTAAATGGAGATATTTTAATTATTCCTATGAAACTTTTAGAAAAGATTAAATTCAACCAACCAATTAACACCCGGATAAATTATACAACACAACACCAAGCAATAATACAAGCTGTGTGAGGAAGTAGAAAGTATTAATGAAAGTATCCCTTTTTGATCTCTCCCATGCGAAGCTCTGTTTGTAAACATGTTTACTTGCTGTTCACTTTCTTTAAAATGAAAAAATTCCCAAGAAAGAGATCAAATCAAGCATTCTTTTAAATTTCTCAATAGCTTCAGGCATCCAAGTAAGCAGCCTTCAGATCTGCTACTTATGAATATTATATGCCAAGAAGTAATTAGGATGATGCGTTTCCCAGATACTAGCTTTCAACAAGCCACGTGGAAAAGCAAGTAAAGATCATCTGTGTAACACAGCTATGCCATTCAGATGCAACTTCATTCTCCCTACACTGGCCTCCACTCTCCGATGGACACTCTTTATTATTCTCCCCTGGACATCTTTTTGTGGCTTTCCTGGGTGCTTCCTGCTAGTCCCACTAGGGTAGGCTGGACACTGGCCCTCCTAACAGTGCCCATGTTCCAGCCCCAGAACCTGTGATACATGACAACACATGGTCAAAGGAACTTGGCAGGTTGGTTAACTGAAGGGTCTCGAGATGGAGGGATGATCTTGGATTCTCTAGGCAGGCCTAGTGTAATCACAAGGGTTCTCCCAACAGCAAGGCAGGAGGATCTGAGTTCGGAAGAGGAGATGCCACGATAGCAGAAGCCAAGAGGCTGGAGGAATGTGAGGAATGCCCCACAAGCCGAGGAACGCTGGTGGCCTCTATAAGGCTGAAAAGGGCAAGGAAATTGGTATTTTCTTCAGGGCTCCCAGAAGGAACAGGCCCTGCTGACTTTCACCCAGTAGGCCCACTAAAACTTTTGGATCCAGTCTCCAAAAATGTAACATGATACATCTGTGCTGCTTGAAGTGACTACATGTGTGATAAACGTTACAGCCGCAACAGAAAACGCGAGTCCTCATTTTAAACTTCATGCCTGCATGCATTATCCTGCTTCAGCATTGTTTCGGGCTCTGCAAATACTCAATGCTCTCATCCCTGAAACGATCTTCATGCCTCACTGGCTATCCCTTTGTACTCTGCTGTGACGTGGATTAACGTGACCTTTGTTGGCTGTGGCACACTGCTGATCCGTTACCGCGAAGCCCTTCGCAACTCACTCCCTCACTGCCTCATATGCGCTGGCTGGAAAGTCAGTCTTCCCCAGACTTTCTTGCCAGGAGGGATGGCAACACGACCCAGTTCTGGAAAACGAGCCATCTATGGGTGTTTGCTGGGTAAAGGACAAAGTATGAGGAAAATCTGCTTTCCTAAAAAGGGGTCCCGTGTGACCAGTGTGACCATTTCCCTCTTCCTACCCCGTAAAGGAGTGATGGTAATCAGACCTGCAGTAGCCGTCTCACTGTCATGAGCGAAAGGCCAAGAGAATGACAAAGACAGGCCCTGATATTGCTGAGTCATGGAGCCAAAGCCAATAACTGCCTACCCCTGGAAGCTTCTGGTCTCATGAGGACCACAGCTCCCGCTTGTCGGAAGCCACTGCAGTGTGGTCTGCTGTTACTTGCAGCTGAAAGCGCACCCAACGAATATGTGGCCTCTCTCTCTGGTAGCCCCTTGAAGCACGAGCAGCCAGACCACCGAGGCTTCAGAAAATAGAACAGGATCCTCCTGAGCATGTAGTTTTATGCATTGCCAAGTATGAAAAGAAGAAGGAGATAGAGAGAGGGAGTGGGGAAATGAAGAGAGAGCAGAAGAGAACAGGAGAAAGGGGGCAAGGAGGGAGACAGAGGAGGGAGGAAGAGAAGGAAGCGACTCAAAGCCAGACTTGGTCACTGCTCTGCAACTGCACACTGAGAAAGAAATGGAGAAAAGAAACATCCACCTTCATCACCAGGGTCTCACAGAATCACATGCTATTATATACACATTGAGGAACTTGCAGTGATAATCAAGTTGAGTCTTTCAAGCACTCAGTCACTCCTTTTGACATGAATGTAACATCTCCAAGTCTCTGCATTGCCATTCTGCAAACCTGAACACCCAATCAACTCAAAGCATTCCACAGATGACAAATAAAATGTTCTGGACATGACACATAACATAAAATTCCCAGGGCAAATCTGGACCGCTTGTGAACCATCTAGAGGAAATCAATGTCAAAGGAGATCAAAGCTTGTTCTGGAAATAAAACTACTCTAGCAAATTTCTAAAATTGTCTCTTTGGTGCTCATATCACAGAATATCTCATAAGATTTGAGATCTTTTAAAGTTCTTTGATAAACCTTTTGTGGCTCGGGCAGAGATCCAAAATGAACCTGGTCATCAGAACACTCCATTTATAATGACTATTACTATGCTGGTATCTGAAACATTTAGAGGCTGAAGTCACAACGTGTGTGGACAGCCTACCCAAAGACAGGCCCAGTACTAGGAACAGAGGCATGGAGAAAACACTTGTTCGCATCCTTGTGAAGCTCAGATTCTTGTTGAATAACAGACCTTAACAAATAAACACATGTTACAGGATGTAAAAAGGGAATTACAAGTTTTTGGGCGGGAAATGAGAGAATAGATTAAAAAAACATGAGCAAAAACACCCCCACACCCCTCTATTTTCCATGCTCACAGACTGGAAAAATTATTGTTGCAAAAGTGTCTGTATTACCCACAGCAATATATAGATTCAGTGCAATTTCTACCAAAATACCAGTAGTATTTTTCACAGAACTGGAATAATCCTAAAATTCGAAAAAAATTTATTTTATGGGAGCCATAAAAGGCCCCAAATAACCAAAGCAATCTTGAGAAAGAAGAACAAAGCTGGAGGTAACACAATCCCAGATTTCAAGCTATATTATAAAGCTACGGTCATCAAAACAGGAGGGTACCGGCACAAAAATAGACACACAGATCACCAGAATGGAAAAAAAGCCCAGAAATAAACCCATGATTATATGGTCAATTATATGACAAAGGAGGCAAGAATATACAAAGGGGAAAAGATGGTCTCTTCAACAAATGGTGCTGGGAAAACTGGACAGCTACCTGCAAAAGAATGAAACTGGACCACTCTCTTACACCACACACAAAAATGAACTCAAAATGAATTAAAGACCTCAATGTGTGACCTAATACTATAAAACTCCTAAAATAAAACATAGGCAGTAAGCTCTCAGTTATCAGCTTTAGCAGCATTTTTCTGGAAATGTTTCCACAGGCAAGAGAAACAAAATAAATAAATAAACTATTGGAACTACATAAAATTATCAATTGCACAGAAAAGGGAACCATCAACAACAACAAAAAAGAGACAACCTGCTGAATGGGAGAAAATATTTACAAACAATATATTCAATAAAGGGTTAATATTCAGAATATATAAAGAACTCACACAACACTAAAACAACAACAACAAAACCCTCAGAAATAATCCACTTAAAAATGGGCAGAAGATCTGAAAAGAAATTTTACTATTTGACCAACTAGTCACATGAAAAGATGTTCAAAATCACTAATCATCAGGGAAATGCATATCAAAAACCATGAGATAGCACTTCATACCAGTCAAAATGGCTAATATCGAAAAGATAAGAAATAAGTTCCGGTGAGGATGTGCAAGAAACAGACCCCTCCTACACTGTTGGTGGGAATGTAAACTGGTCAAGTCACAAAGGAAAACAGTATGGCGGCTCCTCAAAAAATTAAAAATAAAAATACCATCCAACCCAGTAATTCTACTGCTGGGTATTTACCCAGAGAAAATGAAAAAACTCATTTGAAAAGATGTATGCACCCCCTGTTTCTTGCAGTATTATGTACAATAGCCAAGACAGGGAAGCAACCCAAGTCTCCACTGGCAGATGAATGGATAAAGAAGATGTGGTACATATACAATAGAGTATTACTCACCCATAAAAAGAGTTGAGGTCTTGTCATTTGTAACACCATGGATGGACCTAGAGGGTATCATGCTAAGTAAAATAAGCCAGTCAGAGTAAGACAAATGCCATATGATTTCACTTATATGGAATCTAATAAAACAAATGAACAAACAATAAAACAGAAAGAGACTCAGATACATAGAACTGGCGGTCACCAGAGGTGAGGGGGATTAAGACGTGAGGATGAGCAAAACAGGTGAGGAGATTAAGAGGTACAAACTTCCAGGTGTAAGATAAGTAAGTCATGGGGGTGAAAATTACAGCACAGGGAACAGATTCAGTAATACTGTAATGACTCTGTACAGTGACGCATGGTGACGGCACCTCTCATGGTGAGCATTGTATAATATACAGAATTGTTGACTCACTATGTTGTATACTTAAAACTAATATAATGCTACTAGTATATACTGAACTAAAACACTTCAATTAAAAAAAAAAAACCCTCATTTTTACTGATGAGTTGGTTCAGACCAAGGTGTGAAACAAGAAGAGAGTCCTTGACATTTTGATAGGTCAACGCAGCAGAAATAATAGAAATAATCGACAGGGTGGAAGTGATGGGGTAGTGGGAGGACTTTAATACTCGAATTACTCAAATTCTTCCACGAACATCAAAAATGCCTTTGGAGACAAGGCTGGAGAATGAGTTAACAGCCAGTGACAGAGTCATCCAGTACGCGAAGGGTTAAAGGAGAGCCTGGACAAGTACTGTAGTGTGAACAGGATTCGCCCTGGTTTGGAAGACAGGAGATGCTGGTCCACAGGAAAGGTCGAGTTCGGGGAAGCCCTGTGTCCCTGAGTAAGTCCGCAGCACGTCCAGGGGCAGCAGTGCACTGCACAGGTCTCTCGGTTCAAGGATGGGGGGCGCTGACACTGGAAAACGGGCACTGCTGACGGGCTGTGGGCTTGCAGAGGGCGCTTGCAAGAGATGGAGACTACCATACCGAGCAGAGACGGTCCCGTGTCGGGACCCTGTGAGATACTCATCAGCAACCCCATTCTACTAGACTTAAGAATATGGATTTTGTGAATACACTTAGATTTGAGTCCTGGTTCTCTCATGCATTGTATCTCTAATGACATAAATTTAAAACAAGACTGAATGAACCAATGAAGTAAAGTAACCCTCGCAAAGAATCACGGCAAAGTCAAAGTAGAATTAAAATTCACAGGTCCTCCATTTACAGGAGGTCCTCCATTTACCTCTGAAATCTCAGTGCTCCCTGTGGTGAATCCTCCCGTCTTCTCCAAACTGTCATCAGAAATATTAAAACTCCAGCTCCCACCTTCACACATTTCTGTGTCACTTCTGCATTCAGTACTCTCTGTGGCACCTAGCACTGCAAAATATGTCTTGAAACAACTGTTGTAAGAGCGTAAATTGGTGCATTCTATTTTGGGGGGTTGGAGCGGGGCAGGCAATTTAGCAATAATGATCAAAATTTCAAGTGCACCCACCCTTTACATAACAATATCACTGCTAGGAATTAAAGCTGCTGCTATACAACAGAAGTATGTCTCGCCGTTCGTACAGAGGTATATCCACAAACACATCCTCACACGCACAAGAGGCTAATAAGAGAGAGAGCAGCTGAGTGGATCAGAGCAAGGCCTCACGAGCAAAACTGCCTGCGTTCAAATTCTACTTCTTCCTGCTTCTACCCTCCTGGGCTTCTTGGATCTCTATTCCCCACTTTGCTCGTCAATACAGTGGGGCAAAGCATACTACCCGCCACCTCACAGACTTGTTGAGAGAATTAATTATACTTGCAAAGGCCTTGGGCCAGTGGTATTAAGTACTGTATAAATGTTAGCTGTTATTATTGTGATTTTCAGTCAAACACTGTAAGAGCACAACAACCTGAAAATAACCTTACCACATGGCAGGCGTAGAGCAGCTGAATTCACAGTGGTACATCCTTATAAAACGGAATGATACTGTCACGGAAGATACTGAAATAGATCTGTATGAGCCTCTCATCTAGTGGAGAAAGGACATACGTGTGCCGGGCAACCGATTCTGCCTGGGGCTTCTATCTGGGATTTTTCCTCCGAGCAGGGGTCTGTTAGCCATTTGTGGGATCAGTATAGTACTACCGTGGTCTGAGGGCATTCAGGATGAGTAGGAACAGGAGACGGGACAAAGGCTCAAGTGGGGTGTGTGTGCGCATGGTCATTCATCTTTACAGACCCCAACGGCTCCTTCCTGCCCGCTGCCTCACTGCCCAATCCGCAGCTACTGTGGGAAGAAAACACATGAGCTCCCGTCTACTCTTCCCTGCGTCCAAAAGACTTGCCACGAAAGCTGCCAAAATAATTTGGGAGAATGGGTATTCTCCGGCCCGGATCTACACCGGGAGTGTAGGCTGTGAATTCTCTCCCTCACCCTCCTCGCCTGACAGGCGAGCTGCATAAAAACTCCTTGTACAGATACTCTGAGCACTGGTTTATGACTCAAGTTAGTTGCATGATTCAAGAAAATCAGAGTATTTCTAAACCACACTTAACCATCCATATGGAAATTCTGGAAAGAGAGCAGAGGGCCAAACCAGGCACTGAGAATATAACTGAGCTGTAGTCCAGAACATAAACAAAATGTGTTATTTCCGAATTCAGGTCATGCCCTGAGCATGTTTCTGAGATGAGGAGCAGGGGATGACCTAGGGCAGACTGCGGGTGAGGGGTGGGGAAAGGAGGGACAATCCCAATGCCTGGCACGCCACAGTCACTGGGTACTCAGACCAATCCTGAGAACAGCCGAGGTCCAAAATCATGAAGGTACCCTGTTGTTGGCCAGAATGAAATGATGAACCCTGGTAACCCACTGCATTCCTGGGACTCATGTGCAAGTTCTGGTTTATGCGGAACAAACCTCGTGACCAAGAGCCTGACGCGTCTCCCTGGGGAAAAGCACGACTGGGAGGAAAGCTCAGGAAACCAGCGGTCCACCCGACCACCCAACACAGTCTTGCAGTGCTAGGTTTTGCCCTGCCTGAGCCTGACGGGTGCCGTCCTGCCTCCAGGGCCCCTAAAAGAGAGGGACATCTGGGACTAGGGGATTTAGAGAACTAGGTAGTAGCAAAAGGCCCAGACTGGGCAGCAAAACAGTCAAGATCTGAGCTTTGGATGGTGCGATCCCTGCCCCTGGCGTCCCCCAGGCTCATGTGGGAGATAAGGTCCAATGCTCCTTGTGTCCCCTTCCCTCCTCCTGGTTCAAGGGCCCTTCCCTCACCCCAGTGCCAGCTACAACCATCTCTGGATGCCATCCTCTCGGTCCTCAGCCAGTGCTAAGAGATGTTTCGATCCTGACTTGGTTAGCAGTTAAAATAGAAATGTGATGCTAACAATCCCAGGGATGGTGGGGATTTTAATGGGGATTTACTGACAATTGAAGAAAAAGCCTAAAGAACGAATATCTAGTAGCAGAATTTCAGATCCTATGAAAATCGATAATATATTCAAATCCTGCGCACGCACACACAGGGGCCCACGGGCACACATAAGACAAAAAAGAAAGATAACACATACATATATAATTAAAAAGAAAGTATATCCATTGTATATAAATCGGGAAGTATCTAAGTCTACTCTTGCTTTGGAGGATCGAGACCTGGGTAGCAATCACAGATTCCCCCAGGACTACTGCCTACCTCCTATCGTCCCCGGGGTGTCACGCCAGCTCCTGGGGAGGCATCGACTGCTCTTGGGACGGAAGGCTCGTCTTTCGTTGGGGTGCTTCTCTCTGTACACACCAGAGCAACCTGTCCGCGCTCTGCCTGTATGTAAGCTCCCATTTGCCTAAAGAAAGTCCCTAGTTTCCCAGTTGCTTAAATTCTACTTAAACTTAACTCTAACAAACTCTCCCAGTCTCTAGAAAGTCCACTGACAATAAAAGGCCCACGAGTGGCCCGGCCCGGTCTATCCATGGCTTAGAAAGGCAGGCCATAGATCCCTTGGGCTCATTTCCATAGGCCCAGCACAAAGCATGGTGCTTGGCCCACAGTAGGCCCTACACGTGTATTTGTTTGGTGTCCCTGCACTGCAGGGCCGGGACAAGTTCAGCATTTCAGGCAGGCTTAGAAGTTGCCACCAGCCGTGGACATGAGCCGTGATCCTGAGTGCAGGGGGTAGTGTTCTAGCCCTAGGTGAAGAGGAGGACAGAAGCTGTCCAGAATGCTCCCAGGGTACGTTCAAAACCAAGCCCCCGCCCCGCCCCCCAAGAAAAGGAACAGGGCCTGCAGAAGTTTGGTGGGTCTCTCCACCTTCATGAGCTCCCCCATCCTTAACCTGACACCTTTTATCACAGGGGGTAAAGACTGCTTTCTGTGGCCGGGGCAACTCTCAGAGCACCCCATGTTTATCTGTCCATCTGGACCGTGAGCGGGTCACAGAGGACGTGCCCCACAGGTTTGCTTATGCAAATTCTGGGACAGAGTCAAAAGGGCCACGGGCTGGTGGTCTGCAAGCTTCCGGCCCGGGGCTCAATGCTATGAACTGAACTCTAAAACCACTGACATTTAGAGCCGGAAGAAGGTTTCCAGATGACGGTATCTACATTTTACGGATGGGGAAGTGATAGGAAGGGAGGTGGGTGCCGCCATGGTCATGCACTTGATCCCACAGAGTCAGAACCACCGCCCAGTGCGCTCACCACCGTGGCATCGCCGTCTCCGTGGCTTGGTGCTCTGAGATCACAGCTGGCATCCCTGTTACTCAAGACAATGGAGGAATCTACAGAAGAACCTCACAGGATCTAAGTTAAAACCCTGAGTCAGTCCGTCTCTCCCTCTCCCTCTCTCTCCTCCACCCCACTCCCTCCAGAGCCGTTCTGAACACCATGTGTGAGAGAAAACAACAGAATGGAAATTGCTCATATGGAGCAGGAGGAGGCTGCCCACCTCCCTCGCACAGCCCTTGTGCAGAGACAGCCCCTCAGCTGTGCCGCAGACACAAGGTGGCTCATGCTCATTGTTTATTGTGACAGCTGACAAGCCAGCTGGCACAGATCACTCCTCACTGCCAAAAGAGATGCCACCAGGACATGTGTGACAGGTGCCAGCTGCCACTCAAGAAGATGGGTGGTGTCCTTGCCAGTCAGCAAGGTGCAGCCCGCAGTCCGCCCCAGGACCCCCCCGCCCTCCAGGGGCCTTCCCTGCGGACGGCCGAAGAGGGACCAGCCCCAAGCCGGCCATTTGTGGGAAGGGGCGGCAGCGCACTCCGCCACCCAGGTTGTCGGAGCCAGGGGTGGAGCCCAAGTCTGTTCAGATGCTCCCGGCAGGGCTGTGTTATATTTGGCAAAGGACTGGCAGCTCCGGACAGAGCAAAGAAGACACGGAAGAGGCGGAGTGTTGCGTGGGAAAAACACGCCGGGCACCGCCAGGAGTGTGGGCTACCCGCTAAGGGATCGGGTCGGGAAGTCTCCGGAACAGGAGGGGCCTCCCCTCCCCCAATGTGGGCCAGGGCCACCTGGATTCACCGCAAAGGGAAAAGCGGTTCCTTGGGGAGGTGGGGGAGGGGGGAGGGGGAGGGGGCTGGGGCAGGGCACGGGACCCAGGGCACAGGACACAAAGAAGGTTCTCAAGCGCAGGCCTTACGGAACCCAAGAAACCCCTTCGCTCCCAAGCTTTCCCTGCCGACCTGCTCGGCGGCACGTAGAGCAGGTGCCGCCCACCTCAGCACTGCTGCTATTTCCGGCCAGGTAACTCCTCCTTGTGCGGGGCTATCCTGGGCCCTGTCGAGGTCCGCAGCCTCCCGGGGCTTTTCCCGCTAGACTCCAGGAGCCACTCGCCCCAGCTGTGGCAGTCAATACTACCTCCAGACATGTCCCCTGTACTCCAGCCTAACTCCCAGGGGCGAAACCACTGGGACCAAGGTCAAGAGCACAGAGTCAGGCCCCAGATGGCTTGGGTCAGCTGAAATCCAAATCGGTCACTTACTAGACAGGTAATTTTGGCCATGTCATTTCATCTTTGTGCTTGTGTCCTCAGCTGTAAAACAGGAGAGGAATTACAGGAGCCACCTTTATAAGGCTGTTCATACAGGGAAGAACTCTCAGGGTAGTGTCTGGCCCACAGGAGATGCTTCTCTCCCAGGGAGACCCAGGAAATACTCCCTTCTTCCAGAATCCCTACTGGCAGGGCTCCAGCTTAGAATCTGCCTGTGAGAGGCTTCTGCGTGCAACCTGGAAAACAGAAGAGATAGAGAAGCCACCGTTCCCCGCTGGGATAGGCCCACAGAGCCGTGTGCGGGAATGGGTGTGAGGTTAGCCTCAGCTTCCAGACCTCTGGCAAATCCCCTGCTTTGGTGCCATAATGACTGAGGTCATCTTGGCTGTTTCTTTTGATTTCTGCAGGCTCCTCATCTTTGGAAGCTAGGTGCACTTTTTCCTGACCCATCCTCCAGCATCCTGTCAGTGGGTGTATAGGACATGACTTCCTGGATGGAA
Organism: Procyon lotor; assembly: GCA_028646535.1. NCBI lineage: Eukaryota > Metazoa > Chordata > Mammalia > Carnivora > Procyonidae > Procyon > Procyon lotor. The sequence goes on along the minus strand of CM053615.1, from coordinate 4,696,025 downwards.
TCCCTTTTGCGTAAAATATCCAGAGCCGGTCCTTTTTTCCAGATCAGATGCTAACTTATGCACCCACCGAATTGATCAAGAAACTAAGATCCTGGGACACCTGGTGGCTCTGTTGGTTAAATGTCTGACTCTTGATACCAGCTCGGGTCTTGATCTCAGGGTTGTGAGTTCAAGCCCTGCTTTGAGCCACACACTGGGCAGGGAGCCTACTTTAAAAAAAAAAAAAAGATACTAAAACCCTACCATCAGGAATATCGAGTATGTATGTATCTATCTACAATAGAACCTTTATTTCCAAAGAAAATTGCAAAATATAAGACAGATAACAGTAGTGCTTTTCAAGATGGCCAGGTATGTGGAGAAGGGGTGTGCCCAGGTGGTTTACCTTCCCGCACCTGCAGAATGTAAGGCTCTGCAAGACCTTGTTTGCAAACCTCTGCGGTAAGGGAAGAACCCTGAAGTATATAGCAGGTCCCTGCTCAGGAAGTACTCCAGCAAAAGTCTGCGTGAAGCTGACCCCGGGCCCAAGAAGGGAGCAAGCGATTGGTGGCTCGATCTTTTCTGCAGGATGCGCTGTGCCTGGCCCGTGCAGAGAAGGGGCTCGTCTGAAGCCCAGGCAAAAATGGGTGATGTGTCTTGTTGAGAGGCCCGTGGCATTGTGGCTGAGGAGGACCTGTGGTCCTCTGAGCAGAGCCTCGGTGAGCAGGTGCTGGGCTGTGCAGCACAAAGGGCTCCCTGACTCCCAGGGTGACAGGAAGCCCACTCACAAGGCGTCTAGAATAGGCAGCTGCCCAGGCAGGGGAGGGAGCCAAAAACCTGGCGTCCCATCTCCCTCGTGAATCATACGCGGAGCTGTGCTCCCTGCCCGCGTCTCCTGTCCAGGAGGCCCCACCTATTAGGAGTAGTTGCCATATGGTCATTATTTTCTAATTGATTTTTGGCAAATTGCTTTCATCTGGTGAACTCAGTTTGGATGGGCCAGATACCTTGTTCCCCGTATTTCACTTTTCATCTGCTAGGACCTTCCGAAGACTCAAGGTATTCATGGGAAACTGGGCATATCTACTCTGAACACTTTTTTTTTATTGTTTTGACACACCCGCCAAGAGATTGGTCTCTCTTTCCAGCACTGCTTTCAAAAGTCAGATTTTTATGGTTGAGAATTCTCATTAAAAATGATTACTTTTGGCAGCAGAAGTCGGAAAGGTGACAGGAGAGAGGGAAGTATTAGAGGCACTGAGATTTTTTTTTTCTTCCACTTGCAGAAAGCCTGCTTATAAAATAAACATCATGGGGAGAATGAAAAAATATATGTATCTGAAACACACAACGAAACCCTTCCTAACCTTTATATGTGCTATTGGAAGCAATTTCCTAAGTACAGGGGCTAAACACCACTACCCCGTGCCCTGTTCCTATCTCCGCAGCAGATAGCAACCCCGTGAGCACCAGGAGTGTCCGCCCCGCCCCCCGGTTCTGCAACAGCCGCAGCAATGCCTGGGCCTGGTGTGCGAGGCCTTGTGAGCAAACACAGCCTCGGCTAACAGTTACTAGAACACTGGAGAGAGAAGAAGCCAACGCACACCACGGACACCGAACGTAGGGACTAGAAATCTCGGCAAACCAAACTCTTTGGTAATACTGTATTTCTTCTTTCACCTGTGTCATGGGGAAAAATAAAATACAATCATTTCTAAGTCTGCAATGATTCTCTAAAGGAACTGAACATATAAACGTCTCTTGATGCTTCTATTTAGATATATAATTTCTTAAGGACATTGAGATTCATGTTTCTTTAACTATGGTGCAAAAATATTCCTCCTTACGTGTGTGTGTGTGTGTGTGTGTGTGTGTGTGTGTGTGGCTGTGTTCCCTTATGTGCCATCAGGAAATGTGGGAACCTGGTGGGCCCCAGCCTGAACTTTGTTTTCTTCCTCTACTTGTTCAGGTGTTGGATCTTGTCCCTGGTTTCCTGTCTAGGAACAGAGTGGACATGTGGCTCTGCTTTGGGAACCTTCAGCTCTCTGTGACAGCGTGACCCACAGTGTGGTGAGGCCTGTCAACTATCCTGGGTCCCTTGGTGGCCCACGATGTCCCATGTCCTCAGCCCTCCAAACACCAGCACCGCACCTCACAGAAGATGAGCCAGTACAGACTTGAGGTGACAGACTTTACAAAGCCTACAAGTTTAGAACCACTTCCACAGCAGACTTTCCCGTTTTGATGAGTGTTGTGACTTTTATTCGCAATATCCCAGGAAGCAGTACCAATTATGTTAAAATTCAAAGTACACTTTCTCATGATATAATCAATTTCCCACCCTTGGAGAGTCTGTTACTTTCTGTTTGGTTCCTGTACTTACATATGTTAACAGGAATAAGAAACCCACTCAGTGTCTACATTTATGTATTTATAATCTGTATACAGGGTCTGGAACATACCAAGCCCTCAACAAAAGTTATCTGGCTTCCCTATCAAACATGGAGCATAGGTAGGTCTGAGACCTGCGATTCCCAGCTTGTTATTTTGTGGATATAAAGTATTAGGTCACCTTTCCCTGCACTTTTCTCAGTGGTGCTTGATCTCTTGACGACTAACAGGAAGTCTGGAGGATAAAGTCTGCAGCCACAATTACCCCAAGGTTTAGTATTGTCACAGGCAGACCAGGTAGGAAGATGCAAGCCAAGTCCCTGTGAAGGGACAAGGCAAGACAGATGACCAGAAGTCCAGGTAGGCACTGGTCAGGAACTGGAAGAGGCCAGGGCCTCAGCATATGGTTGGGCAGTTTGTCTCAGCCCAGATGCCCAGTAAAAGGATGATAGGAGCTGAAATCCCAAACGTAGGGGATACCTTTTACTTCTTCATGCAAAAGTACCTTATGGGCTCCCTGTGATTCTCAGAGAGCAAAGGGCAACGAAAGGCCGGCAAATTTGAGAGAACTGACACAGGGCCCAAGAATCAAGAAGACTTCCATTTGGACTCAACATTTTCTCCCAGCCAGCAAGCTCTGATACGTGCTCGGCTAGTGGCAACTTAAACTCCTGGATTTGGCCTCCACGGAACTTACTGTATTTCTCAGACCTGCATGGAGACATTGGGCTGTGAATCCAGCGGGATAGGATCATACAACGCTAAGTCTCAGAAGCAGAAAACTGAGAGGGGGCTCCAGAAATTGTACTGGGCTGAGGAGTGTCCCCAAAATTCAAGTCTACCCAGAACTTAAGATGTGACTTTATTTGGAAATAGGATCTTTACAGATGTAATTAGTTAAAATGAGGTCATACTGGCGTAGGATGGGACCTAAATCCAGTCTGACTTGTGTCCTTGTAAGAAGAGAAATGCAGACACACAAACACACAGAGGGAGGAAGGCCAGGTGAAAACAGTGGCTGAAACTGGAGCACGGGAGCCATGAGCCAAAGGACGCCAAGAACTGCCTGCGACCCCTAGGTAGTTAGGAAGAGACAAGGAGGGATTTCCCCCCAAAACTATCAGAGAGATCATGGCCCCGTGAACACCTTGATGTTTGACTTCCAGCCTCCAGACCTGGGAGAGGGTCGTGCTCTGTTGTTTTAAGCCACCGGTTGGGTTACTTTGTTATGACACACAGAAAACAAATACAAAACCAACCTCTCTGGAGCCTTCGAAGTCCCCATGGATGCTCTGACACCCGGGGGGATGTGGACACTGACCCGTCAGGACAGGGCTGAGTCCCAGTAGAGCTAAGCCATTCACTCGTTCATTCATTCTGTCAACAAATATTCATTGGGTGCTTTCTTGCTCAGGAGACATCACTGCATCCTGGACGACACCAAGACAGACCTCTCCCTCATGGAGCGTTCCCCTCCCCTTTTTTAAAAAAGATTTTATTTATTTATTTGATAGAGAGTGAGAGATCACAAGTAGGCAGAGAGGCAGGCAGAGAGAGGGGGGGAAGCAGGCTCCCCACTTAGCAGAGAGCCCGATGCGGGTCTCCATCCCAGGACCCTGAGATCATGACCTGAGCCGAAGGCAGAGGCTTTAACCCACTGAGCCACCCGGGTGCCCCAGGAGCTTTCCTTTTAATATAGTTGGCGGATAATAAACAACTGTCTACACAAGCAATTCTTTAATTACAAGTAAGGGGAAAGCTACAGAGAGAAACACAGCATCCAGTGATGAGAATCCAGTGAGGATTCTGGAAATTAGGCAAAGGTGCGCTGGAATGCACTGGACAGGAAATCTAAAGGACAAATTAGAATGAGCTCACCGTGCTATAGATGCAAGTGTGCACGGCACATGATGAAAGGGGTGTTTGGGGAGTGAGGAGGTAGAATGAGAGGAGAATATTCCAGATAAAGATTGAGACCTTTTCATCAATCTTCTGTCCATCATACTGCCTTTCCTAGAAACTCATACAAAAGCAAGAGAATGTCACTGTCCTATTAAGTTATGTTAATCAGATGTTAACCACAAAATACTTACAGCCTAAAAAAAGACAAAGGAAACTCTCGTTGGTGGGATACACTGAACTATACGTGTCCACCCTAGAAACATTACAATGGTCTACCTGAAATAGTTCACCTGCTGTGAAGCCAAAAACACCCCCTCTCTCCATTTTCCCTCACCCTGTAGATAAAGTTACTTTGTTGTTGGGTTTTTTTTCTTCTTCCTGTCCACAAAGAAGTTCAACAACAGTAACAAAGACTTCTCTCCACAAGAACTGGCATAACCAATCTGGCCTTGATAAATAGGAATTTGGTAAATACTGTACAGCTGATAAATTCTGTCCCAATTATACATGCCTATCAAATTCAAAGGTGGTTTTGTGGTAGGCTATTAAATGCATGGTTCAGTTACAATCTTCTTACACGTACCATTTCTTCCCTGGTTAAGGCACCAAATGATAATTCCGAGATCGGTCATATTTTCCACTTGAAGTTCACTGCATTCAGAGTAAATTGAGTGCAGTCAGCGACTGGCTGACCCCAACTAGCCCTCACTCGGAGAGTCAATGGCCACATAGCAACGTGGTCCAACAAAAAGCTTCACGCATCTGAAGCTAGTTTGTATGGAGTCAACCATGAAGTCAGGAAGAATCAGAAACTACTGGAATTCCCATTGTTTCTGAAAAAGAAAGAGCTCCTGGCCAAACTGTCTCCTTTTCTTTCGACAGCAGGACCTTAAGTTCTGTGATTCCTTTACTTTCCCGTTTCCACTTCACACTAAGTAAGTAAGAAGAATTATACCCTCCTCCACAGAACAAAGGGCTTGAACGAGCTTCGGCATAATCCATGGGGCCAGAAATGCCACGGGGTTGTTTTATGAGACTTCATGCCAAGTGACAGTGGAGCTTCCCGACCCTGGAAAACAATGGAACTCCCCCGCCTCGAGATTTCCGAGCTTGTTGGCAATAACTGCCTTTGCCCACCCATCCCATCTGAGTCGGAGAAGGCTCTGGTGTTTTCCTGCGTCTGCTCGGCTCTGATGCCAGCCTGGAAAACCTGATCCACATGGATGCACTCAATCACCCAGCATTAAATGAGACATCTAAGGATTCTGCCACTCACCATTTCTGTCCTGTTTTCTCAGCCCTTAGAGGACTCCATTGTTGGGCAAAGCCACTACAATCCCATTACCAGCTGGCAGACGATCAGATGATAACCAGAGTGAACACAAACACTTAAACAGCACAAGGAACTGTGGAGGCCTCCCTCTTGGGCAACGCAGCCCAGGAGATTTTCTGACACCCGATCCACAGACCCAAGAATCACATTGTAAAACGCTTTCAATGTCGAGGAACAAGCATTCAATCAACCCTCATGTGCCTGTCATCTGGTCCGGGGTGCTTACGAAACCAGCAGCTTGGCCTTTATTCTTCTCTAAGAACTTTTTTCAGAAACCACTAAGTTGTTCCAGCCTTCTTCCCACCGCACCACCACTCAGATGTCTGCGGAGGCCAGTTCTCAGCGCCCGGCCTCCTGCCCGGCTCTGTCAGCGGCTGCAAGTTGGCTTGCAGACCCAAGAGATGCCAGTTTGCTTCTCAGGGAGTGACTGGAACCAGTTCAAACTGCTGTTTAACGATGCCTTGACCAGTCTTCCCACCTCCTCCACTGACCGGTGATGCGGTCTGGGGGCTGGGCACCGTGAGACAGACAGATGATGCACTGGCCCTGCCTTCAGGAAGCCAGCAGTCTGCTGGTGGGCGTGAGCACAGCATGTGCACACACACTAGTGCTACAAGGCGAAATGTAAATGTAATAGGAGGGATAGAAACAGAGTGAGGATGAGCACTTGAAGGAGGGAGACATCTCCTTGGGCAGAGGTGGTCCCCAAAGTCTTCCCAGGATGCTAGGGTTTAGGTCCCCAGCCCCGAAATTTGTGGAGATTCCCACGAGGGCAGTGTCGCAAGCAAAGATAGAACCCTTAGAACGAACAGCCTGACCGAGTGAGTCAGGGGAGAAGCTGGGAAGGAGCAGGAGTAGTCCCCCTTTAAGTACATGCTCAACGAGTGGTGTCCTTTCATTGATATTTAAGGGTGGCTGCTAGGCCCGATGGAGAAAATTCGGCAGAACTTGTGGCTATGAAGGTCAGTCGGTTCTACATGCGACTGGGACATCAGCAGTCAGACTGAGCTGGGCTGACCAAATTGATGGCAAGGGGCATCTTTTCTAACGCAACTGCTCCCCCACCAGCCACGGGGACAGACCTCATCCCAGCCCCAGCCCCGTGGAACCTGCTGCCAATAGTAAAACACGGTGACACCACAGTGCTGTGGGTTTCTTCACAGACATGTGATTTCTGGATGCTTGGAGTGAGAGGGAAGTAAAACTCTCAGGGTCAGGGAGGGACAAAGGGAGGCGAGGAACTGAAATGAGCTTGGCTTCTTGCTAGCGGCCTCTTGTCAGGTCTTGCTGGGAGGGATGCTAAACGGAGCAAGGGCGAGCTGGGGATGAGATCTGCAGACTGGTTCCAGGCTGTGCTCTTCGTCCTCCCTCCTTGGTCCCAGGGGGTACGCAACCCTGTCCCCGGAACCCACCGCTGAAAGAGAAGTCACTGAGGACAGAAATAAGGTGAATCACCTCCTACAGGTTGTTTTTCATGAATTAAAAGAACACCTGGGATGTCTTTCTCAGTTACAATGGATCATCTTTGAATTAAATTACAACAGACTAAAAGGAAGGGGGCTTCACAGGCTCCCAGCTCTCACTGGGATCCTGCCTGGGATTCAGGGTCTGAAGAAGGGAAAAGCAGACAAGGATGGCTTAAAGACTGGTTCTCAAATCATCTCCGACCTCACTTCTGGGATCTGACAGTCCCCGTGGTGGCAGCGGTGGCAGCGAGGCCGAGTCCCCGGGGGGGCAGGTGAGCACACTTAGAAAGAGCCCCCCCCCTTCACTAACCTCCGGTGAGGCTGAACATGCCCCTGGGGGACTCCTGTGACAGCGGGACAGACCACACGTGGCAGCAAGCTAATGAGAGCAGTGTTCCCTGATGAGAAAGGAAAGATCAGGCCTTCTTACTTAGAGGAATGAGTGTGAAGAATCCTTGAGTGACACAGGCTGGGGTGTACGTTCTGCCTGTCCTAATTCCTGTGTGGGCCCCTCGGGGTCTCGAGGTCTAAGTACAGAGTGAGGCAAGAGCACTTTCTTCCCACAGTGGAGGGTAAGGGCCTCAGCATGGCGCCCTTTAGCTGGCAGCTAGTAAGTGCTGGTTCGATTCCTTTAATGCAGCACAAAGGACGGAGTTTAGGAATCAGGTGAAGATATAAATCACCCGGGCTCTTCAGGATGCTAAAGCTCATTAACAAAGGAATGAAGTTTATATGGGATGTTTAAACAGTGTTTTCACATTTGTGACGTGTCTCTCAGAAGCATCCTCAGGGGTAACCCTGGCCCAGAAGGTTCCGTCATTTGCCTGACGTCACACTTCTAGCAAAGAACGAGCCCAGAACAGGCCCTGCATGCGGATCTCTTGGATTAAATCACATAGCGTCAGAGTCTGGCAAACTTACCACCCTGTGTATTTTTCTTCCCTGTGCTCATAACACACATTTGCTCACTTAGCAAATATTTACTGAGCGCCTGTTAGATGCTACTTGGCCCCATCAGTGACCATCAGTGATTTGAGGGGGGGACCTGGGGAGGGAAGGCCAACAATGAGCAGGAGACATGACAATAAATAACAAAGCGCACACGCTACAGCATGCTGCAAAAGACCGAGCAGAGCAGGGTAAGGAGATGGATGGAGTGGGGGCTCAGGGAAGGGTGCGTGGGCTGCCATTGTAAATAAGGTGATAGGAAGAGATTTCATAAAGAAGGTTACAACTGAGCAAAGTCTCAGAGGAGGTGAGAGTCAGCAGACGGCAGGACAAGACCGCCCCCGACAGAGGGAATGGCCGGTGTGAGGACGCTGAGTTGGGGTGAGTCCTGCGTGCGGGAGAAGAGCTAGGGGCCCTGTTACCAGTGTGGGCTGGGGGGGGGGGTGCTTGCCTGTCGTTCAGACGGCACACCAGAGGCCTGCGGGCTGGGAGGACGCTGCGGTTCTCCCTCGCCAGAGCAAAAATAAGCAAGTGGAGGCCCCAGAAAGGTTGAGCGCCTGACCCGAGTCACACAGCCAGGAAATGCTGGTGCTCAAGCCCCGTCCAGGCCCTCGCGGTCCAAGTGCACCACTGTCTGTGTACATGGACACTGCCCCCAGACACCTGGGCGATCTGAGGGAAATGTCACCCACCCCTGGTCTCCTAGAAGAGAAGCCTGATCTTTTAAAAAGCTGGACTTAGTTACATGGATTCTGCCACCTTGGCTTTTTTTTTTTAAGATTTTATTTATTCATTTATTTGACAGATTGAGAGAGAGCATAAGCAGGGGAGCAGCAGGCCGAGGGAAAGGGAGAAGCAGGCTCCCTGCTAAACAGGGAGCCCAAGCAGGACTCGATCCCAGGACCCCAGGGTATGGCCTGAGCCAAAGGCAGATGCTTAACCGACTGAGCCCCCCAGGTGCCCCCACCTTGGCTTTAATCCTGAAACCAAGTAACTTTTCCAGGAAGCTTGCTCTTCCAGCTATGAGACAGGTTTTAGACGTCCCCCCGGTCATTTACATGGCATCAGCCTACAAATGTCTGACACCCTGAGAATTAGCGCCGAGCCACACGGAACAAAGCGAACAATTAGCAGCCGCGCATGCAGTGGATTCATTTCAAATTCTCTCTTGCTGTCACCCTGATGGACGCAAATGATAGTGGTCACGCATCTCCTGATCAGAGCCGTGGTAACACGTACCACAAATCAACCTCCACCTGCTTGTTGGGCCAAAAATAGAGCAGCTCGGAGATTTCTGCGCATTAGAAAAAGCAGCAGGGACTGACAAAGACACAGCTCTGATGCAGGGCTTGTTCAAGAGTAACAGGCACGGGCATCTGCCACCCTCGGACAAGTCCCTGGGAGGACGCGGAGGTTTCTGAGACTATTGCCTACACATACCCTATCACTGCTATCCAATACGTAATATACAGACACCACGCTGGCCTACACTAGAACATATGTCCTAGCCTTTACTGTGTTAGCAGTAAGGAGCCGGTTGGAAGGATGGTTCAAAACAGATAGTGCAGACCACCAAAAAACAAACCAGAATTACTAATCCACATTCGTTTTTAGGTGATTATAACGTTTTACATGTCATTTTGATGCAACTGGATAAGAAATCCTCTGTTCTTTGCAAAAGCTCTCCTAGCCACACTTACCTGATTAATGAGTTAATATTAGCAACAGGTAGACACAAGATTCTATCCTCTACACAAAACTGCAGCGACTACACTGGCTATCATAATCCATAGCTCCAAATCTGCCTCGATGAGGTAACTTGTTCATCTTGTGCTTTGTAAATGCAAGCATCCACTGTGCCCGAGTCAAACTTCCTGTTCAACAATTTAAGTTAGAATCTCATTTTTTTTTTAGAGATTTATTTATTTATTTGAGAGAGACAGAGACAGAGAGAGAGAGTGTGAGCACAAGTGGGAGGGGCAGAGAAAGGGGGAAAGAGAATCTCAGGCAGATTCCCCACTGAGCTTGGAGCCCAACACAGGGCTCGATTGCACAACCCTGAGATCAAGACCTGAGCTGAAATCAAGAGTTGGACACTCCAGTGACTGTGCCGCCCAGGTGCCCCTGGGATTCTATCTTTAACTGAGATGGTATAACACTATATTTAACATAGAGAGGCTGCTTCCTCATTTCTAGCAACAAATACCCAAGGGCCTAGAGACCTTCCCTGAGCTGGCCCTAAGCAGTCTCCAGTTTTCTGTCAGAAACAGCCCACTGAAGCCCTTGACAAACTGTATGCAAGTTGGACTTGCTACGGTGAGGCACGGTGCTCAGACCATCAAAGGTCTTGCTCACCCAACTCTTACAGCAACCCTCTAAAAGGCCACCCCACCACTACCACCTTCAGTGCAAAAATAAGCAAGTGGAGGCCCCAGAAAGGTTGAGCGCCTGACCCAAGTCACACGGTCAGGAAATGCTGGTGCTCAAGCCCCAAGCCCTGTACTTGGCTTGATGTCTATATGACTGACTAGAATTTACTCCGTTTATATCTCGAATTTTTCCCTATCCTGAGAATCTATTTTATAAAAGCACATTTCAGCATGCATTTTTACAGGATATCCTTACCTTGTCCCCAACCTGGTTCTATGCATTTATGTAGAAAAATTAAACTTTCTAAAATGCAATATGTATGCATTCCCTGGTAGCTAAATTTAGCAAATATGCCCTGTCTTAATTTCTTAAAAAATTAGGCATATACCTACCAAATGACCGACACACTTTACTCCCAAGTAAAATTTGCCCAGGAGAAACCCAAACATACATCTACACTGACACTTGTACACAAATGTTTATGGCTGTTTTATTCATAGTCAGTCCAAAAGGAGAGTGGATAAATAAAATGGGTTGTATCCACAGAATGAAATACTATTCAATACTGTAAAGGAATGAACTATATAGATACACACAAAACCATGGACTGATCGCAAGACAATAACAGTAGTGAGAGAAGCCAGACACAAAAGAGTATATGCTACAAGATACCATTTATGTAAAATTCTAGAAAATGTAAACTAATCTGCAGTGAGAAAATCCAGATCCGTGGTTGCCTAGGATTACCCACTGAGCAAAGAATGGATCACCATGGGGCCCTGGGGAAACTTCCGGAGGTGAGGAGAGTGCTCTCTCTCTCGTTTGGGCCAATGATGTCGTGAGTGTATACAGCATGGGTTCTCTCTTTAAAAGGATATATCTTATTATTGTGTATAGAATATACCTCGATAAATTTGAATATAAAGTACATAGTTTTATAAAAGTAACCGTTTATATATTGAACTCCAGTTGATGAAATCTTTTTAAAAACACACTCAGAAGTTTTTGAAAGTGCCCAAGTCCTTATCTGGTACAATACTCAGTTTCAGCTAGCTACACTGTTTATTTTAGATTCTAAAACTCTCGGTAGTCAAGAACCAGTGATCATTTTTAGCTTGAGTTCTATGCAGTTCCCAACACAGCATTAGGCATTGCAACTGTTCAGAACATTGAATCTAAACATATCTCCATTCTATTTTTCCTTGCTTTCCAAAGAGATCCTGGGAGCAGAATCTGCAGTGAGCCTGCTAGCCTGGTCATGAGATCCTGAAAGAGTGCCACCGAGGGAACGTTTGCATTTGTCCCTAAACATACACACAAAGGCTGCCAACGACTCAAGATTCTGGGTCAAGTACTGTCCTTAGGTAAGTCTCAGAACTTCTCCACAACCCTCTTTCTGTTCAGACGTGTTAGGTGGTATGGGCCATATCGGCAGCTTTGCCTCTGAGAGCTACGTGCAATCCTGAGCTTGAGCTCTAGGTTTTCTGGGTGACGAAGGATAAGGGGAAGGAAGGTGATGAGACAGGGTAGAGCCTCCAGGAGGTTAGAGACTCGCAGTACCTCAGCCCTAAATGTGCTCCCACTCCCTTCCTGTCTCAAGGAAGCTAAAGCCTATTAGACCACTAAGGCCAGTTCACAAACAATGTTACTGACCCTCAAGGAGACAAGTACAGAAATTGAGAGTGTTTAGAAGCTTACAAGGTAGTTTGACATTGCTGTGGTCTGTGGACTCAATTCTCATTGAACAGGGTTCACACCGGGTCTGAGATTATCAAAAACTTCGGGTGAAACCAGTCATGGACAGGGGCGCCTGGGTGGCTCAGTGGGTTAAAGCTGCTGCCTTCGGCTCCCGTCATGATCTCAGGGTCCTGGGATCGAGCCCCACATCGGGCTCTCTGTTCAGCGGGGAGCCTGCTTTCCCCTCTCTCTCTGCCTGCCTCCCTGCCTACTTATGATCTCTCTGTCGAATAAATAAGTAAAATCTTAAAAAAAAAAAAAAAGAGAGAAAGAAAGAAAAGAAAAGAAACCAGTCATGGACAGTGGCTTAAGATGTAAAAAGAAAAAGAAACACCTGATCTTCCCCCACACATGGCTCGAGAAGCACAGGTTTATGGTGCGGCTCACTCAGTGAGGGCAATTTTCCCAAAGTGATGCTGGGAGCCAGAAAAAAGGCCACCCTGTCACCCAATCCAATCCATGCAACCCCCAGCCTGTCTGTAGATGTTTGAACTGAGATTGTAAAGTGAAATTAAATAAACCTTCTCAGAAAGGAAGTTTATCAAAAGTGCTAGGTTTCCATTCTAATTAGTATCATGGCTGTACCAGCTGCAAATATGGTTGTCATCACGTCAAGAATCAAAATGAAGGTCATAATAATGGCTGTGCGGATAGAATTAATTTTTTTTCTTTCTTGTTTCCTCTTTCTTTTGTTCTCCCTTTTTGTCTCTCTTCTTCCGCTTTCATCCTTCTTAGGGGAAACACACTTATTTCTGAATTAGCCTCATCCACGTTTGCGGCAGCACAGGTAGCTGACGCAGACAGGGCTGCTCCTTGTGGCCACTGTTTACACTGAATTAGGCTAGAACTCTGGCTCCTCGTTTCTAATGTTTTTCACAAAGATTAGTTGGGAACTCAGAGAGTCTGATGGAGAGGCTGCCGCCCACAACACAGGGAGCTCCTGAGAGGGGGTGTGCCCCGTGTAACTGTCCCTGAAACCCTACAGATTGAAGTGAGCAAGAATGGAGGCCAGGTCTTTGAGTCGAGAGGCAAAATTTTCTTTTTCTTTTTTTTAATTAATTTTTATTAACATATAATGTATTATTTGCCCCAGGGTACGTGTCTGTGAATCGTCGGGTTTACACATTTCACAGCACTTAACAGCACATACCCTCCCCAATGTCCACAACCCAGCCTCCCCATCCCTACCCCCTACCCCCCCACCCCCGGCCACCCTTAGTTCATTTCTTGAGTCTAGGAGTCTCTTATGGTTTGTCTCCCTCCCCATCCCTTCCTGTTTCATTTCTCTCCCCCACCCCCCCAAACTCCTGCCTTGGAGAGGCAAAATTTTCTTAATGTTTATTCCTCCTTCCTATCTCAGCTCAATGGTCAGTTTCCCAGACAGCCAGCCCAGCTTTCCTGACTGGACTGCTTCTTCCCGTTTGTTACACATCCCACACGTTCAGTCCTATGAATCTCTGGCCGCTGCCCATCTCCTCTTGTGTTCAGTAAGTTCCACAGGGCAATGGCCATGCCTGTCCTGTCCTATTAAGCACTAGTCCCCAGCATTTAATTAAGCACAGTGATGAGCAATAGAACACACTCAACAAAAGTCTGCTGGAAGAAGAGATGAAGGAATAAATAAATACAGGGATGAACAAATGAAGTCTCTACATAGTAGGTATTAGCATCTATACATAATGCATTTCTAGATAAAAAGATGAAATTAATCATGAGTCTCACATAATCATTATAATTTTTAAGAAGACTGGGTAACCCAAGGAAGCCTTATTACCAACTCAAAAGGAAATAAAAATTCCTAAGAATTCAGGAGTGAGAGACACACTGAGAGTACCTAAGTCATGATTCCTGCCCACAGGGAGTTTTAGAAATGAAATAGCTCTTGTTAGGAAATAATAGAGAAAAAGACTTGGTTTATTCTGTATTTCAATTAGGATGAAATTTTACAAATAATTTCTGAAAACAGAAGTCATGGCAGAGAAGAATGAATTTTATAATGTACCTTTACTTCTGCTTTGATCCCAAGAACATTTTCGATTACAGATAGTAAAAAGCTGAGAGAACATGGTTAACCGATGCCGTAGACGGAATGTGTCCTCCCAAAGTTCATAGAGTGAAACCTAATCCCCAGTAGGATGGGATTTGGATGTGGGGCTCCTGGGAAGAGATCAGGTCATGACTTGCGTAGCCTTCATGAATGGGATTAGTGCCCTGCTAGGAGACCCCAGAGAGTTCCCTTGCCCCTTCTGCTGGGTGAGGACACAGCAAGAAGACTACTGTCCATGAGCCAAGAATCAGGCTCTCACCACACACCAAATCTTGATTTCAGACTTCCCAGCCTCCAGAACTATGAGAAATACATTTCTATTGTTTCTTAGCTACCCAGCCTGTGGCATTTAGCCCAACTGCTCAAGACAACCTAAAAAGGATTTCTTCCAAAAACAACATTATACATGCAATAGCACTTTACCAAATGGGCCCTCAACATCCCTGGAGCTAGGAGAGGGTGGGGTTAACCCAGTTAGTATTTACGAAAAGAGAATCAGTAAGTCACTCAATTATCAAGCCCCCTAAGCACAGGTCTGTTATTATTATTGTTATTATTGTTAGCAAATACACAATTACTGTTATTGTTTCCTATCTGAATAATGTTTTTCTGGGGGCGCCTGGGTGGCTCAGTCGTTAAGCGTCTGCCTTCGGCTCAGGTTATGATCCCAGAGTCCTGGGATCGAGCCCTGCATCAGGCTCCCTGCTCGGCAGGAAGCCTGCTTCTCCCACTACCATTCCCTCTGCTTGTGTTCCCTCTCTCGCTGTGTTTCTCTCTGTTAAAGAAATAAAATCTTAAAAAAAAAAAAACAAAAAAACGTTTTTCTGTTAACACAAAGCAACCATGAAATGGTCAGTTTTATTAACATGCATTTAAGCATGAAAACTCAATGAAAGTATCAAAATGAATGCATTTTAAATTTCTTCATTGCCTTGCATTTTCCAAAAAAAAAAAAATGTTTGGAAAGGTAGCCCCCAAGAAGTATACACACATATCCACACACTGAGAGAAATACTCATCTATATAATCATCTATATATCCAATGTTGTTGAATAAAATATTAACTTCATAATAATAAAATATTATTAAAATATTAATATTAAAATATAATACAATAATATAAATCATTTTGAATGAATAATATACTTCCAAACCTAAGAGCCACCTCCCCCCAACTAGGAGATATTTTAACCATCTATTTTCTCCAAGCATATTTATTAGACTTTATTTTAAATATATGTTAAAGACCCTTTTACCAATATTATTTCATCCAAATTAGCAGGTGAGATAGAAGTGACATTTGTTCATCAGGTACTATAAGTAGTATCTTATTTAATTCTTATCATGTCCCCTGAAGATACATAGGTCATGGCACTCTCTGACAAATGAGCAGAGAGAGAAGAGAAGGGGTAACAAGTCACCCAGCTGCTAAAAAGTGGGGCTGGATTCGGAGCCGGCTCTGACTCCAAGTTCCAAGGGTTTTGCAGCTCTGAGGACACCTGCTGGGCGTGCCCACTGCCTGGCACCGGCAAGGCAGGAGGAGGGGTCAGCCCGGGGGCTCCTTCCAGTCTCCAGCCTGCCCCATCTTTCCACAATAAGCTCCGCTAAACCTTTGGACGCAAACACAGCCTGAATGGGCTACACTGTAATTAGCTCCGCCCCCCGCCGCTAGGTAGTTAACAATCCACCAGGATACAGTTTTAGTAACCCCGCTAAAAGGACACATCTATTTAACTGAACAAGCCTTAGTCCTTTCAGAGTAGCTAAAATGATTTTAGAAGATTTCGCAAGATCTATCCAAACAGGTCTCTAAGCCACAAGAAAACAAGGTAATTCAGCAGCGGTTCACAGCAGGAGCTTTGCTCAAACAGTTCACAAATGGATACACTAGAGTGCCTGGCCCATTCCCACAGTTGGTAAAGGACAACCAGTTCATTCCAGGATTGAAACCTTTTCAAACTGCACTGGAAAATCAAATCTATTTCTCTCTCGCACCCCTTCCTCTAAATGTGAGGCTCTTTCTTGTCTTTCGAATCCATTGTTCAGTTAATCTGTGCACGCCAGAATATTCTAATTTAAATCTGAGCCTGGGACATGCTATATTTTGTTTCTAGCTGCAAGAGTGTGAATGCCATAAATAACATGCACTGTGCTTGTTCTCTGTTCCTAAACAGTCTGATAAGCTCGTATTGAAACCATCTCAGCAACCACAGTTGACAGCTCACTAGGAATCTGTTCAATCCAGCCTCCCAACCAGTCCATCACTGCTGCCCGTTTCCAGGAGGACGAGGCATTCAGACACCAGACTCTAAATGAGAACAGCCCTGGCAGAACCCTCGTAGGAGAGGTACGCTCCGGCTAACAGGCCGTCAATCTGTCAGGAGCTCTTAAGATTCCTCAGCCTTCTCCAACTGAAGGCCAGCCGAGTGCTGGGAGGAAGGGGGAACCCAGCACGGGGAGGGGGCCCGTCAACTCCATTTCCAGGGTCCCATCTGCAAACCTGGTCTGCTATGCCAGACCAAACCAGCGCAAACCAGAATACTGGTGCGGCTGCAGAGCACTTTCCTTCCCCGAAGTAATTCATTCATCCGTTAGATAAATAGTAATCCAACATCGACTAGGTAACAAAGGCACCATGTACCCAGGGAACCTTGAAACCAGACCTCTGCAGGGCCAGTCCGTGAGTCCGTTACACACAGTGATACGAGCTTCTCTACATTTCTGAAAATTTTCTGGGCCTCAGTTTCTCCATTTATAAGATGGAGATAAGTTAATACATCATTTCACGGGGCTGCTGACAAGACCAGAGGAGGCAAGGCACAAGGTAAGCTAGTGCATGACGTCAGGGGAAATATTCAACCAAAAAACCTATCCCAGTCCTTCTTCTCCTTTCGCTGAAACTTAAGATTTTCCCCGCTGGCTCAAATCATGCAGCCTTTGTCTTAAAACCAAGAACATAGAAGACATGGAGGAAGAAATGGGTTTTTTTTTTCCTTCTTTTTGTTTTTCAGTAAAATGTCTACTGAAGCGTAACATACAGAAGAGTGTAAGTCGTCAGGTTCCAGCTCCCTGCATACTCAGGGTGACGCGCCCGTGCAACACACCCGGGTCAGGGAAGAACAGGACCAAGGCCCCAGGAGCTGCCTCATGCCCACTTCCAGCCACTTGGCCCCCAACGACACCCTCTTTCCTGAGCCCCAGTCCCATAGGTTACTTTTGCCTGAGTTTGAATTAATTAACATCTTAATAATGTTGACACACACAAACTGCCAATGGAAATGCAGGGTATTTTATGGATTTGCAGCCGAAGGGACAGCACTATATACACTTGATCTTAGCCAAAAGGCCGAGAAGCGATGGGACAGCACTATATAAAAAGAAATAAATACATTGACAGCAAGGAGATTATTGTAACAAAGTAACATGTTGTCAAGGTGCTGGGTTCTCCTCTCTGCTTCTTATTTTTATCCAAACACTAGAACAAAAAGGAGAAAATTTTATCCATTACCAGTGGTAGGACTCATTCTACCTGCTTTCTAGCATGGTGCTAGCTGGAGAAGGTGTAACACTACGAAGCAATGAGAAGAAATGTATTTTGTAGACAGAAGAATTATCTAATTCTGACAGTAACTGCCATCACCCAAACTTAAAATATAAATCAGTAATTTCCCCAAAACACATCTAAAACTTAAACCTCATTGGTCTCCTCCTTAATACCTTTAAAAAACTGCCTTTGAAACCCATGGGATCCTTGGCAAATAAATTTTAAAAACTCTCATCTAGTCAACTGTAACACTCTTTGTCCCTTAGGATTAGAAATTAGTAATGACCAACAACTCTTTTCATCCCATTAAACCAAAATGGGTGCCTCCTACCATTCTTTTTTTTTTTTAAATTTTATTTATTTATTTGAGAGAGAGAGTGAGTACGAGCAGAGGGAGGAGCAGAGAGAGAGGATGAGAGAGAATCTCAAGCAGACTCTGTGCTGAGCATCAAGCCTGACACGGGGCTCAGTCTCACAACTCTGAGATCGTGACCTGAACCAAAACCAAGAGCCAGACGCTTAAGTGACTGAGCCATCCAGGCGCCCCACCACCACCACCACTCTTGATGGCACGACAGTGAGAGTCCGCATAGCTCACACTCAGCCAGAGGTCAGCTGTGCCTACAGAGGCTACGATGACACAAGGCAAGCCGTCCGTTTCATTCCAATTATCTACTACAAATATGTGCCTAAGTCCCGGATAGTGTAGCGTCATGTGCTGACTTACCAAGACACTGCTCACAAAGGAGTGTGACATCACGGAGGGAAATGCACATCAAAACCCTGAGACACAACATAAGCCCTCACTAGGATGGCTACACGCGAATGACCACCAGCAGGTGCTGGAGAGGATGTGGGGCCGCTGGAACACCCATCCATCGCTGGTAGGAGCTGGGACAACTGCTATGGAAAATGGCTCCTCAGAAAGTTACACGAAGAATTACCAAGTGACCCAGTTAATTCCACTCCTAGGTATACAATCGAAAGAAATGAAAACAGGAACTCCAACAAATACTCCCAGACACATGCTCACAGAAGCCTACTAGTAGAAAGATGGGAAGAACCCAAATGCCCCTCATTGGCTAAACAAAGTTCATACATACAAAATGGAGCATTAGCCCTAAAAGGGCACGCGGTACTGAGGCGCGCTAAGTGCGGGTGGACCTCAAACACATGTTGGGTGAAGGAAGCTAGGAACGGCAGATCACAAGCTGTAAGATTCCATTGCAGGAAATGCCCAGGACAGCTAAATGTACTGCATGTCACTGAAGGATTAACATCACTTTACGTGAATTTCACTTCAGTTTTTTTCAATGTAGAGGAAAAAGAAGAGAGAGAGAAAAGAAAAAAGGGGGAAAACGGGGTCGGGGGTGAGGGGGAGAAACTGCTCATAGGCGCCAAAGAAAGAAATACCCCCCGGGGTATAAAGGTGATGAGCTAACAACTGGGAGATGAGGTAGAAATCGCTCCAGCAGGTCCGGTCCCCTTCTCTTTGACAATGCCATCAAGGTTGGAAATCCTTTTTAAGCCTCTATTTTCCCTTCCAGTATATGAGTGGCAAGGCACCTAGACTGCGGCTGGCCAGGAAAGGCCTGGCCAACACGGAAAATCCAGGCAGCCAGAAGGTTGGGGTCAGCAGAACTCCAAAGAAGGCCGCAGGCCATCTGCACCTCAGCAGGAGGGGCAGGAGGGACGGGGCAGCGGCACTGACAGCGAGAACAGATAGGCAGAGAGCCCCGTCCCGGGGCCCTTCCAGCCTGCTGACCTGCCTGCTTTGCTGAGCGTGAGGGCCCTAATGCCCTGTGTGCACAAGAGGGTTGCCACAGTGCAGGTGAATGCGCAGGGCAGAGAGAGAGGTGCTGGGCTGGCCGAGGGCCGCTCGAGCCTGTCACTGAGGCTCAGCCCTCTCAGCGTCCTGCCTCCCAGCTGGGAAATCCGGTCCCCGCCAGCCTAACCACCAAGAACCAGCTCACAGTGAAATCCACCAAAACTATACAGTGTAAAAGCATATCATCTTTTCTTTCTCAAGAATATTTTTTAAAATTTTACATGAACCTTCATAGTTCTTTTTTAAATCTTAATCTTTTTTTAAAGATTTTATTTATTTATTTGACTGAGAGAGAGAATGAGAGAGAGCAGGAGCGGGGTGAAGGGCAGTGGGAGAGGGAGAAGCAGGTTTCCCACTGAGCAGGGAGCCCAACGTGGGGCTCGATCCAGGACTCCAGGATCATGACCTGAACCAATGGCAGACACTTAACTGGCTGCGCCCTAAAGCACCCTAAATTCTTATTCTCAAAAGAAATTCTCAGCTGATAAATATATTTAAAGATGGCAGAATGGCCCATAAAACAAACTACAGGTGTAGAACTGTGTACCATACAGCAGCCTAACAAATTTGAATAATTCTAATGTGCATCAAGGAAACTAAACATATGAAAAATACCAAATGATGAAGGGATTGATGATCTCACTCTTTTGGGGTCATGAGGCATCTTCCATGAGACTTACCTACCAATTATTGGACAGGGCAAGAGGATGAATGGAGAGCCACACAGATCATATGCCATGACGGTACCTGCTCACCTGACTCAAGTCCAAGTAGGCAACTTCTGCCCGTGAGATGTCTCTACTGACAGTGGCATCTACCTTTTTAAGTTCCTCAAAGATTCTGAGGCTGGAATCCAGGCCACATCCCGTATTCTTGAATTTCCCAGGGTTCTACACCAGAATGGAGCAGCACCGGGAGAGCCGCCCAAACCTGGAGTCAGCTCCTTTTCTCCTCAGTTCTATCCTACACCACCACGGGCCTCCAACACACCCCACAACAGCTGACCCTCAGCCACCCTGCAGACCTGGGGTATACCCACCTCAAGGGAACGAACCAGACGAAGACTCCTGAGAAGACCCTGGAAGAAGGCGCAAGGCCATTTGAGCAGGAAACTCTAGGACAAGTCCCTACAACAAGGTGTGGGAGGAGGGGGCACAGACTGTGGGTCAGCACATCCCCTTGATCCTATTGATTCTTCGCCCCACAGGGAAGGAAGAAGAGGGGGAAGGGCCCAAGTGGGGCCCATCAGAGCTGGGCTCCTCAAACTGTGTTCCATCAACAAGAGTGTGGACACCACCTAGGAGCCTGCTAGAAATGGGAGAATCCCAGGACCCACCCTGGGCCTCCTCAATCCAAATTTCTTGGTGATTCCTATGCACATTCAAGTTCAAGTATGGGTGCTGGCCCGGGAACCCCCCTTGTCCCAATCAAAGCATAGAGCTACATCTGGCAATTGTCAATTCTGTGAATATATTACTTGACCAACTTTGAAAATGAAATCCAGCTATTTCAGATGAAATGACATTCCTTTCATGTGCACGACACCACAAGGGCTTGTTTTATTCCCTGAAAACTCAGGCAAAGATTCCAAGAAAACTGGAATGCCATGAGTCCTATCTGCCTTTCTGCGTTCAGCATGAGCCATGGAGTTTAAAAAAAAAAAAATTGTAACAGATCCCCAGAAACTTTATTAATTCTGTCAGGGCATAATATCATCAGAAAATAAGTAGACCCCAAGAAAAATCTGGCTGTATAATTAAGAGGAGGATTCCACAATCTAATCATTGTATTTTCAATTAAAGCTGGGCTCTCGGTGTGTTTTTCCACTGTTTCTTGAATTAGCAGAGACCTGTGAGCACGTTCAGAGCAGGGATATGTTAATTAGGGAGAGAATTTCCCAATAAAAAGCTGAGCGCGTGATTCCTAGTAATTAGGAGTACTCGAACAATCCCCTGACCCCTCAGAGACCCTTTCCTACTATTAGCTGCCCTCAGCGATTCACAGAAGCCAAGTCGCAATTTCAACTTCTTGTCACTTTGGCTGCTGCCTTTGCAGACTGTCACCTTCCCAGATCTTCAAGTACTAGTTTGGGGAGCCCAGTGGCGCCGCAATCTTGGGCACTCCCTTTTTCAATAGTGTCTGCCCTTCTGTCCTCAGGGAAACGTGAACTTGAACCAGTTCAGGATGCTTCTTGGTTGAGGAGTCGAGCAGTGCAAGTTCCTCACACCCAGAGTCTGAATCTTGTCTTCAGAACTCAAACATCGCTTGGCACCCTAGAGCGTCGCTCTTCACCCAGTGGTGACAGGGGCCAAACACAAATGTGGGGGTGGGGTAGTGGACCTTCGTTACTTCAGATAGTCCGGCAGCAGCAAGACGGTGCCTGACTTCCCGGTGGGGCTGTGGGTACTCGGGCTGCCAGGCGAGCCAGGGCATGGAGGCTCTGGAGACATGTGGCAAGTACGCATCCCCGAAGGAACAGTAGACAAGACAATAAAGCAGAAGCACAAAGCAAAGAAGGAACAAAGCCAGCCTAAAAGTACCAGGAGCAGAAATAATCCCTAGTGAGAATGCTTACTAGGGCTTCACCGTGTACTTTCCAAAGGTGCACATTCTCCTTCAATCTTTACCACAACCATTCATGGTTGATGTGATCCCATTTTACAGATGGAAAAATGAGGCTTGGACTGCATGTAGAAGATCATATAGCCAGTGAATCAGGGTTCCACATGAATCTAGGCAACATTAGCCAAAGTCTTGACCAGTCTTTGACTGCAGCAAAACCAGAAAAGACTCTAGAAGGTCCAGTCAGATCCCCCACGAACTGGAAAATCTCAGCATATCCCAAACCTACCTCCTGATGTCCTCCTGTTTCACTTCCTGTCTCCTAGTTAAATCTCCACATCTAGCCAAATCTTTTTATATTTATCTCCCATAGACTCCCCACTTTCTACTTTTCATCTCCACTACCACTGGCCTAGGAGGGGCCTGGCCACTTCTCGGTTATTGCAAGTGTGCCCTAACTGATGTCCCTCCGTCAGCCCCTCGCTTCTGTCACGTGGCGGTCAGTGGGTGACAGAATGAGCCTCCCCAAGCAAGGTCAGGACACAGTCCTTCTTCAGAAGTCATCCAACTTCCCAAAAAGCACAGCGTCCTCCTGACCAAGGCAGGAAGACTTCCCGCCTTGCCTTCCACATCAGTCTCCTACTTGACCCAAATGACTGTCCCCCGTGGCAACCCATACACAAGCTCTCTAACCTTGACCGCAGCTCTGGACACTGCCTGGGGCTGGGATGCCCATCTCTTCATTCTTCTGCAATCAGAATCAACGCCTTCCGAGGCTTATTCAGGTGGGGTTTCCTATGGCCTTCCCAAACCCGTCTGTCAGAGTCTCTCTTACCTAGATGCACGGTGGGGTGGCGGGGGGGTGGGGACAGACTTGCCCTAGAGCTTCTTTATCTGTAGGTTTTGATTTGCTTACCTCACCTGCTAGATGGAAAGATTCCAGGTCACCTTTATTACCGCAATGCCTATAACCCTTTTCATGGGGAATTACCATCTGAAAGGAACCTCAAGTGAGGATTTTCCTTTAAAGGCTACTTTTCTCCTCCTCCTCAATAAGAAATCGGAATTAACTACATTTTTATTTGTTTTTGTTTGTTTCTGGCTGGGAAGCTAGAAGTCAAATCTCTTTAACCCCAGGCCTTGCCCCATTCTAATTTCTTATCTTCTTCACCCTTATTTTCTACTTTCAGTTTACTGGTGTGTTTCCTTTCATTTGCTTCAACTTCTGTGGAAGAAGATGAAATATGAACAAATAG
>CM053615.1:4656022-4672162 GCA_028646535.1 Procyon lotor | reverse complement strand
GATTGAAAAATCAAAGTGTGGCAGGAAAGTTGTCCAACTTGTTACCAAGCTCCAAAAATCCTCTCTGTTGACACAGAAGGAAACCTCTAATTACATGAGTCACTGTAGTTTTACAACCGAATAAACTGTTAACTAAATTGGAAAAATGGTCATCAAGATGATAAAGGCCATTCTAGAACTCCACGCCAAAGCACTCCTGACTTGCACCTTTCAGAGAATGACCTCTTGTAAAAGAGATTGATGTGTGGGAGATTAAAGGTGAAATCCAATACACTTTTCCAGGTCTCAATAGGCTGCTTTATCCTGATTAAAAGGAAAAAGAATTTCCTGGGCATGTTCCTTTAATGTTTTTATCTTAGGAGTGGGCACGGGGATCCACCCTGTAAAGCACTGCTATGGGCATGTTATAAGATAACCAGCCCTGTGGCTTGTGCCAGAGTTTAGCCACATGTATTCAAGTCTCCAGGGCCCTTTTGTTCATTCTTTTGCTTCAAGGTCTACATTTGCACAGCTTCCTTAATCCTTATTTCTAAAGGCGAGGGCCCAGCCTTTGCCTGCATCAAACGTGATGCAGACCGGTGTCCCTGTCTATAGAAACATCAGGAAGATGACACCCAGGGCTTCCTCCTAGCTCTGCTCACCTGCTGCCCTGCCCGTGACCTCCAGAGCAGCCTCCCGCACGGCGGACCATCTGCCTGAGGACCCCTGTCTTCTCTCGCTGTGAGCCGCTGGGTAAAGCCAGAGAGCCCACCACATATTGGGGGCCATGACTCTCCCTCAAATTTGGAGAAGACAGGAAAAGGAAAAGCAGCATCACTTGGGCTGGGTACCAGACCGGACTCTCAACCTGCCTTTTTTGGGGGAGATTTTAAGAAAGAACACCCAGGTGCTTCGCACACTACCTGCTTAATAAGGAATTTGCCGGCCACCTAGTTCTCCCTGCGCACCGTCCAGCACGCTCACGCAGCAAGCTATATTTGCATGTATAAAAACTGGCTGTGAGGAGCAGCATTCGAGGGCTTGACTGAAAGAAGAAAATGTTTTCCCAGCTGCCCGCTGCAGTACTATTTCGCTGCTGAAGGGCAAAACAGAGAGGTGTCCAGACACCGTCTGTTGGTGCCCAAACACCTGTGTGCCCGTCCTCCGACCCATGTATGACCCTGACTTATTATGTATGGGCTTCTTTCACTGCAGCAGCTGGGCTCCCAGCAGTCTGTCGCCTACAGAAGACCGCACTTCGCAGAGCCACAGGATAGCGACCCCGGAGGGAGGCTTACAGAGCATGGGCTTTAACTCCCCCAGACCCGAGAGATGAAGGCAGATTAAGTGTAGTGACTTGTCCGAGGTCACACCCCCAGGTCGTGCCAGAGCCTGGAAGAGAGCTCACTTCTGGCTTCCCAGTCTGACGTTCACTCTCACTATTTCTCCCAAGACATATCTGTTTTCTTCCAAAATCTGTCCAAACAGCTTCTGCCAGGGTCATAGGAATGTCTGTGAGCAGTTGACTCTGCAAGGTCAGTGGGCAGCAGCAAACACAGGGACAGTGCCCCTCCAACTGGGAAGATCTGTATGTCAAGAGGCAAGACGAGGACAGGCAGCCCGGCTTTAAAGGGACAAGGGTGCTGGGGGAGGACCTCGGGGTCTGTCATGGCTGCTGTGGAGCCCCTGCTCCCCAGATGAGACGCCGAGGGGAGGGTCATTAGCAAGGGCATCAGCCCCACTCGGGAACTGCTTGGACAGGCAAACATCAGGCCCCACTCCTGCCCTCGTGACGCAGTGTCTTGGTGTCCGGCCCTCCAGGTGATTCTGCTGCGTGCTGAGGTCCGAGACCTGCTGCTCCAGTCAGCTCTGTGGCATGAGTAACAGCGAGAAGCCGTGCAGGGATGCAGGGGACCTGCTAGCCAGACCATTTGGCCGCGTCTCACTGGAGCCTGCGCTTTAGAGCACGGGTTCTCAAATGTGGCTGCACGTTGGAATCTCTGGGAAGCTTTAAAAGACCCGGATGGTGTGCCCCCCCCCCCCGACTCTGATTTAACTGACACTGGGATGTGGCCAGGGCATCAGGATTTGTAAAAGCCCCTAGATGATTCTAATACATAACATTTGGAAACCCATGTCTGCACGAGCTTCAGTCACATTCTGCACTCGATATAAAAGACTTCTAGCTCCTCTCCTCACGCGTCCATGACTGAGCTTCTGCTTCAAAACTCTGTTTAGCGTTGGGAAACCCAGACCCTTTGGGGTCTGTTTCCCGTAGGCCAGTAATTCTCAACTGCGGGCCATCCCCCTCCACCCCGGAGGGAGGTCTGACAGTGCCTGGGGACATTTTTGGTTGTCAAAAGCTGGGGAGACGGTTTTCCCTGCTGGTATCCCATGAGGAGAGGCCAGGAAGACTGGCCGACATCCTATTCTGCACCGAACAGCCCCGCAGCAGAGAACGGCCTGGCCCAAAATGTCACCAGTGCTGCTTTTGAAAAGGCCCGCAGTCAACTGTTGTCCTCGATCCGCTTTCACTCTTGCACCTCCGGCTGGGGGGAGGAAGGGTGGGTGTGTTCCACAGGCCACCCACGCTGACTCACCGCGGCCCCACCGCTGCCCCCTTTCCTGGGCGGGAACTTGCGTGAGGTTATCAGGTGCCTGCTCGGTTGCTAATTAAACTGTCCTGCATTTTCTGTTTGAATACGGTTCTTTTGTATATGCTGTGTTGGTCAGGATCCCTAGAGGGAAGAAAGGGCAAGTGGAGGATGTGGGTCCCGAAATCTCACCTGACACCCTAGCAGCTCCCATGACCAGCCTTGACTCCTCATTTGCAACTAACCACGCTTTAAAACGTATCAAGCCCAAGGGCGGGCGGGACAGAGACACGAGACGGAAGCAGGGCCAAACGTGGCCCGAACCCCAGCTAGCTACGTGCAGACGGACGGGAGGAGCCCCTGGGGTTACGCTGAGTCCTCGACTCACCTGCTGTGGGCAAGATCTCGGGAAGGAGCCCGCCGCTTACTCATCTGCTTTTATTTTGCCAGAAAAACTGAGTAGAGCACAAAACCTCTCACCATCTACTCTCCGTTTTATCCCCAAATCTTCAGCATCCGCTGTTCCAAGATTTCCGCACTGATTCAGAGCCGTTCATGTCAACCCAGGTGTTTAAAGTTCCAGGTTGAAACATTTGCTTAATTAACATCGTGCTGCAAACACTGAGAATCACTTCAGCTGCCACTAGAACAGACCAAAGCTACTGAAGACAAAAACTGTAGGGAAAATACAAACAAACGGCGCAATTCTGTGAAAACAATATACGATTTTAGCGACAATAAAAGCTGCGAGAGCTTTCTTGAATTAATACGACGTTTCTGAAAAAACGCTTCTCTAAAAGACATTCTCCGGACTTTATGACTTGAAAGGCCGCGTTTATAAGGAGGATGCAGCTATGAGCCAGGGCGCCGAATCATTAGCACTTTCTTGAAAAGAAAAATGGCGTCAGGAAAAGCAGTGCAAACCCCAGGAGGGGCAATTTTGGAACTCTCAAAAGAAACGGCCCTTCTTCTCCCCTCCAGTTTGGGGGGGGGGAGGCACGACACTCTGAGCTGCGGTTCTCCGCACCCGCACCCCGCCACCCCAGGCCCAGGTTAACTCCTGCAGCTTAATTCTTGTAAACACCCATTTGGGCCTTGCTTTCCAATCACTTTCAGTAAAACATCATTTCTTTGGAAAGAGGCCTGAGGTGGTTCTGTCAGAATTAATTTTTTAAAAATATGAACTGCAGACAGTTGAGAAAGAAAGGCAGCTTTCTTCATTTTGAGGCAGGGGTCAGGGTGAGGCACACTAAGTTTTCTGTGTCTTTCTTCTTTTCCAAGTATGAGGAGGGTGGGGGGGTGGGGAGCAGGTCTGGCTCGCGCCTTGGGCGGACTCCCAGGTGGCGTCCAGGTGCGGCTGGTCCGCAGCCAGCGGCAGGATGAGGCTCCGCAGGTCAGTCTGCGGGAAGGGCTGCGGAGGGCTCGCACATCACATCCCGAGGCAAGAGACTGGCAGGCCCACAGGTTGTTCCCTGGAACAATGGCTTGGTCACTGGAGGGCTGGGAAGGTGTGGTTTTGAGTACTGTTTTGTTACTCATTCTGCTCCCAGGAAAACCTTCTCAGCAACCAAGTCCCGGCCGCTGCTACAGATCTGTGCATGAAGCCTAAATGAATAATCAGGAAGATGTTTTCCCTCTATGTTTGAGCTACTGGAAACCCCACACTGCCTCTTTAGGAGAATGTAACCTACTCACACTAAAGGGAGAGAAGAATCCCATTTAAGACAAGAACAAGATGCCGCTCCAGTTGATCTGTGGTTCCAGAAACACAGTAGAAAACTGTTGGGCTGGGCGCTGACAAAGACTCTCTCCTTGATCAAGCCGTACATGGGCTCTTCCAAGCTCTCTTCTCAGCAAGGCCTCCTGCTGAGCTCTATCCTTGGCTTGTCTAGTCCACCACAGCGAGGATCCCTCTATCCTCGATGCCTCCTCTTGGTAATTTTCCAACTACGGACCCCTTCATGCAGCTCTCTGGCCATGAATTCCCACATGTCCTTGTATTTGGAATTGAGCCCATTTCTGTACCGGTGTCTCTCTTCCTCGGTTGCAACAGTTACTGACTCAGATCCAGCTCCGGTACTCTCCCAGGTGTAGCAGCTGCAGGAGCATGGAAGCTAGCACCTAGAGCCCCAGCCAGCACCCACTGCCAGCTGAAGTCCCCGACACTGGGGGGCAGCCTGCAGGGGATGGTTGAGAGCACAGGTAAGGGCCAAGAGGCGAAGCTGGCCAACATCACCAATAGGGGCCAGCCCAGAAGAAAACAGGCAGACACCCTTCCAGATCCCAGAGAAGCTGGGACACCGCCAGGGGATGCCCAGCAGCAAGGATGGGAAGGGGGGGGGTCTCCTCTAGAGGGAAACAGAGCTCCGACAGTAGAAGAGAAAGTAAAGTCTTTGAAACAGTGTGTAGCTCCCAACAGTCCTGCAAAATGTCCCACTTGAGGAGGCATCCTCTCGTGCCAAGTACTATGGAACAGGCATACGGTATTTGTGCATATGGATCCGTCCAAAGCCTGAGAGACATGAAACAAACCTCGCTCCTTTCCCTTAGGAAAATAGCACCTAGTCTTTCCCTGGTCTTTCAGAGCTTCTGAGTTTTTATCTCCTGCTCCTGTTTGTCTGGCCCTAGTCCCATTTTCTGTTAAGATCCTTCCGTGAGAGAGAATCTTATTCTGAATCCAATGGCGAAGAGTTATCCTCAGAAAGAGATTGTGGGCCTGATTTTCATGCTGTGATTGCTCACGACACTGTCAGAGTTAGACATGAGCAAGTTTTCCCATGTCTCTTTGAAAAGAAGAGCATTAACCCTGAAAAAATGTTCAGTTCTAGGACAAATACAGGTGATTTAATTTCTCAAAGACTTTGGGCAGATAGATCCCTCCCTAAATTATTGCAGACCCTCCACTCCCCAACAAGAGAATGGGTCAGAAACAGTCCACAAAATGCCACAGGTGAGGCAGAGTTTGGGCTGAGTCAGGAAGATGAGGAAATGTGAATGCTGAAGGAGAGAAGAGTGACTACATTGTCTGGTATCACAGCCTAAAAGACAACGCAAAGAAAGGGCCTGAGCATAATTAATAAATTAAGCCTGAGGTCGGCTCCAGGGGCAAGAAAAAAAAGGGAAAGAAAAGAGTGGGGTCTGTTCTTGGCACAGAGCGGCCACCACAGTAGCCAGAAGCCCAGCGCCCAGATTGCCATAGATTTTCCAATTCCAAGTCCTGGCCACTTCTTGATTCAGTTCTGTGTTTCTGAGGAACGATTTTTGCTAGTCTTGCCCCTGCATTCTTATAAGAAGTTCTATTACTTGGAGAAGCACAGTTTTTGCTATAAAATTGATTTTTTTTCTTCTGCACATGCAGTGTAACAACTTGGAAAAATAAGTAAGTTCTGGTCCCAATACCAAGGCCTGGAAGAAAATCAGACAGCAGGCTTAAGGTGAACTTAAACACAGACCCAGCTGGACTCATAGCCTAGAGGTGTGAGTCCTAGCAGCAGAGATCACTAGCACTGTCCCAGCACCGTCAGAAACTTTTGAGTAATCATGGAAAATGGAAGATGTCCCAAAAGCTGGGGGATGAGCAAATGTCATTCATGTTTTCAAAATGAAGAGGGCAGATTCAAAAATCATACAGAGGTCACCTTGGGAGATCTTAGAAAAAATCAGAAATGGTTTCTTGAAAGGATTTTTCAAGGGAAGCCAGAAAAACAAGCTGCAATCACCACGGGGCAGCAAAGCTGGACTCAGAATTGGCCGTGTCTGCCTAAGCTCATTCTCCCTTTTGATTATACCCAAGTACCGATGATTATACCCAAGTACCGATTTCAATAATGCATTTTACAAGGTCTCTGATGACAGTCTTATAAACTACGAGGTAGGGATGTAAAACTTGTCATAAACCATTCTTGAAGTTGCTGTCCACTTCAAGGGAGGTTTCTAGCAGCATGCCACAGGACTCTGTCCTTGGCCTGCCCAGCTCAATGTTTTCCTATGAACTTGGGTAAAGACAGTAACAGGAAGATGTAGCCTTATCAAATCTTTAGAGGTCACAGTGCTAAGAAAGGTAACAAATACACAGAATGGCGCGGTATGGAGCCAGAGGAGTTTCTCAGACAGGAGGGAGGAGTCAGGTCCAGCGTGATACGGTGTTCTCTACTTGAGTCCAAAGGAGCAACTACACCAGTAGAGGCTGGTCAATACCTGGCTTAAGCTACAGCAAAGGAAAAGACTACGTTTCCGGTTTCATGATCTGATTCTTTGCCTCATTCTCTTTCATACACATCTCTGCACTTCGAACACACATGTGCACACCTAGGAAGAGGCTCTCTGCATCAGGACCCTCTGAGGAAAGTCTTCGGATCACAGAGCGCATGTCTCTATCTAGAAAAAAGCTGTGCTGCGCCAGGCATCTCTCTGATTTTCGTACCTTTCTTGCGGGATGCGAATGGCGACTTTAGCGGTGACTTTTTTCAATCTTCAAATACTGGTGTCCACAGAAGGTCACCGACATCCCTTTTATTAGGCTGGCGAGGCTCTCACCCCCACGCCCAATCAGAGACGGGCCTCCTTGTAGGACGGGATAAAGAGACTAAGCCTTCACACCTGCAGATGAAACCCTAAACCTGCCATCAGGGTCCTTGGAGCTGGGGGAAGCTGAAAGTTTCACAATGAACTACAAAGATTTATTTTTCCTCCTGTTTGAGAACAATAAACTCCTTCTGGTGAATGCAGGGTTCTAGGCGAGTAATTACTACTCCGGCACACGTTTCAGAGAGCTGTCTGAAAGCATCCATTGATAATCTCTGGTGAGGGCTAAATTTTCCCTCTACTCCCAGTCCCAAAAGAAACTGGGTCAAAACGGAAACACACAATGGGCCTCAAACACAGAGAACAGACTGCGCTCCTCTTCTCTCACGTGTTTATGAAATCAAACATTACTACAGCAAGACACAGCACTGCTTATTTCTAACGTTGAGTGTGGTAGGAAAAGCAGATGAAGAAGGAAAAGTGTCTGTGGGAAAGGTGAACGTGGGCGGCTGACACTCACCAGTGGTTGGGTAGCAAGAACATATATGGAACATTCTAGATTGTTGGAGACAGAGAGTCCCAACATTTTCTAAGCCAATCTTGTGGAGAACTTTATACCTAAGCCTAAATTTATCAAAACCCACCTCTTCAGAGATATAACTAGAAATACATCCACTTCCTAATAACTGTAGATCAGAGGCATTCATAGAAGAAATAAAGAGGCCTGGCAAACATTTTTTTTTTCATGTCACTCAAAGAAAGAATAGAGTCGTATTGACTCGAGACACTAAATAAATATTACTTGAGAAGTAACTTTAAAAAAAAAGCACAGCAATCATTCTTACTAGAGATTTAAAAACCTTTCGGACGTCATCAGTAATTTTTCTGGGCTACAGAATGTTTTCCCCATGTTGAGAAATGTCAGATGGATGACACACCAAGTTCGATGAGGAAATATGGGACTACTGCTGTGGCTAATACTTTAAAGTCTGATCAAAGGGGTTTCTTTTCCCCCATGTGTATTTACTTTAGGTAACAGGCCTGACGAAGGTACTAATTTTGTAGATAACAATATATGTGAATTGAAATCACACGCTAGGGGCACAAGTTAGCACTAAAACCTGGCCTTCTGAATGCCAGCCTAGTGTTCTCACCCTGACCCTGTGCCACTTCTAGTTATTGGCACATCTTCAACTTTGTCTTGGGGAACCTGCCCAAACCCTCTCCACCTGTTTGTTTGTTTGTTTGTTTTAAAAAAACAAACCCGACTTTATTTTAAAAAACAAACCAGCATGGATGGAGCCCAACAAGGGGCTTGAACTCACCACCCCGAGATCAAGACCTGAGCTGAGATCAAAAGTTGGAGGCTTAACCGACTGAGCCACCAGGCGCCCCGTCTCCACCTGTTTCAATCCCAACGTGGGTGCTCTGCATAAGGAATCCCACCCCTACACACACAACCCGAGTCTTCTCTTTTCACTACGACCCCAGGAATAGTCAACAAGTTCACAGGACGGAGGGCTCCTCATATAAAACGATCGGAGATGAGGGTCCGTCAGAGGAGGCCCATGTATAAAACACATCCTGTTCACTTCCAAATAATTGAGAGCTTTAAAGAATGGATTCATTAGAGAGATGTGCACACCTGCATATTTGCACACCTGTATTTGTGTTCAGTTCTATTTTGATAAGTCCCTGAAAGCCCCATTTCAGAGGGCGCGGGCCTAAATAAATTCCAAATAAAACCTTTCCTCCCTGAAGTAAAGGGCTAAGCCAGACAGCATACAGTTAGTTGTCAGGATACTTTTCAGTGTATATAAATGTCTCGCAGTCTGGACTGACGTCAAACACCACCCTTGGGTTGGTTTGGTTTTCACTGTGGTAAAATGCTCATAACATTTTAACCATTTATTTATTATTCATTCATTCATTTGTTCATTCATTCATTTATTTATTTTTCATTTTAACCATTTTGAAGTTACAACTCACTGGTATTAAGTACATTCACTGTGTCTTGCAACCGTTACCACTATCTAGCTCCGGGACATTTTCATTCGTCTGAAAAGAAACCCCACGGCCATCAGCAGGCACTCCCACCCCCACTGTCCTCAGCCCCTAGTCACCACTAATCCGCTGTCTGCCACTGTGGACTGACCTTTTCTCGAGATACCAGATAAGCCGAATGACTTAAAAGATTTGAAGATTTCAGAATCTTAAAAAAAAAAAAGAATATTCCAATTTGGTTTATTACATTTTGCTTATCTATTCATCCACTGATAGACATTTGGTATTTTTTTTAAGATTTTATTTGTTTGAAAGAGAAAGAGAGAGAGTGAGAGGCAGGGAGGGGCAGAGGGAGAGGAAGAAGCAGACTCCCTTCTAAGCAGGGAGCCTGAGGTGAGACTCCATCCCAGGACCCCGGGATCAAGACCTGAGCGAAGGCAGATGCTTAACCGACTGAGCCACCCAGGAACCCAGGCGCCCCGACGTTTGGATTTTTTCCACCCTTTGGCTATTGTGGGTAGTGCTGCTAATGAACATTCATATAAAAGCTTTTGTTTGAACATCTGTTTCCAATTTGGGGTATTCCCCTAGGAGTGGAACTGCTGGGTCATAGGATAACCCCATGTTTAACTTATTGAGAAACCGCCCAACTGTATTTCTCAAGGGCTACTCCATCTTACGTGTGTGTTTATTTTGTAACTATTATTACATGCCGTGAGCAGCTAATGCAGGGACAAGCAGTCATGGCTGGCTCCTCAGTACCGTCCAGGTTCGGCTCCCTGGGCACCCCTCAGACAAGACCGTGTGGCCGCCCAAACTGAAACAGCTCCTCCTCCCCAACCCCGAGCATTGCAGGGCCATCATCCCATTTCACTCTCCTTTACAGCACTTTCCGATTCTTTGAAATGATTAATCTCTTCACTTGCTTGTTAACTCCTACCTCTCTTTTCTAGAATATAAATTCCATGAGAGCAGGAGGCTTCTTGCTCACCAGTCTATCCCCAGTGCCTAAAACAGTGCCTGGGCACAGAATACACATTTCTTGAGAGGGTGAACGAGCAGTGCTCAACGCTAAAAACAATTCTTGCAACAGAGCCAGATTACGTGCCTATTAATTTTCTTTCTTCACAAAGAAGACAAGAGTCTGGATGATAACAGGGTCTGAAGCCCAAAGAGAAAGGAATATGGCCCCAAAGGGCACCCAGTTACCAACACCGATGACCAACTGTGGACTGCTTACATTTTAATTGTCCTAAGGGGAAAGGTCTGCCTTTCTTTCACAGATCAGCCAACACTGCAGTGGGTTGTTTTTGTTCCTGAGGTAAGGCGAAAGGAGCTTACTAAAGGTCCTTAAGGTAAGTTTGCTTCAGGCTTTCATTTTGTTTTGTTCTGTTCTGTTTATCAGATAGAAGCTTCCAAACACTTAAGGTCAAAGCAAAAAGTCAAGTTATCTATAGGATCCTTCAGCTCGTACATGTTCACTCTTAGCCAGCTTGGGTCTTTTTCACAATGACCAGATTCTTGCCTCTTGAGTGAGAGAGAAAGAGAACAAAGAGAAAATGTTTGATTTGAGCACAAAGCCTTCCAAAGATCTGAGTCTTTGCCTCTAGGAGATGAAAACACCATGGCTCAGAGAGGTTAAACTGCTTACTCCCAGTCACAGGGCCCCCCGCTGGCAGAGTACGGAGCCCATCTACACAGACTAGCAGAACATCAGTTCCACGGGGGCGGAGCCCGAGTCTTCTGTGGTCACTGCTCCATTTTAGAACAGACCCGTGGTGGCAGGGGACTCGGGAGGTGTCTCCCCAACTCCACAGCACTGCCACGTTCCCGAGCCCTCAAAGGCACAGAACAAATAAATCTATTTCCCCATCCCCTGAGGAACCACCTGAGTTTCAGGGTTGACAATAACCACCTTGGTTAGAGTCACCTGGGGATGTGCTCCGGAGGGAAGCCAACAGTCAGAGCCCGTGGGTTCTGCAGGTGCAGAAATGGCCATCTACGGAAGACGGAGGCAAACACAGGCCTTGTGGAGAGCTCGGGTGAATCGGATCACACGGCACGTTGGCGACAGAGCTGCGTCTATGGCAAGGTCTCCAGACCGAATCTTCTCTGCTCCTGGACCTTGGCTCCCTTAGTCATAATTTTCTCTACAGACCTTGCCTCTTCTCAGCGAGAGTAAATAAATAAATAGCACACCACAGATAGTCAAACTGGGACATTCTGAAACCAGAGTAAATTTTTTTTTAATTGTGTTTTGTATGTGTGTGTGTGTTTTCGAGAACAAATCATCTGAAAAACCAGCCATTCTCGACACCTAGCTCCTGGCACACCTGACCCCTAAGGGCTCTCAGGGCTTAGAAGATTCCATTTTTTAAAATGAAGATACACATTGGTCCAAATGATGGGTGCCCAAGGCTTTTTCCACAGGAGCTACTAATTAACCTTTCTGGGATTTATAAAGGAGCCTCCTAACGTTGGTATTTAGGGTTTTTTTTTTCCCCTTAAGATTTTATTCATCTATTTAGAGAGAGAGCACCCACGCGCAAGTAAGGGGAGGGCGAGAGCAAGAGGGAGAGAATCGCAAGCAGACTCCACACCCAGCTCAGAGCCCAATTCGGGGCCCGATCCCAGGACCCCGAGACCGTCTCGTCACCAAGACGCTCAACCAACTGAGCTACCCAGGTGCCGCTGATATCTAAGGCTTTTAAAAAATTATTATGATGCTACCTTGATTTTTTTAAATTCTGTTTTCCTTTTTCCCTGGTCTGGAGGGGAAGGGGAAAAAAGAAGGTAATGTCAGGCCTCAGCTTTCTCCCTGTGTTACTTCTGTGTCCTGGACCAAGAACGAACAGTACAACTGGGGCTTCCTGCTTGTTAGCATATGGAGTTGTCATCCTTGACATCAACAGACTTGGCAGGAGTCTCTGTGTTCTCTTTGCTGGGCTATTCTGAGAAATGTAGCTACAGATGTCGCGTTTGACTAAGCAGAATTTGGCCTCCCATTATTCTAAGTTCCAGGTAAAACTAAACCCAGGCGCCTCTGTGCACCCCTGTTCCTGATCTGAGAGCTGAATGTGTCAGCATCACCAACAAGCTTCCACAGACCAAATTCGGGGGCACACAGTGAGGGTTTCAACATGATCAAGTCAGAGGAGCTGCCTCTTTGGGCTTAGACTCTT
Organism: Procyon lotor; assembly: GCA_028646535.1. Classification (NCBI taxonomy): domain Eukaryota; kingdom Metazoa; phylum Chordata; class Mammalia; order Carnivora; family Procyonidae; genus Procyon; species Procyon lotor. The sequence goes on along the minus strand of CM053615.1, from coordinate 4,659,879 downwards.
GAGATACACAAATGTTTAAAATATGCAATTACAAGTCCGGGAATGTGCAATGTTAAGCCTTACAGGAAGGTTTGTGGAACCTTTCCTCAAAGTTCACCATGGAGTTGTAAGCAGGCAGGATGCTGAGTGGGGTGTCCGGAGGCCTGCTGAAGACACTCGCAAGGGCAGTGCTGCCCTTTCCACACAGGCGCTAGTGCTCGGGTTTGAAGCAGAATGCAGAGACGCTTTCGTTTTCTCTGGAGCCACAACAGTAAGCCGGCTGGTGTTCAAGCACGGAGTGATTTCAAACAGCAACCAGCCTGCAGCGTGGTTGGGGGAGTAAAAGGGCCCCACAGATGGTCTGGCTTTCATAATAGGACACCTCTTCCTTCTTGAGAACATTTCTTTTGCAGGTAAAATTGGGCGAAAATGAACATCAAGGGCAGCGCCAAGCAAAAGAAGTCTACAGTCTGGAGAGAGCAAGTAGGCGAGGGAAAGCCTCCTTCCCCTCACATCCAGGAGAACGGGATGACCAATGACCAGGTGTGGCTAACTCCAGGTCCTGGCGTGAGGCAGCTGTGGCCGCCCCTGTCACAGTCCCCATCCAGCCCCTGGGTCGGCCCTGATTATATGGACCCCAGACTGGCTCAGGAGGGAAACCTGGAGCACTGGATGGGCTGCCAGTGAGGTTCACCACAGCAGCTGTAGCAGCTGGGGGCCCTGCAAAGTCCAATCTCTGTCTCCAAGACCCCCTCCAGCTCAGAGAACCTGTATTGGAGGTCTAACCTTGAAGGTCTGGGAATCAGACTGTCCTCCTGGGGATTTTATTCCTATTTCACTGTCATAGACTAAACTCCCCAGAGAAGCAGCTTCAAGTACATGACGCCTTTTTAAGCTACTAGCTTTAAGGGCGGCTGAGATGGGTACCATCTGCTCACAGGATTTCCTTTAAATGGTAAAAGATCTCCCCCTTCCCATTTAGAACTAAGGATTGGAGAAGGGACAAACTGAATAAAAGTCAACCTAAGATTCAAATGCAGTGTCTCAGGAGACTTTCTATAGATCGGGGTTTCTAGGAGCAAAACTAAAAGCTGGAGAGAAAAGGGGGTCCTGAGTGGGGGAGGAAGAAAACAGAGGAAAGAGAAGAGACAAAGGGGAAAAGACAGATTACAGGTCCATGAGGTCAAGTGGGCCCTTACACAAAAACAATTAGATCTATGTAGGAAAGAGAAAATATTTTTTTTTAAAGATTTTTTATTTTTTTATTTGACAGAGATCACAAGTAGGCAGAGAGAGAAGGGGAAGCAGCCTCCCTGCTGAGCAGAGAGCCTGATGCGGGGGCTCGGTCCCAGGACCCTGAGATCATGACCTGAGCTGAAGGCAGAGGCTTTGACCCGCTGAGCCACCCAGGCGCCCTGGAAAGAGAAAATCTTAATGGACAGTTTGGAAAAGGAAGTTGGTGAAAGCAGCTCTTGCTTGTCTGTATAGCACCTTGAGCAGAAGCCATTCTTCTTCCTTCAGATGCCTTTCTGCCACATGCCAGGAAAAAAAAAAAATGCCACAATAGTCATCTAAATCTATGATGACCCAGAATGTGAATATTTCTCCTTGAATTGTGCAGTGTACAACCTGCACAGCCTCACATCCTGGCCAGACATCCTTCATTAACAACTAGGCTCCTAAATTTCATCTCCTTTAACACCATGACTCTAGAGTACCCGGATGAGCAGTTTTATGAAAGATCAACAATGTCCTAAGGAAACAGAAGCTGAGATCAGCCTAACTGCAGGGCTGGCTTCGTGGGCATAGGCAAGCTGTGCGGTCACCCAGGGCCCCACCTTAGAAAGTTCCACACTTGGTTTCACCGTCTGCTATTACCATCTTAATATTCTTCAATCATTTTTAAACAAGAAACCCCATACTTTCATTCTGCACTGGGCCCTGCAAGCTCCAGAGCTGGCCCTAATTTCAAACTGAATTTTCTCTGGTTGGGTCCATACCCAAGAAAAACATCTAATAAAGATAAAATTCTTTTATTCTAAAGAGGTGAAGAGGAAAGCACAAAAATGGGTGACAAAGACCCATTTTAAACCAGATGATCCCAGATAAACGAAGAGTACTTTTTCTATTTCCTGGAAAAGGCTCAAGTTCAGCAGGCATTTGGGGTCTGTTTCAGACTCATTATTTGTCCTTCACTGAAAGGTGCAACGTCAAGTCACATCTTGTGTGAACCAGTTCACTCCTCTTCAAATGAAAGAAAATTGAAAAAGAAATAAAAAAGAAAGAAAGGTCAAGCTGACTTCCTAGGGAAGAGAAGAATGCAGCTTGGGAAAAAAATAGTTTACTCAACTTCTTCAATGATACCAAAAGGACCCTTTGACACTGCTTGGCAAAGACATGACAGTACTTCTAATGCTATAAAAACAAAAAGGGGGGGGGTCTTCATCAAGAAAACTTCAGAAAAGAGGCCGGGATGATGGGCTTATACAAAAACCATATGCCCCTGGCTATGAACCCTAATCTCTGTTACATGTTTGAAAAAAAAAAAAAGCTGTAAAGAAAAAATAATATTCTCAAAATATCTATAGATGTTTATCTCTATTCTGGGCTTTGGAACTCAGACATTCTCTTGTGGCGCATCTGCCCTTTTGAATGAGTGACGTCTCCAAAGCTGAGGAAAAAAAAAAAAACATAGACTATCCCCTGATGCATGGATCGCCCAGAGTCACAGACGTACCTACACCTGGGGCAAAGGAAGTGAAGCCAGGATTTTGCTGTGAGGCTAGCTTCTTGGACCACTGATTTCTCCAGCCCAGAAATTGCTTTGCTTTCTTTTCCTTTGTTGTTCTTTGTTTCTGTGTTTTCATAACTAATAAGAACGAATCCCACATTACCTTTGGGGGCATAAAATCATGGCACAGAGTAAGTAGACTCTGCTCTCAGGTAAGAAGTCATACCCCTACAAATAGTGTCTTTCTTTACCTAATGACCTTTGACTTTCTAGACTCTTCTGCCCCAACATGAAAAAAAAAATTCCCATCTCTGCTGAAATTCCATACCTGTTCCCCCATGTCATCCACTGATCCTTGAATATGCTTAGCATAATCATTTAAATCCTGCCTGATAAATTCCAAAATCGGACCCTCTCTGTGTCTTCTGTCATTGACTATTTCCTGTCATAGGCAAGAATCACATTCACTTATTTCTTTATACATCTTACAACTTGTTTTGTGGTGAACATTTTGGATCAAAGAACAACAGAGACTGAGTTAATAATATTTATGCACAGAAAAGGCCTTGCCCCTTCTTTGATAAGGTCACTGTTGAGGAGGAGGCACGGAGACAGCTCTCCACAGCTGATCTAGGCCTGGATTTACTGCAGCTTTAATTAGATTCAAATTCACCACTGGCTTCGATAGTTTAAGGGTGGGATTGGGCCTCTCTTTTAGCAGGACTTAAGATCAGAGCACTGATGAGATTCCAGAGATCACTGCTTTACATCTAAACCATCGGTTTTCCAAACTGGGGTATGTCTATCTCCATTTTAAAGCCCGCCAGGCACCTTTCTGGGTCGTTAAGAAATTCTTTTCTTGGGACACCTGAGTGGCTCAGTCATTAAGCGTCTGCCTTCAGCTCAGGTCATGGTCCCAGGGTCCTGGGATCAAGCCCCACATCAGGCTCCCTGCTTGGCGGCAAGCCTGCTTCTCCCTCTCCCACTTCCCCTGCTTGTGTTCCTGCTCTTGCTGTCTCTCTCTGTTAAAGAAATAAATGAAATCTTAAAAAAAAAAAAAAGAAAAGAAAGAAAAGAAAGAAATTCTCTTCTTACTCCATGACAACCCCTGGCTTTTTGCACCCCTGTAGATCTTCCTGCCCGCTCT
>CM053615.1:4501422-4655922 GCA_028646535.1 Procyon lotor | reverse complement strand
TTCTCATTGTTAGAGGAGGTGTGAAGGCCTCTTGTAATTTTCTACATATGAACCAGAACCTTCCTCTTACTTTTACGGTCGTGCTGAATTCTAGATGCGTCCTTCCTCCTGGGTGCTGAGGCTCCTGGCCAACCTGGCCAGCTCTTCTGGGCCCATTCGCCAGCCTCCCCCAACCCCCAACGGCACACACCAGACACTGTGCTGAAGACATCCTGGCCAAGCCCCCAGCGTGGAGATTCCAGCCCGCCCGAACCCCTCACTTAATCCAACTTCCCCACCTCACTCACTCCACTCTCAGCTCTCCAGGGCTAAGCGACTATACTCGGTCTCTCATTTCTGTCTTCACTTCAACTTAGCATCTTAACGAGTCTTGTCTTCTCCGCTGCGAACTTGGCTCCTGATTGTCTCCAGCCAGCCTCCTTCTTGCCCCCTTGGGTAACGGTCCCTCTCAGTGGGATCTACCGCTGGGTCCTGCCCCCTAGGGGCGCTCGCCCCCAGCTCACTGATAGCGGCATCCGGACAGTATTCCCATTCTCCTCCGTTGGTCAGCCAGCCTCTGCCCTGGAATCAAGCCTCAACCTGCCAACAGATGTCACTCGTACACCCTACCCCAGCCCTGCCTACGGCCTTTCTCGACTCAGACCCTGCCTGACAGTCCCCACATTCCAGCCTACCCCTGTAGGCTTCTGTCTTCCGGTTCAGTTAGACGTGCACACCTCCCTCTGTCGGCCTGCTTTATCACGGGGGCTGCTCAGCTGTGAGCATCGCAGTGCAATGTAAGAAGAGTTTGGAAGATAAGGATGACTTTCCCTTCTAGACCTGGAAACTCATATAGATCGCCGCAGAATGCTTTCATCAGACCCTTTAATGTCTTATGTCTAATTGTGGTAGAGACTGACCTGTACAGCATACATATCAGCATAGTTTAGTGTCAAAATGAAATGCCAGCAATGCTTTTAGGGGCCTCATCTATGCCCAACAGTAGGTAAAATAACTGAATTATCAAAAACACCAGGAAAGCCAATATCGCGATATCCTCGGTTTTCTAGAGGAAGAAAGCAACATGCTATTCTTTCTATAAACTTGTCTGTTCCATGCTGTGAAGAATTACGTGAAAAATTATGCTAGAAAACCACAAGCGAGAGTGAATTACGCTAGAAATCTGCCACGTCCCATTTCACTTGGGTTTATCAGAGATGGGGGTCCCCCGAGACAGACACCTCTGCCGGGGACAGCTGAGCCGCGCACACGCAGTGGGAACACAAAGGACATGGGGAACAGAGAAGGTTGCCGGGTCCTCCCAGTCCTCGCTTCACGGGCTCCGAGGCTGTCCCAGCCCCGTCCCTGACATGACTTCATGGCCGCAGTACGTAGGCTGAGTTCCTTCCCTGCCTTCGCACGACAAGTAGCCAGGCTGGGAATGTTACTGTCTACACAGGACTGTGTGTTCTTTGGGCCAGAGGAGCTCAACAAAGGCAGTCACAGGAAAATGACAATGGCCCCGTGGCTTAGTGAACACCTTAATTTAGGAGACAAAGAAAAGGCAGTTCAAAACAAAAATCTTCATGATGTTGGAGGAGGCATTCCTTGAGGAGTCCTCGCAAGCTTCCTCGTGCTGGAATCCCGGCCAGAGCGGGAGAGCCGTGAGAGGACAAGGATGTGTTCCCAACTGGTTTTGCTTCTGTGCCCATTTCTGCCACGGAGAGGGCCCACTTCTCACCCTAAAAAATTCCAAGGCAGAGGTGGAATGAATCCTGGCTTAAGGTTAAGAAGACGTGGGGTCTGGTCTTAACTAGTTCACTTATTTGCCGTGGGACCTCGCTTGTGCCATTTATCCGATCCAAACCTGTTGCACTCCTGTAAAACAGGGTAAAAACAACTCCTCTCCCTGCCCCCATCCCTGCTGGGAAGATTTATTTAGCTGGCCTATGTTAAGAATGCTACACATATACTAAGTCAGTGTACAAGTGACACAAATTCTTATTGTTGTCACGTTGAGTAAGCACTTGGAATAAACTCATTTACGTCACTTGAATCCTTATCTCACCAGATTAATAAACTGATGATTAATAAACCGAGCTCCATTTCTGCAGAAAACAACGCACAAAGAAAAAAAATTATTTCTGAGCCAACACCATCTTGGGTCTGTCTAGGAATGCAATACGTGTGTTTTACAATATTCCCAGGAGCAAAACATATGAGCCCGGTCATTTCTTATTCTAACTTATACTTCTTTTTTATTCCCTATTTAGTGAAATTCTAAACTCTTATAAAACATGTAATACAATGGATAACTCAGACAGCGTGGAAGAGACTTTTAGAAGTATGTAACAAATTATAGTAGAAAGAGGGGGGATAATACTTGACCTGCTCATGCAGAAAAGCATAATATTATCGAAAACCAAATCCTACCACCACAAATGGTTTACTCCAGGAATGAACGATGATTAAACATCTGGAAATCTAGTCATGTAATTCAGTACATTAACAGAGTCAGAAATCCAACCAGATGATTGTCTCAACAGAAGTTAAAAAAGCTCTTGGTAAAGATTCAACCTCAGTTCATGATTAAAAAAAAAAAATTCTAAAAATGGCCTTGTATCAAAAGCATATTCAATGAAATCAGAAGCAAGACAAGCATAGTTGCTACTACCTCACCACTAAGAACTCAACTATGTATCAAAGTTCTTAAATAAGGCAACTAAACAAGAAAACAAAGGAGGTGCAAACATTAAAAAGGAATACCTAGGAAAATCAACTGAAAAGAAGTATTAAGGAAAATAAGGCAATAGGTTGGCCAGACACCAGGCAATCATAGAAAAACTTTTCTATTCACAACCAACCAATTAGAAGGTGAAAGTATTCAGAATGTGTGGTATGTGTGTGGGGTGTGTGTGGGGGTAGGTGTGTGTGTGTCCAATTTCCAGTAATAAACCTACTGATAGAAGTGAAGCAGATATGTAAAGAGAGTCTTAAAAATTTAATGTAGTACACGAAGGAAGACATAAACAGGTAAAATATTAGAAACTGGATGGTGACACTCAATATTATTCTGTGAAATGAATGTGTTTCCTATCAAAATCACAAGATTTTTTATGGAGCTTATCAAACTGACTTTGCAGCCCCTTAAACTAAAAAAAAAAAAAAAAAAATGTAAGATCAACAAAATTTAGAAAAAAACTAATAAGAAGAAAAAAATCGCGTCTAAATGTTAAAATATATTTGAAAGCTATAAGACATTTCTTATAAACTCTGAAATGGAGAGACTCAATAATTGACAAGCCACTGAAACAGAAGAGAAAACCAAATAATAGAATAAAGCGAAAATCAGAATATAGTTTATGCTAAAGGTAGCATATTATCTCAGTAGGAAAAGAACAGACCTTATTTAATGATGCCAAGTCAACTGACATTTATTGAAGAAAAAATAGATCTGTACCTTGCATGATACACAGAAATAAATTCTACAAAAAATAAAGAGATAAAACTGATGAGAAGAATTAAACAAGTATTAGAAGAACACACCAAAGAATTCTTTTAATATTAGGATAAGGAAGGCCTTCTTAAGTAAGATAAAAATCCACAAATAGTATAAGTGATTGAAGGATATGACTATCAAAAATTTAGAGCTTTTATTCAACAAAGTGCAGAGATATTACTTACATAAAATTTATACATTAGTTCAAGGTTTTCCTTGGCTGTCACATTTTCTGCACTACTAATTTTTATTTCAGAAAATACATCTATTGGATTTATAATGTGGGTGATGCAAGATCCACATCCTTCTAGCTCACCCCATTCCTACCAGTCCTCAGTTCTAGACCCTCTGCTCAGAGATGTGTAAGAATTAACCGAAGTCAGAAAGGCAACTACTCAATTCCCATTTCATTTCCATTTCTTCATAGAAGGAAATGGGCTTCAAACTGTGAAACTGAAGACTAATTTAGAATAAAAAACAAACAAAAAAACAAAAACAACTGCAAGAGAGCATGCAGTCTGGTTAACTGGGTCCCAGTGTCCCGGTGCAGAGGGGTCCTGATCCCCCCAGGAGCCGTGTCTGTGGAAGTGACTGGTGGTGTGCCCCTAACCACTGTCTGGGAGCAGAGATGAGACACCTGAGCGTTAAAACTGGTATGGCTCCTAATTTTTTAGTAAAGGAAAAAAGTTTGATTCTGGGAATTACAAAACGGCAATGGATTTAATCCCAACAAAATGTAGAGCTGGCTCTTCCTCCTTCTGTAGGTCTGGATTTCTGTTTTCTCCCAGAAGTCCCCCAGACTTGGAGTTTGCAAACCAGCCCTTCCCAGGGACAAAGGTTTTTTTCTGACTCACAGCCGTCCCTGCACAGGGTCCAGCCGGACCAGCAACACAGCCCACACAGAATATGAAACTTCGGGAGATACCGGACAATGGCGGGTCAAGGCCTAGTGGAATGGCTTATTTTTTTAAAATATTATAATGTTTATTTTATTTCCACACGCTATATAAAGCCCTTCACTTTTTATTTTACTGCTTTTGAATCTTTTCATACCAATACTGTAAAACAGCCAAAGTGAGAACTTTTCTGTCATCTTTCAAAATTTAATATCAAATTTGTTTGTTTTATACAAATTCCCAACTCCTCTGCTTTAATGTATTAAGTAACACAAATGTCATGTTCTACCAATTAGTAAACGGGCTTACTAAAATAGAAAACTCTCTGTATTAACCTTATACATTTCCTGCAGGCCAGAAAAAAATGAAGTAGCAGAACCCAAATGTTTCTAAATCTACAAGTCAGTGTGATGCTAATTAACTAAACTGACAAGCACAGAATATTCCAGGTGAAGAGTTCTATTAAAGATGCTGGATTGGCTACACTATCTGTATAGATAGCACTCTTAAAAATTAAACAGTTAAAGCATGCAGCTTATTTTTAGCCCTGAGATGGCATCAAACAGTTCTAAATTCAATTAGAAAGGGCATAGAAAATACAGACTAAGAAGACTGGACTTTTTAATATAAAGTTAAAACAAGTATGGGAAAAGAAAACTGGTACATTTAGAGATGAGACTTCCTGGTGTATTAAGTACGCACGTCTAATCCTACCTCCTTCCATAATCTCATTAATGTGACCCAAAGAATATGAAAAACTGGAAAAGCTCAATCCTTTAAGGAAGTTAGAAGGGGTAACATTCAAACAACCAACTTTCAAGGTCTTTCTATTTAATAAAAGAGCAAATAGTACCTGTCTGTGGGGAAGGCCGACCATATATGCAGACTCCAGGTCCAGGAGAGCAAGAGGCTCCGGCCGGAGCTCATTAACGCCCGTAACTGTGGGCCAGCCCCCAGCAGGGTTTCTAGAAGCCTCCAGGCAGGGAGGCCGCCTGGCTGGGAAACCGCCTAGAGTGTGTGCTCCCAGTGCGCCCTGGGTGCTGACCGCCTGCGTCACTTGCCGAGCACAGGCCCCTGTCCCAGGCACGTGCGGTCGTCAGGCAAGGATGGAAAGGAAACTCATCCACACAAAGCTGAGACTCCCTGCCACCAACTCGATGGCTCTCGCTCCCCCCTGCTACTCCAGGCTGCTGGACTTCTGAGCAGGTGATAGGAAACAATACTAAAACCATGCCTTCCTTCTTTATTCTGATCCTCAGAGAGCTCATCTGCATCAGTTATCAATTAACTGTCAACTCCAAACCTACGTTTCTCTGTTCTGCTCTGTCATACCAGAGCTGGACCCTGTAAACTTCTCTGCCAGCTGGCGTAATATTAGGCTTTGCCAACAGAAAAGGCTAGGGGGAAGCACGGGGAAGAAGGGGCTTCCTTTCCTAGTTCTGGTGCGCTGTTCTAGCTTCCTGCACACGGCTGCCATATGTGTGTGAGGCCCAGGGCCACAGACTTTTCAGGGAGTGTCTCCAGGACTCCTGCACACATCATCCGTCTGGACCAGCCCCGGCCCTCTGGCACCACGGTGGGGGACTTCCCGTTCAACAGCTGGGACCTGCTGGCTTTCCAGAAGGGGCCTCACGTGGAACAGGTCTGTTTGGCCAGCACCCCAGGGAGCTTGTCCACCTTGGGCAGCAGCAAGCCCGGCCTTCCCCATGACGTCTGATTCTCAGCCTCCATGGGGCAAGAGGGGATCTCTCTTACCAAATTCTTAGTTCTGTATTCACCCAGTCCCTCACCCCTGGATGAGAGGACCACTCCCTGCATTTGCCATTCACCTTTTCCTCAGAATCCTCTTTTACTCTTTTTAGTACTTAACACTTTAGATGGGTTAATACTACTTTACATTAAATCGCCTCTATTCAAATTCCCAGTGAGGTCTGTCTCCTGGCCAACCCTGCCTGATGTACTGTCCCAGCACTTTGTTTTGCATGAACACAGCGGCTCCTTTATAGGACTGAACAATGAGGAAAAGACCAGAGAACACAGGAAAAAATGGTTCTTTTAAAAAAGGCTTTTACGAAGATGTTGTCAAAAGAAGGAAGTAACCGTGAAGGATCAGAGTCAAAGCATGCATATGAAATAGTTTTACTTCAAGAGCCAGGAGAATATTTTTGAGAATTTGCAATGTGTCTTTTCAAACAAGATTTAAGTAGGCACTTTATGTATGAAACTGTAGAGCAAAGGCTCATGAAGAGAGCAGCTAAGAACAGTACAGGGATGGAGGGGCACCTGGGTGGCTCAGTCGGTTGAGTGTCTGACTTTGGCTCAGGTCATGATCTCAGGGTTCTGAGGTCGAGGCCTGCGTTGGGCTCCCCAGTCAGTGGAGAGTCTTGTCCCTCCCCCTCTCCCTCTGCCCCTCCTCCTGCTCACGCTTGCTATCTCTCAAATAAATACATAAAATCTTTTTTAAAAAGGAGAGAATAGTACAGAGATGGAAAACAGACTCGCCAAACTTAAAAGACACAATTAAGACAGAGAATAGCAGACTGGATTCCAGGAAAGAACACATACTAATAATGTCTCATTTTGAGGAAATAAACCCCAAAAACATAAGCATCAAAGCAAGAAAAGAAAAAGTACTTGCAAAGATAGATCGATCCTAGACTTCTCCTCCACAATATTAATGAATGGAAATAAAATGAAGCAACAACCACTGACCTTTGAAAGGAAAAGATTATGATGTATCATTCAATATCCTGTCAAGTCATCACTCCTGAGTAAAGATAACAGGAAAAATCCTCAGAGTGTTTGAAATCAGAAAGCATCATGATGCATATTCTTCCTGAAAACAGTTCTCAAAATACCATCAGCTGGTAAAGAAAAGACTCGAAAGAAAGAGCTCAAAAATGGAGAAGTCTTATTAGCACAAAAGGGCTGGTTGTAAGCAAGAGCTCAGAAACTAAATATTCCATAATTAAAATTAAATGTCCTTTATAAGATCATACAAACATAAAGCCAATTCTTAAAACTGTTTTTGAATTAAAATGCAAAATATAACAAAAACAGTAATTTCCAAATTATCATAATGATCGAATTCTAAATTTCCAGTTGCAGGGAGGTAGTTCAAAAGATGCTATATTTCTTACCTTATACAAGTGGAGAAAATCAACAGAGTATTTCACTCATGATTTTGATGACTGGAGAAAAATCTATACACTATTTAATTACCAATTAATCTTAATCTAAAAACAGGATTTATAATTTCTAAATCACAAAAGAAAAAAAGGCGAAGAAACGTGTGTGTGTGCGCGCGCGCATGCGCGTCTGTATACATAAAATAAAAAAGACTAATACGATATCCAAAAAATGTTAAGTGTTTGGTGGGTTTACAATTTTTTCCTCCTTTATATTTTTCTGTACTTTCCAATTTGTTTACATTGACCAAATCTAATCTGCATAATCAGAAACAAAATAATAAATGTTGGAGAAAATCCTCGGCCTCAAAGAGCAAGAATTTCAAGGGACATTCCCATCTGTCATCAATTGCACAGTCAGGCTCCGTGCTCTGCAGCTGCTGCCCTGAGACCCAGAAGGAGACAGGGCAGTCATATGGAGGGGTCTGGAGAGAGTGCTGTCAAGGGAGCGTTTTCTTGCTGGACTACAGGGTTTAGGGGGTTTTTTGCTGTGTGTGTGTGTGTGAGAGAGAGAGAGAGAGAGAGAGAGAGAGAAATGTGTCTGTTCCACTTCTCTCCTCCATGCAGATTTGACCAAAAAATCAGGTCTAACCATGTTAAAGAATATAAGAATAAGGGATTTTAGAAATCATCTATAATCCGACCCCCTCTGTCTCAGTCAGAACGAAGGCCCAGAAAAATAAATGGCTTGTTCAGGTCCAGCCAATGAGTTAGTTCCAATAAATGTATAGGATTAGTAGAAATACTATAAAACTCATAGTTTTATGAAGCCTTGAGGGCCTCAGATAAGCTCAATAAAAATGCCTTGTTGAATATGCAGGAACTTGCTGAGCAGAGTAGATCTCTAAGATACCAGCCAGCTCTAAACCTTTATGATTGAGGAATTAATTGGCTGCCTCGTCTTCCAGATTTTGAGACTTGCAGGTTGTTCCTCGGGGTCCCCTTTCAGCCTCCGGACCTAAAACCACTGGAGAGGCTCCCTGGCTGGTAGCTGAGCTTTTGGATCAGCTCCTCGGCCATTCTAAACCCCAGCTGCTATCCGCAGGGGAGAGCAGGATTGCAGATACGATATCTACGTATAAGAATCATTAATAGATTGAAATGCACGTGGATCTCAAGCACACTGAAGGTCCAGTCCCTGAGCGTGTAACAGTCCGTGGTGGTGGTCACTGACACCTACTGTCTGAAAAACCCAGTTTCTTGGTCACCTACCTGTCAAATACAAAGTTCTTTTTTTCCCCAGAACATCAAAGGTTTGTTGGTTGGTTGGTTGGTTGGTTGGTTGGTTTTTAATGGAATGCCTACTTGAGACTAAGGCAGGAAGTACCTTGCAATGAGATCCTGTGTGAGGGTGCTTTTTGGTCTATGGTGCATACTTACGGGGAAGTGAAGCCATTAAATTTACTCGAGAGCCTTTTACAGCTGTTTTGCTATTTTGCCAAAGCTCTTTTATGAAAGATTTGGGAATCGTTCTAAAATACCACGGTGGATTTTAAAAGACAAGCCAACCCCAAGGACACTATGCCTTTTCCAGTGAGCAGTGGAACTCTGAATGTTTCCATCTGGGAGGAGAAGCCCGTGGGTGACGGGAAGAGAAGCTCTGGACATGCTCCAGCCATGTGTGACAACATCACTGCCGAATCCAGGCAGGGACCCGGGAACATGGAACCAAGGCTCCCAGGCAGCCATTGCAGCCACCGTCCCACTGGTCCAGGCTGCATTTATCTGTAATCAGGATACTCAAGTGATTCTGTCTCACTCACAATGTTACACACACACACACACACACACACACACCCCAATACACATAGTACTGTGTATGTACATACAGTTTACATACTGGGCCTTAATTCTGTCCTTACTATCTCTGCCAAGTTGAGATTTCATCGCTGAGGCAACTTTAGAGAAAAGTGCTTTAGATTCTTCAGTTAGCTAACCTTCTCATTATAAGATTCTATACAGATCCATTCTGTGCTGAATTCCTCTCTCTTGAGTATAACAATTTAACGGATAATGACTCAGGATACGTTCAGATTTGCTCCAGGGAAGAATAATGAACAAACTGAAAAATAAGGACTATTTCTTGGGAAATTCTGTTTGCTACATAACATCTCTCAGATACCAAGGACTATGTCCCCAGACACAAGGCTGTCTCTCTAAACCCTCTGGGACCTAAAAAGACCCCAGAGGAGGTGGTGGTAACTGTGTGTGTGTGTGCACGTGTGTGTACATGTACTCACCCACTCAGGTGAAAGAGTTTAGGTGGAGTTTTTGCTCTGCCACAAATATCCAAATTCTCGTACCCCAAAGCAAGGAATCAGCACTCAAATATCTAAATAATGAAGGAATCAACTAATTAATCTGGTGCCAGTGAGTCTCCAATTATTTACTAGGAAGCTTTTTACAGTTCCTTTATGGGCCAGCCAGAGCAGTCCTGCTAAGATAGGGAAGAGCCTCCCAACATGGCGGCAAGTTTACCACCCCCCCCCCCAAACCACCCCCACCCCACCCAGCTTTAGGCATCTGTACTTTAGGACTCAGAGGTGTGCACAGACGTACGCCGAAACGGCGATCTTTGTCATTATTTTTTCTTTTCACCACTGGGATCTTTTTTCTTCCCTTAAAACTGGCTTGTGATGCTTTGACCAATATTACGCAAAGAGATCTGTAAGGCCTTTCAATTTCAAAGCATGCTAATACACCAAAAGCTCCCACTCAGGAATTAGCAATTGTCACAAAGCATTCCTTGAATTTCAATCAGGAGACAATGCATTACAGGGAGGCAAGGGCTTCAAAGGCCTATGGGTACATTTCAAAGGTACAGTGTGATGGGAAATATTCATGGCAGATCTCTATGCAACCACTGGGCCAATGTGAATAAGGAAATAAAGTCATAAGTACTCATCTTTAATCAAAATCTTGCAGTTTTTCTTTCTTCAAGGAACAAAAGAACCCCTTAAACAGTCTAGAAATGGTCTGAAGGAAACAGTAGTCTCAGTAACCTGTCCTCAAGTCAAACCACACTAGCTTTTGCCAACATTGAGTACGGAGGTTGGATTAGAACAAGGGTTTGAAATGCGCTATTCCTCATTTATCCATGACCCTGGAATCTCTATCAAAGTTTGTTTGCTATCTTGGACCTTACATTGTCACTTTTAAATGGAGTGCATGGGCATCTGTAAAGTGTTAAGGAACAGAGGACTGTGCAAAAAGCCTAAGAGACAGCTGTCAATACGGATACCTCCTAGAAGCTTATTACATATCTGCTCCCGGTCCAGCTAGAGCCAATAAAATTCACTCTTCCCTTTGTCATACTCCTTGGAACCCAGAATTTCTAACTTGGCATTTTTATTCCTTGGCAAAATTACTAAGGTGGCTTTATAATTTCTAAAGTTCCCTCTGAAACATATCTTTTTAAAAGTCATCGTGGGAGTTTCATAAAATCCACATGAACTCATCCATCCCAGAAAAAGAGATAATACAAGATCAAGAAACACACCTGAAGAGGAAAAGCAATAAGTAGCATTCACCTGCCTTGGTAACATCCCTTTAGCCAGGGAATGAAGCCAACAGCTCTTGCAACATAAAGGATGGAGTGCAATATATACCCACCTGCTAGGTCAACCAATCGTCTCATGCTAGAGAAGGCCAGGCAGGGCTGTGCTGGGATGCCTTCTCTAATCATGGAAATAGTCTCCTCATCCTTTATGTCCTGTTCTGAGCCTCTCTCAGTGCTTCTTACTCCATGGACTGCTGTCAAGCTACTCATCTTCTCTATTAGAGTTCACCTTGATCATAATATTCAGGCTTGACTATTTTCTGAACATGGGCTCACACACAACTCAGATCCCTCAAAGATGGACCCTCTGTTCTATTCCCAACCACTGCAAGGTTTGGGCTATTATGGGAAGAGCCAAGCTATGAAGGCTTTAGTTGGTAATTGCACAAGGACCAACATACAATGTTCCCATGTGGAGAGCAGGTACAGTTTCATGGCGAGTCCATTCTTCCATGACAGTGGAGTCAGTGTCTTCAATCCATCAATAACATTTGTGCAATAATGGGTTAACTTTCAGGGAGCAGAAAGAGTTTTCTATAAAACTTAGAGGGATATTTTAAATCGCCATTACTGAGCTATCAAAATTGAGTTCCTATGTATGAAATACATTCACTGTAAATAATACATGACATTTTTTTCTCTTTACAATTTACTGAGAAGTCTAGCCAAGCATGAACTTTTTTTTTTTAATGACATCCTGCTTATTACAGAGATTTCTACACGTTACAGAGAACTGGCTTCATAGACAGGACTGTGCCCTCTTGTTGTCACATTATTGTGCTGCTGTTGTGATTGTTTAGTTTCTTTCTTCTAGAAAAATGGATTCCAAAAGAGGACCCTGTGATGTACATGAGCAGCCTAACGAAGCCACACGCATCGTCCCCTAGTTCACACAGAGCCCCCAACAGAACCGAGAGCCCAAGTTAGTAGTAAAATAACTCTTAAATAAAAGCATGTGCTTTAGCCATAGAGAATGATGTGTGCAAGTTATGGTCCTTTTTCGCTTGGGTTTATTGCTTTGTTTTTTCAAATATTGGCCCCTTAAGGAAGTACCTCTTTCTCTCTCTCTCTTTTAAATGGCTGCCAATCTCCAATCTGGAAACCAGCTTTATAACCTTGCAGCCACTCCGTCTGTGTTGCACACCTGTTCCTCTAATCCCCAGCACCTGACCTCTACAGCACAGCGGAGACAGACATACGTTTGTCTGCAACCATTTACAAGAATGATCATTAGAGTTGGGCTTGCGTGAGAGCAGTGATGGGTAACATTCACCTAAATACAGATGCTTAAATCAGTGGTTCTCAAGCCTCAGCCTACTCTGAGATCACCTGGGGATTCGCTACACCTCTGACTGTTAGGTCTTACCTCCCAAGTTTCAGATTCAGAAGATCTCGGAGGGGGCACAGAATTTTAAGCGCCCCCATCAGTCATTCTAAAGCATTCAGGGGTGACCATACTTTGGGGCTCACTGGGAAAAGGAGGCTGCATGTCCGCTCCCCTGCTTCAAGAGCTGATGGACAGGCTCTCCTGGTATGACCACAAGGGCCAACTGGCTGGCAAAGACGGTACAAAGCCACAAAGGGGAAACTCGGGATGGTTCCTACCGGGTAACACAGCTCTCTTCCCCAACCATGACCGAGATGGACCAGCTACAGGGTAACATAACATGGTGGCTGGTTGAGTGTAAATCATGCAGCCAGACTGCCTGGGTTCAAGTCCTTGCTCCACCAAGGACTTAACTTCTCTCTGTTTCAGTTTCTTACTCTCTGATATGAGAATAATAACAAGCATCGGCCTTCCAGAATTAATAGGGAGTTTCAAGAAATGAAAACAAGCAAAATATCTATATAGAGCAGCACCCGACATACAGGGGTGCTTAGTGGTTGCGGGGGGGGGGGTGTCTGATGTGATTAAGGACAGAAACCCCTGCTCAAAATAGTCACTGAAAAAATAACTCGTAGAATCCCATTATACAAATTGAGAGCCAAGGTGCAGGTTTCCAGTTTTATTTACTTAAATCTGCACATGGAGTGCACCGCAATCATCCCCCCCCCCCCACCCCAGCTCTCTGGCATTTCTGTTTCCACCTCCCTTCCAGCCAGCTGATTCCTCCTTCTCAACTGCAGGGTTTAGAGTCTTCTTGCTAATTTACCTGTCAAGCTCCACCCAGACAGGGGATGGTCAACGTTGTGAACCTGGAAGTCTCCAGAGGAGGAGGGTCATTTCAAAGTGGGTCCCCAAGCCCTGCTTAGCTTTTAGAAGCCTTGACCTGGTATCCTCAGTATCAGGGCTTTGTCTCGGAGATTCTAGGAATTTGGTTATCTTTTCTGAACACTTATCTTCTTAGCCTTTTGTGGCTCATATACGTCTGACGCCCTCACGTCCTCCTTCTGACAGGGCTTTCCAGAAGGCTGATGCTGCCAAACCCTGCAAACTTGAGAGACTCAGTCACATGCCTATTCTCCATTGCTCTCCAGTTGTCTCTCTCTGAACTCGTTCCCTCCTTTGTCAGATTTGAAGGTTCTACCCAACTGGCCTATATTCTCTCATGGCTCTGTATTTTAGAAAGTGATCCCTGATCACAGGATAGATTTGTCTCGTTTTCCCTAGTCCATTAATTTGGAAATGCCATCACCATGAAGAGCCACGTTTAGGGCTCTACCCCTGTACCAAGACCTCTTCTTAAATGGCATTTCTTTAAATCATCAACATAGGACCCAGTGTCATGTTTTAGGCACCTGGTCTCAGCCTCCCGTGTCACCTACAAAGCACCCATGACCTCAGTAAATGGGATTTTGCCTCCATCTGGCCGTCAGGCATTTTCAGCAAACCACAGAATCTACAGATAAAGCCAGTCTAAGAGGATCACCTACGACAATCTTCTGGATTTTCCAGAGACAGAAAGGTAGGTTCTTGTTTAAGAGACTTGCTCAAAGTCACACAGTCGGGGGCCAGCTTCCGGTTCCCTGGTCACCCCAGCAATCTTCCCACCAATGTGATCTCCCAGTGAAGACAGAGAAGACATACTTAGGAGAAGATACAGCCGACGCGCCTTGAGGATGAGGGATGGTACATTAGATCCGTTGCCATGCTGGCCTGTTCTTGGCACTACACGAATTTTTGTGTTAGTACAAAAGGAAAGATACTTTAATTGTAAAATATGTTTAAAATATAAATAAATAGAAAGGAAAAAAATGGAAACTGTCTGCTGTATCTCCACCTAAAAATAGCCAATCATACACTGGACATTTAGAATATAACGTCCCAGTGTTGTTTTTCTAACATGGACGTGTGTACAACAATGAAATGATGCCATGAGCCGTTTTATGAGCTGCCTCTTTTACCTAAAAACATAATGTGCTGTTCTTTTCATACGGTGAAACTTTCTTCATCATCATTGTCTATACCAACCCCAGAGTCCTCCACAGTACAACCAATCTCCTCTTCTTGGACATTTCTGGTTTCTTCAAAATTTTTAAAAATTATCAGCAACTTCAAAATTAATACCCTTCTAGCTAAATTTCTACGCAGACCATGCAAAACGCATAAGGATGAACTTCTAGAGTTGGAACTAAGACAAAAGTATGCGCAGTGGTGAGGCTTTCAGTAGGTGCCGACAAACTGAGAACTGTATTTAAAGGAGACACTGACAAACTGGAAGGTGTCCAGAGGATGACAACCAAAATGTCTATTCAACATGTCCTCAAGGCCAGCTCAAGGGTCTGGGTGTGCCTGGCAAACTCACGCAGGAGGATAAACTCCCTCCAAAGGGAAAGGACTTCTGTTTTCCTGTCTGCCTCTTTGTTTCTCATTGAAAGCTGATTCAACAATGTCAGGGGACACCGTGGGGGGAACGGGAGTCCCTGTGTTGGGTCTAAGCGGCTGTATCTCAGCTTCTGTGCTGCACTCAGTCAGCCCGGGGCTGGAGCTGGGCAGCCACACTCCTCCTGTGCCAGGCCGTGCCAGGGGGCTCCCTGTTGGCCTCCACCCACAGGGAGCATAAGAAGAAAGCCACAGGAGAGAGCGAGGCTGACTCCTTCCACGTTCGTCTGTTCCTTTCAGCATCACCCCAGGGACGGTCCTCCATCTTGGCAGCAGCGTGTGACCCCACTTCACTGTTCCTCCAAAGCTCTCAGACCCGGGCCTCATCGGCACGGCTCCCTCCTCAGAGATCTGGTTCCTGGCTCCCTGCAACCCTTTTCTGAGCTCCTGAGTTTTCACAACTCTGACCTCTTCCCCTTGTTCCCATCTCAAAGGCTGACAGCTGCTTCCTCCCCTTCTTTACCTTTCCATTTTTCTAATATCTAGTTAACAATTCTATATACTGGATTCTCTCTGTTAGAATGACTGGTGGGATTCTGGTGTCTTTAGTGGACCCTGGCTGATACGGTTCCCAATCACTGGAGCTGGTAAACTGAGAAGGGGCGACCTCATGCCTAGGGTATTATAAAGGAAACTCCTGAACTGAGAGAAATCTAAGCCAGATCAGTTGTCTTAAAAGCATTTTTGTCAGTGCAATCCTTTTCACAAATATAATCTTATGCCCAGTTCAATGTGTAATATGTAAAATCAGAGGTGCTTTGGTTGAAACAGGAGTCTAGAGGATCCTGCCCCTCACGTGCCCAGCCCCACTCCACCAGCAGCTTCTGCAGAGCCCTGTTCCCTCCTGCCCAGCCCCATCACTCCATGAAGCTCGGGTTCAGCGGAACCCAGTCTGGCAACCACTAATCCACACAACCGGAGCCCCTTTCCACATCTCGTGATTCTGGACCTATGCGATTCTTCTTGCACGGTCCAGAGCTCTCCGGAGATCTACGTGGCCCCAATAACAGTTCAAGTGAAACAGAAGATCTGGGCTACTGGGTGCCCAGCAAACACCTGGCTGTCCAGTCCGCAGCCCCCTCTTTCGACCACAACCAAGAGATCCCTTCCAGCCAGGCTGGGGTAACATGGTGCAGGAACTATTATTACCGAGTCACTGCCGTGCCTGCTGTTAAGAATAGGTCAGCGTTTTTCATTATGAGCCTCCTCCTTTCAGGGGTTTCTAACATGATTTTTAAAATCTGCTCTCGCTTAAAGTTTGGCATGAAAGCTCTTGGCTCCAGGCTGTACTTTCTTTCAGTGAAGCTACTAAAAGTGTTTAGCTACTTTAGAGCTCAGAGAGAGCCCTGAAAGTCCTGAAGAAGAGAAATCTGAAGTTTGAAAGGCTCCCTTTCCCCCTCAAAATCTATTAATCTTCCGTTTCTTTGGAAAAAAAAAAAATCCAGGCAATTTGCTGAAACTGTAGCCTTTCGTTTTCCATTGTTAAATTGAACCAGGTCTTTGTGATACTCCAACTATTTAAACATAAAAGAGTTTGATGCAAACAGGATATTTCATATTAAAGGTGGTTTTCCCACATCCATCTTTCAACATAGTTTCGTTTTAGCTTATGTCTTTACCTTCTTTGATCCCACTGAAAATAGGGTCACATGGTTTTGAAACACATTCCGAACTGTAAATTTTCCATAGGTGATATTTATAACATAGAGATATTTTTTCTTTATATCTTCTCTGCTACCCTCAAGAAGAGTGGTAAGTGATGAATATCAGAATCATTCCCTCTTCACAGAAGAAAAGATCGAGGCTAAAGGGCTTGATTTGCTGAATCCTGGTCAAAGCCAGACTAGGAAGCAGATCCTCTCGATGCCTGCCCTGTGCTTGCTTGGAAAGGGACACTGCCTTTCTAAATGCCTGCAGCACAGCAAACCAGAGTGAAGACAGAGAAAAAGGGAGGCCACCAGTCCAGGAATGTCTGCAAACTGGAGCAACTTGTTGCCTTGATGGGGTTTCCGTCCCCGGGGAAGTCCTCCAACCAGCAAAGGACCGGGCAGCTCCAGAGTCCTCCTTCTGCTCCCCTGCTTTGCGGACACAGCTCAGGTCATGACCAGGAAAACATCTTTATCCCCACACTTATCCTCAGTGCTGGGAAAGGCCTGCGCTCTGGAGAGATCCAGAGAAATGGGGACCGAAATCCTAGCTTTACCACCCACAGCCAGGGGCAGCCACCAATCCCACCACTGACAGATAAAACAAAAACCTGAAACAAAACAAAAACCAAAAAACCCCAACCCACTACCTCAAAAGGTTTCTGTGATCAGTAAAAACACCCAACACACTGGGGCGCCTGGGTAGCTCAGTCAGTTAGGTGCCCAACCCTTGATTTTGGCTCAGGTCATGACACCAGAGTCAGGAGATCGAGCCCCCCAGGGGCTGAGTGTGGAGCCTGCTTGAGATGCTCTCGCTTCCCTCTCCCTTTGCCCTTCTCCCTCTACTCATTTGCTCACTCTCTCTAAATTAATTAACTAATTAAATAAAAAGATCCAACACACGAGGGAAATTCAATAAATTATAGCTGCTGATAAGCAAACATCAACACCGCCGCCCCAAAAATGAAGTTAAAAAGGAAAGAAAAGAGAAGAAAAAAAGAAAAAGGTAGGTATTCAACAGATATCTGTTGATAAAAGAGAGGACACTATGAAGATGCTCCTCCCTAAAAAATGAGAAATATGCATGGTCACTTAAGACTACAAACAAGGATCCGTGTGGAAAATACCATTGGAAAAGTGTGCCGGAATCTGCTGGCTTAAGACCCAGTGACTCCGGGTATGCTGGGCCACCGTGCAGCCTAAAGCTTTAGGAATCAGCCAGTGACTGTGGGGCTGTGATTCCTGGACCATCCTATCCTTTCTTCCAACTCCAAGATGCATCACCTGTCAGTTTACCCATTTATTTTTCTAACATCCTTGCATTCCTGAGCATTTCCTGAGCATCTACTGTATCTCAGGCATCATGCTAAGCACTGGGGATACAGAAGAAAGTAAACTAGGGCTCAGTCCAGGGTAAGCTGTGAGGATTCACCTCAAATACACAGTCTAAGGGGCTTCCAACCCAGTAATCAAAATAAATAACATTTTGATGTAATACCTTCATTAATCAACATCAATATAAAAAATATCAAAAGTTTAAAGACAAGATCATGAACAGGGCTGTGGTGAGCCATAGTAGAGCTGAAGCACAAGGAAAACCAGTAATACTGACCCGGTCCCATTTTAAATTTTTATATTTTACCCATCATGGGTTTTTTTGGGTACTAAGATTAATCACTTCAAATATTACACTAAAATATTATTTATCTGGATTAGTAAGGTTTTTTTAAAAAAAAAAAGATTTTATTTATTTATTTGACAGAGAGAGAGAAAGTGTGGCTGGCAGAGGGAGAAGCAGGTTCCCCACAGAGCAGGGAGCCCAAGGTGGGACTCGATCCTAGGACCCCAGGATCATGACCTGAGCCGAAGGCAGATGCTTAACTAACTGAGCCCCCCAGGTTCCCCTGATGAGCTTTCGGCAGCCCCTCATATTGCTGACTCTAAATCTTGGCCCTAAATGGGATATGTCTTATAGTTAGCTGAAACCTGAAATCTCCCAGAGTCATCATGGGAAGCAATCTAAAGACATTAAAGATCTATTATGGCTGAGAAAGATCAAGGGAGGAGCAGGCGCCCAAAACCAGGCCTTCTGCGGGATCTTCCTAACGCTTCACCATGCAACCTTCATGCCTCTTTCACCCCTTAACAGTGGGAGGTGGTTCTGTTTGCCATTCACAGCCCCTGGACACACACAGTCCCACAAACCAACCAGGTTTCTGCAGGCAGGGTTTCCGCTCTGCAGCATGTTGTCCTTCCAACCTTGCCTGGCTGGCTTGGTCGTGATGGTTGAGTCTGCCCCAAGACTGTTGACCACCATGGTCCCCTGAGCTGTGCCCGGGTTACATGAGGGGCTTCATACTCAATGTGGTCCAAACACTCAAATCCCAACATAGCACTGAGGATTACCATGCCGTGTGGGGACACGATTGCCAGACACAGATGGTATAAACATGACCCACTTGATTTCTTCTCAAATACTCTAAAGCACCCAGTCCCACTCTCCCAGGCTTCCCCAGGCAGAGATCTGACCTGTCGACTCTTTCTACTCTGCTGCATTTACTGCTGTAAGCAAGTAAGTGAGCCCCTGATGGCAGAGGCTATCACCTGTTAATTCATCAGACTACATTCCCCAGCCTCCCTTGCACCTACATTGGGCCATGTGCTTCCTTTTTAGCCAATGAGGGGTGAACAGTAGGGACCTGCCCATTTTCAGACTTCCATGTGTAATCCTCTTTGCTCCCCACCTGGCTAAATGGAGAGAGAACACGGTAGACTTCCAGATTAATGGAGCCAAGGTAGATAGAGCATGGGTCCCTGGGTAAACAGATGCAGATCCCCCAACCAGATGGAAATAAACTTTGACTGGAAATTAAAAACTAAACTCACTGACACTTGGTGGTCTGTTATAGCAACTAGCCTATCCTGATTAATATCTTCCCCAACTAGACTATAAACTCCTCACTTGGCTGGCTCTGTATCTGATGGGTCTCTGTATTCTCCACAGAGGAAGAGCACACAGTAGGTGTGCAATGTAATCCTGTGGTAACTAGACACCTCTATTTCTTCTTGAAGCTATCGTAAAAAAGTATATCCACCACCATTACCAGTAGAATGACTAATCATGAATTGCTCTCCATCTTTTATACTGAAAATGAAGGCAAAATATTCCTAGAAACCCCTGTTAATTATGATCACAAAATAGAATGATTCATGCTTCTTAAATGCCACTTCATAATCAGCTAATAACCTAAATATAAACAAACACACAAAGGCAGAGGATGGAGTCAGAATCCGAGCCCCAGACACATCCTGGAGTTTTCCTCTGGAAAAATTTCTAATGCACTATAGCATCTTAGGATATGTTCCTGCTCTGTGCATATCACAGTTGACATCTTGTCAAAACCAAGGGAAATAATTGCATCCCCGAGTAAGAGGATCGTGCAAGAAGCAATTTCAATGTGGCAATGCTCATCAGCACTGATTTACTAACATCTTACTATATACAACCGTGTAGCAGGAGGAAAACTTTTACATCCTCACCGAGGGTTAGGCATAAAAACAAAATCTGTTACGCTTCCAATTCAAAAGAAGAAAGAACAAAGGAAAAGAGAATAACATAAGAATCGGGGTTTCTTCCTCTTAGAAGTAAACTTTTAAAGAACTCTGAGTCCTAGTCCGCTCACCTCCATTTGAGATGGGTGGACAAGACATAAGCCGGACTGCTGAGGTCTTGAGGGAGAAGAAAAACAACCGATCCTATGAGGTTATTAAGCTAACACCTCAGCAAGCCGCAGGCATGCTACTCATTTATTACACAAAACCGAAATCTTCTGACAGTCCATAATTATGTGCTGAGAACTCTAATGAATAACTCTGCATCAGAAGGATTCACAAAACTTTGATCAGTGTCCCGGAAGACAGCAGGTCAAGATGAACCTTGAAATCTGATTAGCATCACCCATTCCTGTACCGCACTCTAAAAACACTGTTTTCTAGCTCTCCGTTCTTCACCTGGATATTTTGAAAACATAATTTTGTCAAACATCCTCGAGCAATTACAAAAAAAAAATTGTAAAAAGTCACTTTTGGAACAGACTTAAGATAGAGTTTATATAATTTCCCACATGCAATTTTCCATACCTTTTTGATCCTAAGGCCATGATCATAAAAAAGTTACACTGTAGAGCTCAACGCTATACTATATTAGATGAGTAACTGGCTATCATTTTTTATCTTGTCTTCTGCAAACAACCAAGATTTTAGAAGACCTAGGTTTGATGTCATGATGTGTTTATTTATTTTTTTTTTTTAAGTAGGCTCCATGCCAAGCTTGGGGCTCCGTGTGGAGCCCCAATGCAAGGCCCAAACCCATGACCCTGAGATCAAGACCTGAGCTGAGATCAAGAGTCCGATGCCCAAACTGACTGAGCCACTCAGGCTACCGTGAAGTGGTGACATGTTTAAGTGGGCCATCCACACACCCTCTTCTCTCTTCCCTTTGGTTTTAAGACATATGAAGCAGGGAAGAGAAATGTGATTTAACTGAAGCTACATCATCTGGAGAAGGAATAGAACACTTGCTGATGGTTTCATCATTCATTTGGTTCAAGTGAGGGTCGTGTGTGTGTGTGTGCGTGTGTACACGCGCATGCTCGCAAAAAGAAAACACAACTGCCCTCTGGTCGCTCTAAGTAGGGTTAGAGAAGGAAGGGCAAAAACAAGATGAGACAAACCAAGTACCACATGCCACCACCCCAAATGCCTGCGTGCAAGGCAGACATCACTAATCAACACCCCACTCCCTCCCACCAAGCCCTGCAGTGCACAGTCCTTACCACAGCCCTCTCAGCACCGGCTCCCCGGCCCATGGAATTGAGACACTAAAGTGAAATCCAGTTTCCATCTCTGAGTCTGTCTGATTACTAATGAATGTTTGAAACAGATAAGACATCAGAGTTGCTCAACTCCCCTGTTTACAGGTAGCTAAAATGAGCAAGGGATATGTTAATTGACCTTTCAAAGGCCAAACAACCAACCCACAGGGATTTTTTAATTGAAATTTTCAGATTTTTAAAATGCATGATTTATGCCATTGAAGGCATGAACAATAAGGTTCAAGAATACAGGGATTTCAGCAAACTATTTCGGTGTGTTCTACAAACCGAGCCAAACAAACAAAAATCCACTGCAGAAAGTGTAAGGAGAGCTGGAAAATCACTCTCAACCTTGAAATGCGTGCAAGGTGACTGGCCAAGCTTCCTGTAGACCCTGTCTCCAGGATCATTTGCCTACATCTGTCTCGTATCACTTGCTACTTTAGGTCAGAAAAAAAGACGACCCATGTAGAAATTACCTCTAGAGAAAGAAACTGCCTCTGTTGGACCCTTCTGGGCTCACAGCACTGACCCCCTGGTCCCATCTGACGGCCCACCCCTCTTTGGGGGGTCGAAGTGGAGCCACTGAGGGCTCGGAAGCTATTCAAAGTCTGAGGTCAGATTTTTCAGAACAAAACAAAACTTTTCCAGTCCCAGTTTAATAATGATTCTTCTGTGTATTTTGGCTTAGTAGCACTAAAAACCCAGCAAGGAATCCTCTGGGAGGGAGAAGATGACTATGAAGCCCTCCACACCTCTGATCTATCTTCCTTCTCTCTCTCTCTCTCTGACACGCACACACACACTTTCTCCCTCTCCATTCCAAGAGGAGCCCTTCCATCCTCACGCTGAAAGGACCCCGTGGAACACCCTCCACCTTGGGGCTCCCTGACTGAGAAGAACCCTTGGGAGCAATGTGTGTGCAAGATGAGGGAGAAGGGTGGCAAACTGCTCGTGCTACGAAGCCAAACGCCTCCAGCAGGTTCTCCGGTGGAGGAGACACAGCCATGGGGAAGGGCTTCACACAAGGAGACGAGGAGGAGCAGCTGGGGCGGAGGTGGGTGCCGAAGACATGAAGCCAGAAACGGAGCTGTGAGGAAGACGGGGGAAGGGCTGAGCAGCCGAAAGCTGCTGGTTAAAATAACTCGTGCTAACAGAGTGTTCTTTGTTACCACACACTGCTCTTTGTTATCACACATTACAGAAAGTTATAAACAACAGAAGCCTGCCGTACCCTGAAGCTGCGTTTCAAGCTCCGGGCTCTGGTGACCTAACAAACCCCAGGGCTCCCCCTTGTAGAGACGGATGCTGTTTCCAGAACACCGTGTCAGGACTGCGGTCGCGACTCGCCACGTCTCCGCCGACCCCCGGGAACCTTCTCTACTGTCCGGCACCGTGCTCTTTGCCCAGATGCCTTTTGCATTCACACTGATGCGACTCAGAAAGAGGCAGACTGGGCTGGTCCCATCTGGGAGGAAAAGGGACTGTCAAGGTCTACAAGCAAAGGGATGTGAAACTTTTCTGAGGGAATTAAAAAAGCCCAGAGAAAATGATCTCATGTGGGTTTATACATAAAATTAGACACTCAACAGCAACAAGAAAACAGCTTGCCTGGAAAGACAGTGGACGGACACGGCCCAGGTTTCGGCGCTAGGAACGGACACGCTGTGGTGGCTCTGGGAACCTTCTCCCTCCCCCTGCCCTGTCACCCCCTTTCCTGACTGCCCCCTTCCCTCCCACTGGGGCCACTCGTCTACCAGCCGCAGGGGGCAGGGCGCCCTGAGGAACATTCTGGTGGGCGGGGAGACGGATGCCCAGCCCTGCTTCTTCCCACGACGCCACACGACAGCCAATGGAGCCCATCAGGTCACCTCTGCCCCCCCGAGCCCCCCCACCCGTGACCTCATCTCCGCCCTCAGGAGCCCCCATGGGCGTGCTCACTGGCCGAGCTCTGCAGCAGCCTCCCCTCCCCTTGCTTCTCAGGCGCGGTGGTCAGACCCTAAGGGGCACTGCCTCCTTACTCAGGGCCCCTACCCCGCTGTGCGGCTCTCGACCCCAGACTCAGTCCCTTCTCCTCTGTCACTGAGGGCTTGTTACACACCCGCTCTTGAAGAGCTGACGCGGTCTCAGGGCTGCCTGTTCTCCTCGCTTCTTACCCTGACTCCTAGAACGCGCGGGTCTGCACTAGACTGCTGGTGAGGCCTACGGACAAAGGCTCCGTCTGAGCCAACCCCACGAGCCCCTCGGCCGGAGCCCACATCCCGAGCCGCTCCCGTTATCCTCGGAGCCTGTCGCTTGTCCTTCTGTGAGACCTCTCGGATCTTTTTTCTCATCAGGCCCACTGCCGCTTCTCATCTCCTCGTGGCCAGGTCACAGCCGGAGTCATGACCCAACTGACCCCCGCACTCCTGCCCCCTCCCTGCACGCTCCGTCCGTCCGTCCGTCCGAGGACCGCCAAAATCCCCCTTTCGAGACAGCTACACCTCGTCTCCCTGCCACGACCATACTCTTTCAGCTGCTTCCCTTCGCCCTTCCATGGGATGGTGTCCAAATCTGGCAGGATGAGAAATTTGGGGCTGCTGGTAATCTGGCCTCAGCCGATTCACCTGCCTCTCCCTCGGCCCAGGGCAACCCACACCCCCGAGTGCTGGCTGGCCGAGCAGGGTCTCCGTGAAGCAGCCGCAGCGCCTCTCCGGGGGGTGAGTCACAAGTCCCTCCCCGAGTTACCAGAACACTCAGCCGGTATCGCCATCCTATCACTGAACGTGTCAGGGCCCAAGTCCTATCTTTAGGTGTCCCCCACTGTGAACCCTCGGAGACCTGAGTCCTAGTCTTGGTGTTCCCAGGACTTAACACAGCACCTGGCACGTTTGTGGGATGTTCACTGCACTGGGTTGAAGGCAACGAAATTTCAAAAGAAACGATCAGCAACAAATTTCTCGCGATGTATCGCACACAGGAAATTGTGAAAAGTGAGTGTCTCTGGAGAGAAAAAGTGATGGAATGTGTCAAGAGACAAGCTCACTTTCCACCGCGTGGCCTTTTCATGAGCTTTAGGTGTTTTACCACCTATGTGCACTATTTTGTGACACAGTCTGAGGAGGTGCCCGGCACTGCGCACAGTGCAGATTTCAGGCATCGTGGAAACAACTTCACCAACCAAAGAAGTCCGTGAACCTGGGGTAACTCCGGTGTAGATTACCCTATTTTCCCCTCAGCTCCCACAGAGCCGTGCTGTTCTTCAGTGTTACACGCTGTCCAGCCTGCTAACAGAATGATTTATGGACACATCCTGCCCCCTGGGTCGTGAGCCCCGAGACGGCAGCAGCTCTCCACTCTTCACCTTCACAGCCTCTACAGGCTTCTAGTATAGCTGTTCAATGGAATTACACTGACCATGAAATATGGCAAAGTTTCGAATTTAAAAAAGAAAGCAATAATTATACTTTAGCAAAATTAGTTTGCTGCTAATAATCCATGTTAAGTGGAGGCAAGAAAGAGAAAACCTAAAATGCTGCTAAGAGGTAACAGTGGAAACATGAGGTTTATTACGGTCAGACTGAGTACAGAGCTAGAATAGCCATAAAAACATAGCGTACTTTGCTATTTTGCCATTCCTAATTTAGGTTGTGGACTCACATATATTATTCCTTCTCCACTTATCCTGGCAACAAGCATTGTCCCTTCACGTGAGAACCCTGAATATATACGCATAGCCACTGTCGGTAGAAGATGAGAAAAGTTCTGAGATCAAAAGAGGAAAAGGAAAAGTGGATTCTGAGACGATATCCTTATAAACAAAATAGGATAACCATCAGCAATTTCCAGATAGATCTAAAACCTCACTCCTCTGGTGAAAACACTCCAGCCAAATCATTTGGTGCCTGGGAAGCAGTTTGCGAGCCCTCTGCCGTGGAGAAGAACAGACCGCGCAGGATGTGGACTCTTGTCCTCGCAAAGCTGAGCAGACAGCTATCCTGACAATCACATTTAAAGTTAGAAAACAGTGCTCGCTTCGGCAGCACACACACTAAAACTGGAACAATGCAGAGAAGATTAGCATGACCCTCATGCAAGGATGACACATAAAAGTTAGAAAAACAATAGAAAATTTAAGGAAAAAAACCTGCGACAACACAGGATTCGTACATATGAGATGAATATTCACTGAGCAGCAAATACAGAAATAACACAGTATCCATGTGTCTACGTGACACGACAGATATGGGTCTTAAGGGGCTCCAATCCTGTCTCACAGTCCAAGCCTCACCATTTCCTCCAGGAAGTCCTCCCCTCTCCTCCTCCCTCTCCGACACACACACACACACACACACACACACACACACATGCACACACACACACACACACACACACATTGTTCTCTCTGGCTTCTAAACACTCTGGAGATTTACCCAGCCCTGCTTGTCCCATTTCACCACCTTCCATTTTGTATTATGGTTAGTTAGCGTGTAGTCAGCCCAGTGAACTTTAGATCCCTTGCATGTAGACTCCACAGCTCATTCACTCACCAGTAAACTACTAGTTCATGACCCTGGAACGCAGCTCACTGGCGAGACAAGGTCTGATCACAGCATGGTAGATGTGGATTTATCCTCTCTCCCCACATCCCCTGTGAGAATTCTATTTCTCGAAGGGAGTAAGAATAACGAATATGGGAAAGAGAAGATAATAAAAGAGAAGTTAGGGGCTTAGAGATAAATCCTTCTTCTCAGGTCCCTTGCAATAATTAATTGACTTGCCTCCTTTTAGAAAAAAGTATTGGGTTTTATTTTTGCTTGTGGTCCCATTGCTTAGCCCAAATAGTCATATAAAATATATGCTTAATAAATAGCTGGTGATTCAGTTAGTTAATTAAAAGGGAGAGAAAAGTAAGAAAAAGAAATGTTCTCAATTAGTACTCACTGAAATGAGAAGTAAGGTCAATAGAAGAGAAGTAAAATTCTCCCTTACTGTGCTCATCCTAAGTGTGTCCTAAGTAATTCAATAAGGTGTCTACCCCCTACCCCAAATTTGAAAGGATATTAAAAGTTCACAGCAAAGGAAACAATCAATAAAACAAAAAGACAACCTACTGAATAGGAGAAGATATTTGCAAATGACATATCCAATGAGGGGTTAATATCAAAAATATATAAAAAATTTATACAACTCAATTACCCAACCACCCCAGATAATCTAATTAAAAATAGGCAGAAGACATGAACAGACATGTTGGTGATGTCTCTACAAAGGAGACATCCAGATGGCCGACAGACTCACAAAAAGATGCTTAATATCATCAATTATCGGGGAAATGCAAATCAAAACTACAATGAGACAGCACCCCACACTTATCAGAATGGCTAAAATCAACCACACAAGAAACAACAGGTGTTGGCAAGGATATGGAGAAAAAGGAACTCTCGTGCACTGTTAGCAGCTCCTGTGGAAAACAGTATGGAGGTTCCTCAAAACGTTAAAAATAGAATTACCAAATTCCATTACTGGGTATTTACCCAAAGAATACAAAAACACTAGTTCAAAAAGATACATGCACCCTTACGTTACTGCAGCATTATTTACAACAGCCAAACTATGGAAGCAGCCAAGGGCCCACTGAGAGATGTGGTATGGAGATGATACACAAGGGAATATCGCTCAGCCGTCAGAAAGAACGAAATTCCGCCATTTGCAATGACGCAGATGGAGCTGTAGTGTATTGTCTAAGGGAAATAAGTCAGTGAAAGACAAATACCGTATGATTTCACTCTTACCTGGAATTTAAGAAACAAAACAAATGAACAAGGAAAAGCAGAGACAAAAAAAACAGACTTAAATACGGAGAACCACCTGGTGGTTACCAGAGGGGAGGGGCGTGGGGGTAGGAAATGGTGAATGCATCTTAAATTGAACTCGCCTCAGTAAATACTTACTGAGTACCGACTATATACAGGGTGTGTTTCCGACGCGGAGAGGAAAGAGACAAATAAGACCTGTTCTTCCTGTTCTTTCCCTCAAGGATCTTACAATCTAGCATCATCATGTTCCTTGAAAATTGCAGTGCCTTTTACTATGATGCAAACAAACAAACAAACAAAACACAATGAAATTTCACAGTATTTATAAAGTTGTATGTTTTTACGGCACGGACAAGAGAGATACACTAGTACTCCTTTTCCAAAAGCCCGAGTACTCCACAGCCGAATCCCACACAGCAGCCTGCCAATCCAAAGGGCCTCACTCCAAAAGGCCTGTCGTCAGTCCTCAGAAAGAAAATGAAATAAGCAAGTCTTCAGGAGTTACCAATGCCTTAATTGTGACAAACACATCTACCTCCGTATGTCCATGTTAAAAAAAAAAAAAAAAAAAGCTGGTGGAAGGCTTATCCCCCACAACTTCCTTTAAATGAAATGTAAATATTTGCTTTGCTTTCATTTTTATGGCCTGCTCCCAAAGATTCTGGTCTGGTTTTTCATGTCTCTAGTTTTTCATGTCTCTTAATAACCCAAATAGTCATGTCTGTGACAACTGCAGTGTGATAGTTAAAACTCAGTTCTCGGGGGGATACGTCACTCCATTACATAAAGGGGAAACAGATATCACCTATAAAATACCTCAGGTTAATACATTTATCTCAAAATTAAAAATAAAAATGCCTGAAAAGTCTATAATCTTGAATAGTGTATATTTTTCCCCTCACAGAAGTTTTAAGCGGGAACAAATATATGTACACCTGTGTGTTGGTGTCTGTTTGTATATTCAAGATAATTCAAAACTATGTATTCACATACGTAGCTTTAAGAATTCAAGCAACACATGACTAAAGGGGAAAGGAAAACAGATCACTACTTCAAAATTACTGGGGAATTACTGAAGAAGAACATTGCTGAAACATAAAAATGTTAAAAACGCAAAATTAAACTGTCAAGTGTCTTCACTAATAAGGTAGTGAAGAGGGAAAAATCCACACCTCCTTCTGATCAAAATGGAGAGCACTTCTTCTTAGTCAAAGTGACACCTCCCCTTACTTGTTATGTTCTTGGCTTCAGGGGTGTTAGGTCCGAGAATGTTGCTCTTCGTTTGGTCTCGTGTGTCCTGTGTCAGTGACAGCTGTCCTGTCTGGGCTCCCAGGGGCCACAGGATCCGTCCTTCCCATTCCTACCCCTTCGTGGTCAGTGTGCTTCTTCCAGAAACACGTATGGGGCGGAGCTGTGGTACAGATGATCTGCACTGCCTCCTCCCTCCTACAGAGGCCCAGAACCCTCACCCTCTTCTAAAAAACACCACACTTCTCATTCCTGGTTTCTTGCCCACAACCCCTACCAGACCCAAAACTGTGAGTTTAAGAAGACGTCTTACATTCCTTTATACTAAGGATGATTACAAGGACTCATCCTCAATGTGAACAAAGCAAAACAAGACTTTGTTATAGCTTCTGTGGTGTGTTCCAAAGAATTTATATTTTAACATTCGGGTGAGGAGACCTAAGAGGGGAAGAAAAGAAGACAGCTTCCAAGTCCACTGAAGGCACACTGCTCTCCTGTCTGACATCCTCTGGCCACCTGGTCCAGGGCACCGACATCAGGCAGGAGGCATTCGGAATGGTTTTAAGGCCAAGGACACTGGAATTAGGCAATTCAGGCCTAGACCATGGCTCAGTCACGTGACGGCCGCCATGGCCACTGTGTCCCTCACTGTGTCCTTCCTCCCCTGCAGGATCAGAGGAGCGCCTCCCTCGTGTGGCACAGGAAGTGGTGGGCATGACACTTGCCCTGGCACTGCTCAGCTGGGGTTTCTGGCAGGACTGCTGGGGCTGGGGCCGCCATTACTACTCCTGGCGGCAAGCGAGAGCTGCTGGACTGGACTTTCTGTGAAGAGAAGGTTCACGCACGGCACAGGGGTTCTAACTGCCGGCTCCGGAGGCTGACTTCAAATCCCAACCTGGCCATTTTCTGACACAGCTGAGTTCCTTGAACTGCGCATTTAACCTCTCTGCGCCTCAGCTTCCAGTCATGAAAAGGGGATGATAATATCTAAGGAGTTACTGGGAGTGAAGGGAATATGCATGAAGGGTTTGCAAGAGTTGCACAGAGTAAGCATTTTTTCCACTTAACCTTAGACTCTCTGAGATTCTAACAAATGCGTTAACGATAGTAAGCATACAGGTAACTTACTATAAGGTAGGCATTTGGTTAAGCTACACGCACTCACTTCCACACGCGTACATATGTACGTATGTATATTTAATTATCCTCATTTACAGATGACAGATCTGAAGCGCGGAGTCTATGAGCAACGTTTTGAGCAGCAGAGTCATGATTTAAACCCAGGCAGTGTGACTCCAGGGCCCGTGCACTTAATCGCTAGGCTGCGCTGCGAAGAAAGTGTTAAAACAATGAATGAACGTTCCTGCTGGAAAAATACAGAAAAGAGTCAACGACCTTGACCCTCCAGTTTTCAATGAGCAGGGACAGTTCTTGCAAAGTGCACACAAAGGGAGGACAAAAGCATGCGGAGGGCAGGGGAGGGCCGACTCAGTGTTCCCTCTGCAGGCCTGGCAGGGGTTTTCCAGCCTGAGTCAGAACACAAGAGGGGCCTAAAGATACAAAAAGGAACTCAGTGTTTTGGCCCTAAATCCAAAGTCACTTAGTTTACAGCAAGTTTTAAACGGACAAGGAACAAATGCTTACATTGGGCTTGGCCTTCTGTGGTACCATGAGGGACTGTAAATAATCAGGATATTGGTCTTGAGGAAGCTTACAGGAGGCCGGGGTTTCTTCCACTTCCCTCTGAACCTAGCAGCGAAGCTGACCTGTCCATCTACAACTTCTCCAGACTGCGGTGGGCGTAGAGGCCTTGGTAATGCTCAGCATCCTGCAGCTGAATTTTAGGCCATTTGAGGTCAAAGACATATGTATTGGTCACAACAGGATGAGTTGACCAGAGGCCTTATCAATTCAATATCCCTGAGGCCTTACCTCATAAAAATCACATTAAAAAAAACTAGCAATTTTAGGTCAACTGTGCGTTGAATCAGTGTTTTGCTATTGACTAATTCTTGGGAGTGATTCATTGCTTTTCTCATCCTGTTTGAATTGAATTTCCTGTCAATGTCTCAACTTTTGGTCTTTCTAGATCACCTTTTCAGGGGATGTTTCCCAATAAAAGACTTTAAGCAATTTAAAATCTCAACCAAAAACACCAAACAATGGACAGAAAGAGATGGGGAAGAAACATGGTAGGGAAGACAGGCTGAGGAGCAAGGGAGAAAATCAAAATGGGTCACTGGGTTCTTGAAAAGATGAATATTTTCATCTACCAGATTAGCAAATACTGCATTCCTAAGGTATGGAACCAACTGGCACTCGCACAGATGGCCAGTGAGAGTGCAGACAATTGCCTGTGGAGGTGAGATCTGCCAATATCTGTCCAAGTTTAAATGCACACACCCGGGGCGCCTGGGTGGCTCAGTGGGTTAAAGCCTCTGCCTTCAGCTCAGGTCATGATCTCAGGGTCCTGGGGTTGAGCCCCGCATCGGGCTCTCTGCTTAGCAGGGAGCCTGCTTCTCCCCCTCACCTCTGCCTGCCTCTCTGCCTACTTGTGATCTCTCTCTGTGTGTCAAATAAATAAATAAAATCTTTAAAAAATAAAAAATAAAAATAAATAAATGCACACACCCTCTAGACAAGCCACTCCCTGGACACAAACCTTATAACCGGGTGCCATCTCATGCTATACCAAAAAGACACCCAAATTGTGAGTACTTCTAAATTTCAGGAGAGATATTCAGGAGAGGGTTTTATGATAACCACAGGACACACAAATTATACACAGTATAACCTTACTTAATTGACCAGTTATGTTATAACGGAGATGAGGCCCAAGTACATAGACATTATACTTGCTGCTATCCCTTTGGTGACTAGACTGCGTGCTTTGCTGAGGTGACTGCTGGGTGTTAACAGAATTCAAGAGTCAGTCTTACTGGATCATGGGACGGGCTACATTGCACGAGGAAAGGTCTGGGTCTGAGGGAGAGGGACATAGGGCTTCTGATCTCTCTTCTGTCTCACAATCTATCCTCTTAAATAAGACACTTCACTCCTCTGATTTCCTTCATCCGTGACTGACAAACATGAACTAGCTGTAAGTTTGCTTCACTTTTAATGATCCATTTATACCGCAGCTAAAGAGAGCTGAATCTCCATCCGCCCACACAGAAGCAAAAAGGAACGCATGCTTAAGATATGGGTTCCTGTGGACTGGCTGGCATTGTAGCTCTCCATTACAGTTGACCGATGAGCAATCTGGGAGCTAGAGGTGCCAACCCCACATGGTTGAAAATCTGTTATAATTTCTGACTCCCCCACAACTTTACCAATAGCCTACTGTTGTTCAGAAGCCATACCAATAACACAATACATATTGTATCAATATCGTATTTATATTAATATTGTATTTATTATGTATTCTTACAATAAAGTGAGCTGGGGAAAGGAAATGGTGTTGAGAAAATCGTAAGAGAAAATACATTCAGTGCTAGACACTAAAAACTCTGCACATCGGTGGCACCGTCCAGTTCAGACCCACATTGTTCAAGGGCCAAGTGGACTTCTCTTGACCTTGCCAACAACCTCATAAGGTACGTATTATTATCTTACTTTTTATAGTTTAGGAAACTGAAGCTCAGAAGAGTTAAGTCATTTTCCAGATTCCAGAGACCGCAAGAGACAGGGCAAGGAGTCAAAACCACCTGGATTTTACCCCAGATCTGTGTTCTTTGCCCTTTGCTATATTTTCTATACACCTGATAACCCAAACATAAAAAAAAAAAAGTCCCCATTGCTGATTTTTGTCAAACCAGAGAATGTAGCATCTGAATGCAAACCAAAAAGAGAAATATATTTTTAAAGGAAAATAAGGAAAAAGAGTAAAGATAAGTTTATTCACCAAAGAATTAAATAGATAATTAAAAATAAAAACTTCTCTGAATCACCATAAATGACTTAAAATCTATGTTTCTACCTAGTGCTAAAATAACCAGATGACTTGTCATTAATTGACTCTATTTAGACTAAGGTAAATATGGGTGTTTTGTTCTATTTTGCCCACCGGTTGTGTTACAAAGACGTAGACTGAACCACTCCTACACCTAGTTCAGGAATAGTTCCAACTCAAAGGTCATTTGTATTGTTAACTCATACCAAAAACAAAAGTCACACATTCATCCTACGAATAATTCCAGAACTCTAAGTCCTCAATGGCCCTTTCTTTAATTTGGTCACCATTTATAATTTTTAAAAACCTGGGTTAGGGAGCATGGGGCGGGGCGGGGGAGAGCCCTTATTTAATGTACTTAAATCCATCTAGTGACTGAAGGACTAAATAAAAAATTAAAGATGAACATAAAACCTGAAACTGTAACTCTCCTGGAAGAAAACTTACATAAGCTTCCTGACACAGGTCTTGCAGATGATTTTTTTCTCAATCTGACATCAAAAGTAAAAGCAACAGAACCAAAAAGAAACAAGCGGACTGTACTGAACTAAAAAAAAAAAAAAAAAAAAAAGAAGCAGCAGCTTTTGCACAACAAAGGAAACCATCAACAAGATAAAAAAGCAACCTACTGAATGGGAGAAGACATCTGCAAATGATACATCCAATAAGGAGGTAATATCAAAATATACAAAGAATGCACACAACTCAACAGCAGAAAAAGCTCCACAACAATCCAATTAAACAATGGGCAGAAGATCTGAATATCCGTTTCTCCAAAGAAGACAAGCAAATGGCCAACAGGCACATGACAAGATGCTTAACATCATTCATCATCAGGGAAATGAAATCAAAACCACAATGACATGTGACCTCACACCTGTCAGAACGGCTAGAATCAAAAAGACAAGAAATACCAAATCTTGGCGAGGATGTGGAGAAAAGGGAATCCTGTGCACTGTTGGCAAGAGTGTAAACTGGTGCATCCACTGTGGAGAACAATATAGAAATTCCTCAAAAAGTTAAAAATAGAATTACCAGATAATCCAGTAATTCTGCTTCTGGGTATTTACCCGAAGAAAATGAAAATCCTAACTCAAAAAAAACACATGGGCCCCCACATTCATTGCAACATTATTTATAATAACCAAGATATGGAAACAACCTAAATGTCCATCAATGCATCCATTGGATAAGAAATACACACACACACACACACACACACACACACACACACACACACTGGACCATTAGTCATAAAAAAAAG
Organism: Procyon lotor; assembly: GCA_028646535.1. Taxonomy (NCBI): domain Eukaryota; kingdom Metazoa; phylum Chordata; class Mammalia; order Carnivora; family Procyonidae; genus Procyon; species Procyon lotor. Next base: position 4,622,196 of record CM053615.1, on the reverse strand, counting down.
AATGAAATCTTCCCGTTTACAACAACATAGACCTTAAGGGCATTACACTAAGTGAAATAAGTCAGAGAAAGACAAATCCTGTATGATCTCTCTCATGTGTACAATCTTAAAAAAACAGAAACAAAAAAAAAACAAAACAAGCTCATGGATACAGAGAACAGACTGGTGATTGCCAGGGGCTAGAGGTAGGGGTTGAAGAAATGGGTGAAGGGGCTCAAAAACCAAAAAAATAAAAAATAAAAGGAAAATATTGCCTCGATATTCTAAATTGGCCAAAGTTGAGGGGAAAAAAATGCTTGCTGTGGGCTGTGGAAAAATTCAAGCATTACTCAGGTGGAAGCAATCCATTGTTCACAGAGCCTGTTTTAAGTGCTGAGGGCTTTACACATATTATCTCTCCTGGTTCTCACAAGACCATCTTCAGTTTACAGATGAATACAAGGAGTCATCCTGCCAGCGTATGTCATAACTGAGATTTATAGCCGAGTGTATCTCGCTGCAGAGGGCACTTGCCCCTGAAGAGTAACACGGGGGTTAAACTGTTGCCACTAGAAAAGGCAGAAGGGTAGATACTGAGACACAACGTCCCACCTCGCATAAATGTGAACTACCCAAGTATGAATTCTGACCTCCCTCCATCCCACTCCTCCCTCTCACGCTTCCACTGGCCTAAGAACAGTATTGCTTTTACCATCTGCAAAGAAACACACAATAAGATCTTCAAAGAAAAGGAAAAGGAGGAGAGGAAGGAAGCAAAAAGGAAAACAAGGATGGAGGGAAGCAAAGAGGGGAGGAAGGAGGAAGCTATCGGAGAGGGGCCTTAAATGTGTATTAGCACGTGGAAGAAGCCAATCTGAAAAGGCTGTGTTCTGTATGATTCCACCTCTACAACCCTCTGGAAAAGGCAAAACTAGGGAGACAAGAGCATCAGTACTTGCCAGGTGTCTGGAGGAGGGAGAGATGAAACACAGGCTGTTTGGGGCAGTGAAATTACGTCGGATGGCACCGTGAGGGTGGATACGTGGCGTTACACGTGTGTCCAAGTGCGCAGCATGCAGCACGCCCAACACCGTGAGTGCACCCTAATGCACACTACAGATTTAGGGGAATACAATGTGCCCACGTGAGTTCGTCTCTTCTAACACATGCACCCCGGGTGGTGGTTGGGTGTTGGTGACGCGGCAGATTGTGTGTGTGGAGAGCAGGGGGTTCACAAGAACTCTTTGTACTCTCCACTCCATTTTTCTGTGGACCTAAAATTGCTCTAAAAAATAAAATCTTTTTTTTTTAAAAGGTAATTATGAACTCTGGAGAAAACAAAAACTTGCTTAGAAAAGGGAACTCCCAGTTCACGCTATAGCTCAGCCAGCGTCACATCCAGGCTTTGCAGAGCCTGAAGCTTAAACAATCAGGGTGGGAGGGAGGTGAGGGGGGGCTCTAAGAAAAGGAAAACACTAAATCAGAAATAAATCTGATTAAACCTCAGAGAATTTCTAGCATTTTTGTAAAAAATAAAAATAAATAGATGAACAAAAGCACAGAGTAGTATCTTTACTCTGTGCTTGTTGGCAGTGGGGACTACTCCCTCCCCAGCTTAGGAGTTATCAGACCTATGATCAGCCCTCTAAACAAGGCCAGGGGTGGAGGGGGAGGCAGGGATGCGGTGACGACAAGGCAGCTTATAAACTGACCGAGGAAAGGAGACAAAGGGTGGCGTCAGCTAGAAAGAAGTCACTCATCGCTCCATGGAGAAGGTTCTGTTTGCAGAAATGTTTCTCCCCAGAGGGACTCAAAGGTCTGGAGAACAGCCACCTCCCATGTGTTGGGGCAGAAGCATCAGCTCTTACATTTTCCTGCAATTCAGAGCCACTGGGGACCAGGGTTCCCTCTACTATAAATTGAGAGGCAAAAGGGGGGCACCTCAGTGGCTCAGTCAGTTAAGCGTCCAACTTTTGATCTCAGCTCAGGTCTTGGTCTCAGGGTCAGGAGTTCAAGCCCTGTCTTGGGCTCCATACTGGATGTCAAGCCAACTTAAAAAGAGAGAGTGAGAGAGAGAGAAGGAAAAGATTCTTCTTGGGTTAAGAGTGAAAAGGTATGAGTGAGCCTCTGCTTGAGTGAAGACCTGTAATACCAATAGGACGTCAACCTTGTAAGAGGAAAAGGGCAGAAACATGGGCCTACATGAACTTCCGGGCTTTGGAGCTCACCCGAGGGCAGAAGGGTGGACTCACATGATGCTTTCGTTACTTGCTCTTGGAGGTCACCTGGGTGCCCTTCGGTGAGAAGGCAGGTGGGGGGAGGTGGCTTCTCCCATGACCACCTCCACCTCCTGCCTCTTCTCGCACTTACGACTGAAAACTTCAGAAACTAGTGGATAATCCAAAGCAAGATAACAGAGCCTCTACCAGCATCACACACTAAGCAAATATTCTCCCAGGATACAATGTTTTAGAAGAGAAACAACATGGGTGTGGGATATCCTGTTGGACTATGTGAAGCACTTTGCTCAATTTAAATGATGTTCTCTTCATTCTATCCTGACTCTGATCAACACAGATGCTTTATTGGGATCATGTCCTAAGAACCCAGTGGTGCTGTATCTGCATCAGCCCCCAAAGTAGCAAGAAGGCCCACCACTCGGTTAAGGTGTGAGTGCATACACACGTGCACACACACACATACACACACACGCACAACTCTGAAAAGTTAAATTTCCATGTATTTGTGGGTCATTTCTGGGCTCTGTTCTGTTCCACTGATCTACTTGGATGTTTGCTATATTATTCTTACAACTTTATGTGAATAAGAAAAAGTTCGTCACTGTTTAAAAACAGGGTCTCAGTATCACACTGAGAAGCCCACGGATTCTACTACACAGCAGGGCATAGGATGATTAAAGAAGGAAGAGCTGGTGTGGTGGAGAGATATGAAAATAAAAACAAATTTCTTCCTCTCAGAATTTGATTTCTCACTGAAGCTAAGGACGCAAGATCCATTTCCAAGACTTTGTAACACTTTCTTACTTAAATGCTAATTCCCTCTTGCAATTTTGAGTAATGACTGCCTTTTAAAAATCCCGCAGCACCACACAGAGCCATGCCATTCACTGACCTTGAAATATTCCTAATGAGATGTCCCTCTGTGATACAAGAATTACTGATGGGGGAGGGGAATAATGAATGGGGGTGGCGGAAGATGAATGATAGACCAGGGACACCGTTAACATTTTCCATGAGCAAGATCGATATGCTGTGTAACAGAAACATAATAAATCGCTTCATCAACTAACCCTCACCCCTGAAGAAAGCAACTCAGGTTTGGCAGCAGAAGCCAGTAAACAAATTACCCCAAGAGATTAATTGGATGTGAACTAAGGTCTCTGCAGCATTTTTCCTTCCAACTGTATATAGTACAACTTTGCCTTAAAACTATCAGGATGGCTCTAAACTTAATCTAATTTCTAACTTATTGAAATATTCTGTCCAATCTCTTGCTATAACAGCATACTTCTTCACCTTTTTACTTTCTCTTTATAGTAAGAGACAATGATAAAAGTTGAGACACAAAATTACAGGGGTCTTAATTCAAGTACAGAGAATGATTTGATTTCCCTTCGAAGCTTACTCATTTGTCTTTCCAAGTTCGCTCTCACGTACTGCCAAGAGATGTGACAGGAACGTGCTTGCTGAGCTCAAAGTAAGGGATGTCTCTGCCGGGGGCAGAGTGTAAGAATCCCCGAACTCCCATGAGATGGGCTCAGATACACAGTCCAAGTTGTTCGGAGCCCTGATGCGTGACAGACCAGTATGAGTCCCCCGGAGACACCTGCTCTACCCTGCTCTGGCCCACAGGCTAAGAGAGACATGTGCAACTGAGGTCAGACTGATGAACATTCCAGAAACCTCAGGAATGAAGGATAAACTCGGCGCCTTCTCACCTAGGCTGTGACCTCACTGTCTCTCCAATATAACTGGACCAGTATAAAACCCTCCTTACTGGTCCAGGGTCTCACTCCCACCATGCTTCCTAAACCCCTTCTCCACATTGCGGCAAAGTGAGCATTTGAAACACAGGTGTGATCAGCTCCTTCTCCTCTTAACATACCCCCAGAGGTTCCCCAGTGCTTCAAGATCAAGTCCAGAATCCTGCCACGCGGCCCACTGTCAGGACTCCAAGAAGGCAAAGCTGCAGCGATAGCACTCCTGTCCCCCTTGCGGGAGGCCGGCATAGGGCGGCAGGGGTGGGGTTAGGGGGTGGTCTGTCTTCGTTCCTCTGGCTGCTGGAACAAAGTACTACAAACTGCGTGGCTTAACATGACAGAAATTCAGTATCTTAGAATTCTGGAGGCTGAAAGCCCGAAACCAGGGTGGGCAGGCTTGGTTCCTTCCAGGAGGGGCGACGGGGGTCAGTTCTGTGCTCCGTCCGGGCTCCTGGTGGTTTGCTGGCACTCCACTCTCTGCCTCGGACTCCACACAGCCTTCTCCCTGTCTGTCTCTTCACCTCTTCTTCCTCATGCACGTCTGCCTTTGTGTCTAACTATCCCTTCTCACAAGGATCCCCGTCACACTGGGTTAGGCTCCACCCTGATGACCTCATTGTAACCTGATGACCTCTAGAAAGACCCCATTTCCAAAGGAGGTGACATTCTGAGCACTGGGGATAATGACAGCAGCCTATCTTTTCAGGGGGACATGATTCAAGCCGTAACAAAGTCCTACTCTGAGAGGAGGCCTGCCGCTCTGCGCCCCTTCCAGACCTAATTTCTACCGGTTTCTGTTTTGCAGGACACATTAAGTTACCTATTAAGTATAATCAGAAATATGTGACTTTGTGTTTTAAAATGTTGTTTACATTTCATCTCACCTCCTCCCACAAAGAATTTAAATTGCTCAAAATGTGTTCTCACCCTCTAAGCCCTAATACTATTCTGGGTAAAAAATGGTAAGATTTATAGCGTAATAGAAAGAAGACTCTGTTGTGTAATTGACTGACTTGGGCAATTCTCTCCCATAATTGCGCTGAGCCTCAGTTTCCTAGCCTGTAAAGGAGAAACAATGAGACCTGCCCATTCTGCCTTCCATACTGAAATTTGCAACACATACCATAGAGGAATGTTTTGAAAAGGTGTAAAATGGAAGGGAAGATCGTGGTATTCTTAATCTCACTTAGTCATCCCTCTGTTATATATTAGTAATAGACATCAGCGCCCTTACAAGAGAAACCAGAACGAGTGGGGTAAGCATACAAGGTTTACACTGAGAAGCCACTTTCTTCCCATCTTAATTGGCTTCGCTCTCTGCCAGGCCTGACCTGTTAGGCCACACATCCTCCCACTCACACACTTACCCTCTTGCCTGCATTATGGTCCCTCAAAACTGATCACTCATGAAATGGGGACAAATAACTTCCAGAAAATGTGACACAGTGTATCAGTATATATATTTTAAAGGATGTCTACAACAAAATAGGATAAAAGGCATCTGACTAATTAGGAAAAACAAGGTTTTTTTTAAAAGCTCGCTTCCAATACTTCTTGATAACATGGACCAGAGTTTTGTACTAAGTGAAAACGTGCTTTTTCCAGAATAACCAAATTCAAAAGACAAAATTAGGTCATCTTAACTAAAAGATGAAATGATCCTGTGTCTAATTAGCTGATTTTAACCAAAGGAATAAAATCTATTGTGTGTCTTTCTTCTAATTTTGCAGGACTCGCGTGGCCATTTTCACAAGTGGAATTACAGAGTTCTATGGTGCTTAAATGGTATAATACTGAGGGGAGGGGGCAGGACTCTGATTCCTGAAAAGCTTCCACTTTACTCACCCAGTGTATCACTGTACAGCTTTAACTCACGCAAACAGAAACTGCCCACTGGATGGCATTCTCTACAGCCTATGTGCCTGCTGCCCCCAGGGACCTTGAGCTATACAAGACCCCAGGGCAAGCAGAATGAATGGTGCCCCCAGACTTGTACAATATGGCAGCCCTATGAGACGGAACTGGGATTTGGGGCCCTAAGAAATCAGAGTACGGTGGAGCACACATAACTCACAGTAACCTCGTGGAAGGCTATGATGGAATGAAAAAACGCTCTGGCCTAGGAGGCCAACAGACTTGGGTCCTGGCTCCATCCAGTACTCACTGGCTGTGTAACCTTAGATAAAGTCAGGTGAGCTGTTTCCTCTTTTTTAAGTGGAAATGAACACCACAATCCCCTTTTCTACCTCCGAGGATCACAGTGAGAATCCAGTGAGATTATGCATGGGATGGGGCTTTGTAAATCTCACTTAGCAAACAGAAGACATGATCTTCTGGGATAGAGTTCAGCTTCCCTACGGTCTGTCTCAAGCAATGAAAACTCTTTTTCTCTTGGGGTCAAAGCAAATATTCAAATACAGCTGTTCCTACTTAATTTTATTGTCATGAACATAGTGGGCTTTTTCTTATTCTGCACAAACCACATAAGGCCCTTCATTTGTCATCATCCTATTAACACTGCCACTAGTCCTGCTGTATAAAATATCATCAGACCAAGTCTTGACTCAAAGACTGTCTCCTGAGTGGAACATGTTGGTTAAGCAATTGGTGTCTTGTGTTTATATTTTTCCAGGATAATAATGTAACTACTGATAATTATACCTACTGTCTTCCTGATGAAGATCCAGAAAGCTGTTTGTTTTTAAACTGCTTCTAATTAGCTGATTTAAAAAAAAAGTTTAATCAAAAAAGCACTACTGGTTTGACACAGATCTACTAATCCCAAGCTTCTTTTGGCTTTTTTATCAAAGCTGGGTCATGATGAGAAGAGAAATTCCTTTCCTGTTGATAAGTCATCATATTTAGTGCCGTCTTGGGTACCAAAAGTATACCTTTTCTATGATTTAGTCTAAATGGAAGAATGAAATTAATTTCACTTCTAAAGCAAGAGGTAGAGCATCCAAAGGCAGACACAGTGACCTGCAAATGTGGACCTCTAAATTTCCATATATTTTCAGCACAGTGTGGTTTCATGAGAAGTACTGAAATTGGTGAGGAGTTAAATATTGAAGGGATTATTCTCACATAAGGCTAAATTTCTGGCTGAGAAGATCACACTCTATGTACTTTAGATGCTTCCCCATCAGAAGAGGATAAATTCTAGACACAACTATCCCTCTAGGACCAGGAACCAACCCGCCGTTTATACAACAATTTCTATAAGAAAAGGAAATCCCAGTATCAGACAGGTACCTGGAAACATTTATAGGCCTTCCTACCATAATTTTGGACACATAAAGGATTGTCTCTTCCTCATCAGCCAGCTATCTGGAGTTGCCCAGGTCATGGCCAGGGTCCTGGATGAGGCCAGAGAAGAGGAAGAGGCTCGTACAAGATTTCACTTGGCAATGCCAAGTGACAAGCCTTTGTTTCTGTTTTGTTTTGGGGTTTTTTTGTGCGTGTTTGACACAACCACTGGCTGTAATCTCAAAATAACTGCCCTGCTTCTGCATAAATAAGGCTGGAAAATTCAGCCCCTAAACCCAGTGGTTCTGGACTAGGGACAGTATTGCCCTCCCGGGACACAGAGCAAATGCCTGGAGACAGTCTGTCACCACTAGGAGTGGAGGGAAGATGCTACTGGTACCCGGTGGGTAGAGGCCAGGGATGCAGCTAAACCTCCTCCAAAGCCCCAGAGAGCCCCCCAACCCCAAAGAATCCCCCATTCCCAAGTGTCCCAGTGCAAAGACGTGAAGCCCTGTGCTAACGGGTGGGACAGGACAGCTGGCTACAGCCCCTCTACCAGACAGAAGCTCCACAGGACAGAGACTCCAATATTCAAGCACAGAACGTGCTTTCTTTCACAGTCACTGGATGGAAACACACACGCACACAGGGCTCTGAAGCACCGTTACGAGCTCCATTTGCTCTTTGCAGTCACCATCGACAGCTCTGCATAGAAAGAAAAAATGAAGAAAATGAGTAGGTGCCAGAAAGATGGAGGGGAGATGGGTGGTAACGAGAGGGCAAATTAAATGTAAAGAGAGGAGAAAAGTCCCTATCCCTTCTCTGGATGCAGACATGACCTAACAGTTCAGTAAAACAAAAGAGGCATCCTGCTGGAGCCAGTGAAGTTTTATTGCCATCGACATGGACGTCATAAAAATTTCCAAAAGCTAAAATGTAAGGTTTTGTTCCCTAGCTATCACAATTCACAGTAAACAAGCCCAATACATGGTACACAAAAGGTTTTTCATGAAGCTGCTTCTATAGTAAGAAGAAATGTAATCGTGTCATCTTAAAATTATTTTTACCGGCTCACTGGGCTTCAGCGGCCGAGAACAGAGTCCCTGAGCCTTCCACACAACTCACACGTTTAGGACGTGAACTTGAGTAAAATGCCTGAGAGCCCCCAGCCAGTAGTCATTTCCTACTCCTCCTCCTCGACACTTACAGAGACATTCAGAGAGCAGGCTCTCGGAGTAGAGGTCAGCCAAGCAACTGAAAAGATGCATCCAGGAGCACAAGATACCACCAATTCCCTGAGAAATTAATTTAATAAAAGACCGAGTCTCAGCATCTCACTATTGGAAAGGTAGAAAAAAATACTACCCATCACCCCTCAGCACACACGGACCAAGAAGTCATCCGGTCTGTTCCCAGACTCCTGGTCACCTCAACAGTGTCCCAGTGGCAGAAGTGACTTATTACTGTACCTCAGGGCGTCTCTGCTCACAGGCTCTTATGTTCTCTATGCACTAAAATATATACATCCTGTCATTAACACCCCCTCAATTCAAATGCATAAATCCATGATGGTAGAAACCTGCCTATTGTCTTGAAACGTAACCCCCAGGTTTTCTGTCTGCCCCCCTCCTGGTCTGGAGACGCAGACGCAGCTGTGCCAATGGCAGTCCTACTTGGAACAAACTCCTCAACCCTGTCTTTTTCAGTGGCTCCTTAAAATTCTCGTAGGTACATGGGAGGTGGTTAGGGCAACATAACAAAGCAGAGTAAAGAAGATACAAGGTATTTGGTAGAGAAGAGTTCACCATTCCTTTTACCTACTCCTCAAGGAACCCAGAAATACAAGCACCAATTTTTCCACGACTCCACTTCTCATTTCACTTTAAAGCAGGTCAGCCCATCTCATAACCTTAAGTGCTATCGGTACACAGGCGACCCCAAGCTGTACCAGTCTAGACTTCTCTCCTCGCCAGACTCGCCATTTGGGACTCATCACAGGCTCCTTAAAATGAACAACTCTGAAACCAAACTCTCTGCTTCCTCCCCAAAACTCCCCAAATCACCTCAATCTCAGCTAAAGGCAATTCCCACCCTTCTAGATATGCAAGCCAAGCCTTGGAGTCAGCCCTGACCCTTCTGTCTCCCACACTCCATTTCCAATCTCTTGGGAAAGCCTGTCAGGCTTGGCTGTTTCCCAGTAGCCAGATGCCAGCCCCACCACTGCATATAAGCAGGAAAACCAGAGAGAGCGCTGCTGCAGTGACCCTCCTCACACAAGTCTGGTCTACCTGCTTCTACTTCTTGTTCCACTTTGCTATGCTCCCCACGCAGCACCCAGTAACCACATTAAATGTAAGTCAGGACACCTGCATGGCTAAGTCAGTGAAGCGTCTGCCTCCGGCTCAGGTCATGGTCCCAGGGTACAGGGATCGAGTCCCACATCAGGCTCCTTGCTCAGCGTGGAATCTGCTTCTCTCTCTCCCTCTGACCCTCCTCCCTGCTTGTACTCTTCCTCTGTCTCAAATAAATAGAACCTTTAAAAAAAAAAAAAAGTCAGATGTGCCCCTCTTCCACTCAAAACCATCCTCTCAGTGGCCTTACAAGGCCCTAAACAATTCAGTCCCCATTTTTCCCCCTTACCTCCTCTTCTGTCTCCAACTTGTTCACTCCACTCCAGTCACCCTTGATTCCTTGATGTTTCTAGAATATATCAGGCTAACCCTCCTGCCTCAGGGCCTTTGCACTTGCTGTTCTCTCTGCCTGAAACTTTCTTCTCCCAGAAATCTGCATTACTCATTATCTATCTCCTCCTCTAGAGCATAAGCCCCAAGAGGACAGGGTCTGATCTGTCCACTGTTGTGTCCCCAGGACCTAAACAAGTGGCTGGCATGAAACAGTTCCTCAGTAAATTGAATGAGTGAAAGACAGAAAGTCATTAGAGACCTTTCTTTCTGTTTGAGACCTGAGGATTACTTTTAGAAACCACAGAGAACATGCATACCTATAGGCAGAGGAACAACCCTGCACTAAAATGTAAATATAAATTAAATACTTAAATATCTAACAGATCTTTAAGTGAAACAATTATAAAAATAACATTTTTTCCATATGAACAGTTTTTCTTCATCAAGCCAATGGCATAGAATCGAGATTAAATTGTTGGATTTTACATAATACCTCTCTGAATAAAAAATGAGGGACAGAGGGGCGCCTGGGTGGCTCATTGGTTAAGCGTCTGCCTTCAGCTCAGGTCATGATCCCAAGATCCTGGGATCCAGTCCTGTATCTGGCTCCCTGCTCAGTGGGAAGCCTCTCCCATTCCCCCTGCTTGTATTCCCTCTCTCCCTGTCTCTCTCAAACAAATAAATAAAATCTTAAAGAAAAAATGAGGGACAGAACAAAATTAAAGTGTTTTAGAGATGGTCAGTATAAGGTTTTTTTAGAAATGCATGAATTCTGTATTTAAAGAATTTTCTACTGTCCCCTCATTGTAGACACCTTCAATTAAGCCTGTTCTAATCTTGGCTAAGTGAGAATCCAGCTTCAAAATTCCATTCCCAGGCACAGCTGTTTGACAAGTGCAGCAGGAGCCTGTCAAGACAATTGGCAGCATCATTCCGGCAGAGCACAATGGGCTTTTTTTTTTTTTTTTTTTGTCATCCCCTATTACTCACTGATGGTAATTAGCAAGCCAATCTTTGAAGGAAAAGCACAATCAGGCAGCTAAAAATGCCTTTTATGAAACTCCTCCCTGAAAATAAATCACTGACACTGCAAATGGTCAATACAGACTCTTAATTTTAAACTAAATGCCCATTGATTTACCAAGGTCTATGTTCCTGACCCTGTGGTCTAGTGAAATTCATTTTTTTCCCTGAAATTCTGAGTTCAAGGAAAGTGACAGTGACACAGCTGTTGATTTTGATTTACTACCTCAATGGAGTAGGCCATTAGAGTGATTTCTCCGTGATTTGCTCAAATTATACAGCTCCCTCCCGGACCACCAGAGAGGGGCCATTCCTGGGACGGAGCCCCACACCAGGGTCACCACCGAGAGCCGGCCTTCCTGGAGCCCACAGTGGAGCAGGCTCGGGCTGACCCGGACAGCACAAGCTGCCCTGAGTCTTCACCAGCGGTGACTGAAGGCGCAGGGCCAGCGGACAGTTAGAGATGGTGACAAAAAGCTCACTCCTTGCCCCAAGAACCCGAACACTCCCCACCTCGGTTCACGCTGCAGTTTGGGGCTTTCAGAGAAAAACAGCGCCTGTCTCCCTGTCACAGCTTTGTAACAACTTGCATCCCAGCACACCTCCCACCAACACCTTCGACAAGTTTCGACAAGTGCAGCTGAATCACTTGAGATGGGCCAAAAGGTCAGGGCCCTGAAACGTTGCCAGCCTGATTATCTAAAGCCACTGGAAAGCACTCCATGTGTTTCAGAGAACAGGTAGGCTTTCCGCCACACAAAAGCAGCTTTGTTTCTGTATAGGTGACGCCTCCTAATTAGAATCAATGATTTTTTTTTATGGTCACTCCCGATAAGCTTGTTTGCCTAGCTTCATTTTCCTAAGACACTTTAAACGTTTCTAGGAAGAGTGAACGTCGGCAGAACACTGAGACAGACCTTGAACCTGGGCTGTGGTATTGCACGATGTTTACAATTTGTCATCCTTGGGGGTAATTCTGCAAGCTTAAACACACTAAAGGACATATTACAAAGAGCCAGGCAATTTCGTTTTGTTTGAATATATTTATGGAAATGGACCAAAAGCGTCCATAGAGGCACACTGTCATTTTTTCCTTGAGCGTGGGCCAGTTCATGACCAAAAGCAAGGATTCAAAGAGAAGAGCATTTATGACCACACTGTGTGTATCAAATAAGCTGCTTTATGAACAGATGGGGAATATTGTGTTTCAGGGTCTTAGTAAAATCGCCCTTTACACCAAATTTCTGTTCACAATGGTGGATCTCTTGGTGATTCATTTATGACCTTGCCCTTGATAATGAGCAGAACTCCCTCAAGGGTGAGTGCCTGTGGGACATGAAGACATCACACATCCTCATGACTTAGAAAGATGATGAGAAGTGGGGAATTATGCACCAAGAACATGTAATTTGGACAAGGTGGGAAAAACTGAGTAATTCACTCGAGATAACAAGAGTTTTCCCAGCAGTGGTGACTGTATGGCGATGGAATCCTTGGAGAGTAAATAAAAAAATGGTTGGGCTGAGAAAGATTTACTGAGCTGAAAAGCAAGTCACAGGAGCCAACACTGATAAGAAAAAAGAAATAGTCTTTAACAAAACCACTTTGATGACACAGGATCACCCCTCATGGAAAGCTCAAAGATCAAAACTGAAATGCGTCTTCTTTATGGGGACACAGAGAACAAGGATGAGTCAGTGGTGAGCAGGAGGGGCACTTCTGGTCCCCCCAACAGATACATATTCTGTGTTTAACTTCCTCCTCCGCCACACAGAAAGACCACACTTCCCAGGTTCCCTTGCATTTAGCTGTGGTCATGTGACTGAGTGCTGGCCATCGGGATGCAGGCAAGAGTAAAATGTGTCACTTTCAGACCTGGCTCCTAAAACTTTCTGCCCAATCCTCAACATCCTATCTTTTGCCTTGGCCTCCAACAGTAGAGCCATTAGATTGACAGATCCTGAGTCACTGTGTGATCATAAGCTGTATTAGAACATGAGTAAGAAAGAAACCCCAATCATACCAAGCCACTGAGATTTGAGACAGTCTGTTGCAGAAGTTAGGTTATCTTCATGTGTTATAATCACACTTCCTTGTTAGCATTTGCCTTTTTTTTAAATATCATGCTATTGCCTAAGAGTTATCTCTCATCTTACTCTCAAGCAGAGTGACTTCAGAGCCCTCAAGAGCAATGAAAAAAAATGATTTTGGTTTTAGGTCAGTGGAACATGGGTTACCCAAGGGGCAAAAAATGGTTGGCACCATTCTCTGAGATGTTAGAGAGAAAGAATTCACCCTTCTCTGTTTCCTGTAAGTTAATTCACAAAATACTTTATTTTTAGCTTTTTATTTTGAGGAATTTCAAATCATCACAAAAGTAGAATAATTATATATATATATATATATATATATATATATATATATATATAATGATTTATATAACAGAATAATGAATCTCCATGTATTCATCATCTAACTTTGAGTATATGGATATATATCCATATACTCACATAAATGTATCCACACATACATTCTCACACACACACACACACACACATAATAGACAAGGATGTATGTATACATAGTTGAGTTGAGGTCTACTATCTGTTCATCTAATCACTGAGTTGGGCACTGTGGGCAAGACTCAAAGGGGAATAATGCTCTTTGAATATGTAGTAGAAAGAACAGAGTATGAACCTCAAACTCCATAAATCACATTGCTCTGAGGGCTACAGTGTGGATTAAAGTAATCCAGCAGCTTGGAGTTGGTAACATAGTTATTTTCTTCCCCCATTTCCCTGAAGGAGCTTTCCTTTAAGAGAGAGCTTTACTGCTTCCTTCCTAGTAAAAATGTAGCTACCCCTGGGAGGGCCAGCGCACTGAGGCTTTTCTCAGCCATTCACCATTTATATGGATGAATTTTATCTTTCCTGAAGTTCTTTCCCCAAAGCAAGACTTGAAAAGGTGGAGAGAAAAATAAGGAGCAAAAGCAAGGGGCCTTGAGGCAACATGGAAATTTTGAGAGAAAACAGTAGAGTCTTGCAATGCAAGACAAATTTCCATGTTTGCTTAAGGTGAGGACCCCCAATTTTCCTTCTCTGAAACTGATCCCCCACTCCCAAGTCTATTGTCTTGGCTAACAAAGCACCATTTGATCTTTTCACTCTAGAAACTGACTGGGAATGGGAGAAAGGAATAGTAGAAGAGAAAGAGTTTTAAAAAAAGAAGAAGAAGAAGAGAAAGAAATCAGAAGTAGCCGCAATTCTCATTAAAGAACAGAGACTGCCAGGCCCAACAGCCACGCCCCAACTTAAAGTGCTTTCAAGTAACACAGAAAAGAAATTATTCTGGAGAGAGAAGCCTGAGACCCTGCCTCCTAAGTTTTGAGAGCAAGAACAATCAGATGCCCCATCTGGAGCCCCCTGGACACCTGAGTCCACTGTGGTTGGCTCTTGGCTGTTCTCTCTGGTCACACAAGCAAATGGCCCAACCTTGGAAGGCTCAATCCCCAGGGGAGGTGAGTGCTATTAGAGCAGAAGGCTCAAATAATAAAAGATGAGTCTCCCTTCCCTTGCCTTCCCCACCCTAGAGAGGCCCTCGGCCCTACAGCATTCCAGCTACCACCTCTGGGAATGGACGCCATTTTGGTGACAACTGATTTAATATGTACTCCTCTAACCATCTCAAACATTTAGCTCTGTTCTGCATTAATTCGGCCTGAGCGGAAAACAATTCCAAAGTAAATCTTAGCAGTGAGGGGAACGTCTTGAAAGAGCTGACAGGCTCAGCGTAATGAACACCCATCCAGAGTTCTGTTGAACAGTACTCCATTCTCTTTACAGACTATAAAAAGGAAATATTGAACTAATGGAAGGCTACTCATACACAGGATAATGTATGCGGCCTCTGTCCACATCTTAAACATTTGACATAACGGATCCAATAGCTTTGGTCTACATCTAGGCTCTCCCAGATTTAGAATATTTTTTTCCTTTAAAGTTCACCACAGAAAATGCTTTCATGCTTGTCTCCACTTATGTGTTTCCCTGGCTGATCAGCTGGCCTCAGAAAGCTTTGTGTTTCATGTGGTAGAAGCTGAGAGATACAGTCTGACCAAGTATTAAACTACCAACTTGAAGGGACAGTGAGATGGTTTGGGGGAAGGCACAGTGACACTGCCTCCTGAGATTCTGTCTAAGATTTTGTATTAACTTGATTTGCCTTGGAATTAGCTAAGTGTGGGATTCTAATTTTCAAAACACTATCCCTATTTGATAGCAAAGGTCCTTTGCTATTGGCCCAAGGTAGACTCCCAGCCTCCCTTCCCTCTCCTGCCTAGCGTTGGACCTCTAACTACCTGGGAATTTTTCTTTCCCCAGCTCTTTTCACACCACTGTGTCAGCACAGACTGTGGTTCTCCACTTGAACACCGTCCTTTCCTTTCTCTGTAAGAACTGCTGTCTTCTTTCAATATGCAGTTACCTCTCCAAGAAGCCTGCCCAGACTCTACACATATTAAAGGCTTCTTCCCCTGTTTTTGCCTGAAAATAATCTGCACAGACCTCTTACAAAGCCCTTGTTTCACTCTTGTGTAAATAACTATTTGCACATCAACTCCAGAAGACGATAAGCTCAAGGAAATGTCTCATTTATTTCTATAACCCCCAGCTTCCAGGACAGGGCAGGGCACATGGCTTATTCCAAGGGACCAAATAAATGAATGAACATGCATCAACTGGGTGGACACATTAGTGCATACACTCTTTGGGGAGGACAAACTACCCACCTTGGCCTTCCCAGGACCAGCCTGATAAACACCGATAGTCTGGCGACATAGAACCCCTTTCAAAAGCCTCAAAGGTGTCTCTACTTAAACAATAAATTAATTATACCATCACCTCAAGTTTGGACCACAGTATAATGACTCACACCCACTGCCCTGTCTGCCCAGAGCCAGTCATCTGATTTTCCAATTTCTCAACAATGTTGCAAATTAACTTTTTTTTAATTTTTATTTTTAAAGATTTTATTTATTTACTTGAGAGACAGAAAGAGAGCATGGGGGGAAGGAAGAGAAGCAAAGGGAGAGGGAGAAGTAGACTCTCCACTGAGCAGAGAGCCCGATGCGGGGCTCGATCCCAGGATCCCGAGATCATGACCTGAGCCAAAGGCAGACGCTTAACTGACTGAGCCACCCAGGCGCCCTTTAACTTTTTTTTTTTTTTAATTCTTCAAAATTTTCCCTCAAAAGGATTAGTCATTCTTCCTACCCAAGTCCAGTACCCATGGCCCAAGCAAATAAAAGGAAATACTGTAAAGTAAGAACACACAGGGTCTCATTCCATTTTCTCACCCAATTCGTATCCACACCACCCTCCTATGGTGTGTTAGGAGGGTGGCTGCCTGGATGTGGCTGCCCACAGTCTGAGCCGATGGGAAGCCCAGCCTCCCCACCCGGGCCCTGTTCTTGCCAGCCACACACCCGCTGCCCAGGGTTGCAACATTCATTGTCTTATTGATAGTCTAGAAGCCTCAACTCAGTAATTATAGTAAAAACTAATAAATCTGCATGGAAAGAAAAATAAACATCTCTTTTGCACATCATTCTCCCTGGAGCTTGAAGAAAACACTTCTGAAAGATCAAAGAGAATCAGACTTACCTCTTTTTTGGAAAAATAAATGTGTTTGGTCTTTCACTCTACACACTCAAATTCTGTCTGGACTCAAAGATGTCAACACGACCAAAGGTAATCAAGAAATATTCCAAAGGTCACAAGAGACATTTCTAATAAATTGCCAAACTAATTTTACACTGGCGCAGTCTGAATAAGCGAAGAAAAACACACTTTAAAATCTATATGCGAGCAAACCTCAAAAGGTTTGAAACACACTCCCCTAATCAGCTTGTTCATGCAAAGATTTACATGATTCTTCCTAATTTTAAAAACATTATTTTGGGGCATGGAATTAGAGAAAAACCTCAAGACAAATACAAACTAAAAGGAACATTAACCGTCATGTAGCTAATGATTTTGCTGAATGAGGATAAAGCCTCCAAATACTTAACCTCTTAGCGTTCCTCTCATTATCTATTGTTTTTCATTAATCCTGGAATCGCAGGGCAAAGAAACAGAAACCACGATTTGCTTTGAAATGTTTGCCCAAATCTGCTACGAATTTATTTTCAGGACAAAGTTCGTGAAAGGCCAGCTCTCCAGGTAAAATGGATTAAATGCCTTCTGAAGGGAAATAAAATTAAACCACTACCAAATGGAAGGCTTCTAACCTGTGTTTTGGGATGTGAAATTCGATTTGACAGACGCCTTATAGACTGCGGTCGATGCCCCATCTGATGAGAATTTGCACAGTCTGCATTTACCTGTACTAAGGGCTTTGTAATTTATGGTGACATATATATGTCTACGGCATGTTGAACATGTATATACACAGATAAATATGCCAGTATCTCTTTCTTATGTAAAATCATTGGGAAAAAAAATCTTGCGATTTAGTTGTATTTTTATTTTTAAATCATTGAGCTTGCATTAACTGACAGAATGATGCCTCATGGGATCGGACTTGGAAGCTACACTCTCTCTGATCTTTACCAGATGTTTCGCTGGTGGTGTTTCAGCCTCAAGAGACAAAGAGGATATTAATGTTAATTTTATTTATTTAATCACATCAGGCAGATTTGATAAAAGGGAAAATTCAATATTTTGGTAATTTACCAACTCTTCAGAAATATCCCTGGTAGCAAAAATGTTTTGAAGATCATTTTATATTAAAAGCAGAAAGGTTGCATTGTATTTGGAAGCCAGAACACTCTACGTTACCTGGAAAAATGGGAACAACGTGACAAATTTGTCAGTTCCACTTTTAACTCGGGGCGGTGAGGTGGTGATGACATACCTTGTTCAGCACAGCCCCATCCCAACCTTTAAATGACTATTAACTGTAGAGAAAGTACTTAGAGTATGAAGCGGACCCTCGGTTGAAAGCCTTCTGCCACCACCACGGCCGCTCTATTATCTTCTCTCTTGTCTCTGAATTTTATTGCAAGGGAACACGAAATTACCTTAATCATTGTCAGGACACTGGAGATAATGAAGATGTACTCACTACAAAACACTGCCTCTGTCCACACCTTAACTCAAAGGACAGAGGAGGCTTTCACTTACTTAGAGTTCAAGGTCAAAACGCGGAAGCTTTTAGAGCGCTGGTTCTCACCCTTGGCTTCACATTAGAATCGCCCGGGAAGCTGCACCGCAGACCAATCACATCACAGACTCGGGTGGGATGCAGGTATGGGTCCTTCATAAAGCGTTTCAGGCAATTCCAGTGTCAGCTAAGGTTGAGAACCACTGTCTTGCAGGCGCTAAGTAAGCAACAGCCCAGCGACTTCCTAGTCTAAGAAAAATCACTTGATTTCTCTAGGCTTTGTTCTCTCTCTCTCTCTCAAAAAAAAAAAAAGTTATGTATGAGAGGGAGGGGGAATGTTATACTCATTGATTTTATTCTATTTTTAGGTAATAATCTATACTTATAGTAATAAAATATTTCAAACAGGCAGCACAGCACAGAAAATATTTTAGGATACCCATGACATCTCTATTACTACCATCAAGCTAAAAATAAATTAATATTTTGCCATATTTGTTTCAGTTTTCTCACTCTTGGAAAAAAGATTAGGCAAAATATCTATCCCATTTCTTCTTACTTCTTTCCTTTCTAGTAAGTATCTACTATTCAAAGGTTACTGATTATCCTGCCCACAGGAGTTTACTGTTTGACCAAGCAATTACCTATCTGCAACAATTATATAAACTGCTTAGTGTGGGTATGTCTGAATATATATAAATTGTATTACACTGTATATATCCTTTTTGAATTTAATTTTTTCATTCAACATTGTTTTTTGAGTTGTAGCCATGTTGATATCTATTTATCTACCCATCCATCCATCTATCCATCTAGAGAGATAGATTTATACCTAGTTCATTAATTTCAGACTTCTTTATATTATTTCATTACCAGTAAACCACAGGTTATTGATTTACTTCATCTATGGACAGTTAGAGTATTTACTTTTTTTTTTTTTAGAAACAGAGGTACAATAAGCATCTTTTTGCCTATGGCCCCACTATTGTATACAAGGATTTCCCTAGCACAGAAACATAGACAAGGTTTTGTTGGATATGCTCATTTTCATCTTTACTAGATGTTCCCAAATTGTTTTGCAAAGTGGTTACACCAATTTACTCTCACCAGCAATCCCTCACTCTCTATATCCTCACCAATACTTGACATTATGAGAATTTATTAACTGTGGCCAATCTGAAGGTTGTGAAGTGGTAACTAATAGTTATACTTAGATAATATTTTCCTACGGTCTCTTCTGGTCATATAATTGTGGTCACCACATCAATGCCAAGTCTTATCAAAATAACAAAATAAAGGATGTGATTTTAAAAAACTTCTTCCACAGTTTGCAATGAATTTACTTTCCCTCAAGAAATGTCTTACATGGCTAACGCTGGCCCATGAACCCATAAATCAGGCCATAAAAGAGGAATGGGGACATGGTCCCAGCTCTGTATTTATTTTCTTGTATTCCATAATCCAATGTTACTTAAAAAGCAAACTGCCCAATCTTCTAGCCAAAGCAAATACTCTGGATTTTGCCAGGCAAAATGCCTGTGGAGAAATGAGTCAATTCATACAAAATTCAAAGCTGTCTTTGGTCAGTGACATTTTCGTGAAAATCTGTGGGTGGGTAAAAGTCTTGCAAAATTCCTTTTTGCTATTGGATAAAATTCATCCAGGAAAAATAAGCAAAATTTAAGTGGTGACCCGCATTCCCCCTAATTCCCTTATTAACATCCCTAACCTCCCAACACAACTGCTTTCTATTGTGCGCGAAGGCAAGCCATCCGTGTTTCTGAGGCTGGCAATGGAACCGTCTCCCTCTGCTCACTCTGCTCCCATCAGATAGGCTTTCCCCTGAGAAGTACTGGCAGACACAGTGGGCCTGACCTCATGCAGAACACACCTTCTGGGAATGCTACCCAGGCACTACACACTCTTCAACTTGATGGCAAAGGAGACCTACGGTAAAAACATTCTCTGTCAGGGCTCTCCTGGAACCATTACTATGGATACTGCTCGGGATGGTTCGTGTGTAGCAATCATCTGGGATTACACTTCACGCTATCCTTTTAGGACCATGAAACAGGAGTTTGAGAATCAAAATCTGAGCTTCCACGACTTGTTCTGACTTGAGAATGGAAACCCTTATCATCTCAGAAAAACGTAATAGAATTCAGCATAGCTGTACTCAAAAGTTTTGGTTAACTCTGAGATTCATCAGTGTTGGGGTTGGTCTAAGCTCAGGAAGGTCTAAATAGAAGCATTTGGCATCTCCAAATTGCTTAGTTAGTAGACGACAGTGCGTGGACTCAGGTAATTTGAACAGAAAACAGCCATATCCCAGTTTCTGATTTAACCGAGGTCCGTCTGTCTGCCTGCCGAGGCCTTTACTTCTCCAGGCCCTTCCCACTGGCTGGGAAGGTCTCCGTCATCGGGGCCAGGCCTGGAAAGAGAGCAGCTGGTTTGGCTCTCCGCAGAAGAAGAAGAATGAGATGTACAGAAGGGTGGAGTTGTTTGGGTGGGAAAGAGACAAGAAATCATGCTCTCCTTCCACTAAGTTAACCAAATAATAAATTAGCAATCCTCCCCCGGTTCTGACACCTAGAATCCTGAATGATCCAAATCTCAGCGTCCTGGGTGAGGCTGAGGAGTCACAGGCGCAGACGAGGAGGAGCTCTCCCTGCGTGAGACGGAACAGGGCACGGAGGGAGGACCCCAGCGCTAGCCTTGTACTGTAAGCAGGCTGGCGCTGAGCGGCCCTTTCACACACTCTTCCACCAGGACTTCCAGAAGCACATTGTGCTGCCTGTAGTCGTGGTCACCCAAAACAATTGGGTCATCACATCTCTCTTGGGTCAATAAGCTAAGGGAGTGAAAATGGTGGCTAACTCTAACGATGGCTCACAGAAGGCTCACACTACTTAGTAGCAGTGCAACACGTAAAACAAAAGTGGACGGGGTCCTATAATCTGAACCACCTCGAGCCTCTGCTGCACGTGATACAGCCACAGAAACCCAAAGACCACTTAGTGTCTCCAAAAGATGAATGTGGTCATTTTACTTGGCAGTGATCTTGAGCTTTGCATCAACTACCATCAGATTTCAAAGCAGCGGGAGATGAAATATTTCCATCTTAACGATGCTTTGTGTCTGGATTCCAAGAGTGTAAAGACTGGTTTTGCAAAAGGCAGAAAACGCATCTTTTCATATGTGCATCCACATCAAGTACGGTGCCTTCTCCCCATGGACTACAACTCAGGAGGACTGCTAACCTCTCACAGCACGATTACTGCCGCCTCTTAGCTCTAACCCTACAAATGAAGCAGATGCCATGTGGCAACAACAGCTTTAAGACATAATGCTCCCACTATGTAGGCTTTTTATGAAAATGGGTATCTTCCTGCAAAAAACATACACTCCCAAGACTAGAACTGCAGCATTAGTTAGCTCCTAAGAAACCCTATTTTGTACAAATACATTTGCACTATAACATGTATCATTTAATGCCTTGTGGGTCTAGATTTGGGATGCCATTATACCCAGCAATCTGAATTTACAGGTTCCATCCAGAAGTGGGAAGGAGGCAGACTCGGAAAGAAAGAAATCACCTCCCATAGCCATCCAAGATGATACAATGAAACACCAAGCAGAGGCCTGCAAATATTCACCTCTCAGTATTCTTTCACTGAAATATTTCTATTTCTAATAGTCATCCTGCACTTTAGCAAAAGTCAACTTTATAAAGTTATATGCCATTTCAAAGTCTGGGAACAGTGGGAAAATGGGGAAATCCTATTGCACAAAAATTAATTTTGCAATGCAAAAAATATGTTTTGGATAATTCAGGCCTGTATGTTTATTTCAGTAAAGCCAAATCCAGCAAACTATTTTCAGCCAGGATTAGTCAGAACTAAAAGGTTGGACTGTTTTCCCTCAGAGACTGAACGTCTTTCCCGCCTGCAATAGGCCGGTGTGTTCCAAACAGACTAAATGGAATTGCCTTCAATTGCTTGTCTCTTTCCGGCATTTTTAATGCAGAACCCTACTGACAGAGGAAGGTTTTGCTGCCTGAAATGTAATTATTCTCTTCAGTCATATAACCTGGCATCCTCACAATGTGTCAGCTTCTGGTTTTCCTTAAGAAAAATCACAACATGGGGCACAAGGTAACGACAAGAAATGCAATTTTGTTCCACCAGAAATTCTGAAAACTCTTTCAGAAATACCTACTGGATAGTGAAAAAGTGCTTGCACTACCCACATTATAGCTATCAACCTGTTTGGTCTGCTTTTACATAAATTAGACAACTTGGCCAATCTACAGTCAAACATAAACATGGCCCAGATTCTTTATCACCAAGACATACTAGAGTAAGAAGGGACTCTGGCCAGGGGACCACCACCTGAATAAGTCCTTTTCCAAAATGATTTATATGTTTCACACATTCAGTGATCTGTAGCATATTCAATATCCAGGGAGTACCTACAATTCTCAGATTTTAACTCTGAAAGAAATGTTCCTGTCCGTCTGGAGCAATATAAAACACATGCTTGTCTTCTTCCCAGAGCTAAGCGAGCTGTCGGAGATTCTGCAAAGCTGCCCCGTGATCCCTAGGGTGATGTCCTGCTTGTAAACCCTGAGGGTTTCTGTTAGGTGCGAAATGATTGCAAAATCATTTAAGAGTCCTATTATTCAGAAATAGCAAATTTTGCCAAGAAACAGAGACAAGTTCCAGGATCAATGTTGTGAAAGGGGGAGGCAGGGGAGAAAGGAACACCATCCCCACTACCTTCAACACCCAAGACGCAGTCCCCTCTTGGTTCATTCTCCTTGTACTTTGCTACCCAATTTTCTCTCCTTAAAATTCAATGAGATCCTGTGAGATCCTGCTCCTGTGGGATCCCCTGGGTGTTTTTATGCTGCCTATAAATCACTAACTGGTGTCACAACCCCGGAGTGTGTGGTGCACAGGCGTGTGGGTGTATGCAGCAACATTTTTACTAGCCAAGTTGCTAAGTGTGAGTCCCTTTCCAAATATCAGAACTACCCCTCCTCCAACCCCAATACTCGCCCAGTTATTGGAGGGAAGGA
The DNA here is from genome assembly GCA_028646535.1 of Procyon lotor. NCBI lineage: Eukaryota > Metazoa > Chordata > Mammalia > Carnivora > Procyonidae > Procyon > Procyon lotor. Next base: position 4,599,023 of record CM053615.1, on the reverse strand, counting down.
AGAATCCCTGAATATTTGCTTTGGAAAAAAGCTCACACTTGCTGGGAGTGCAGTGTGTTGCTCGGCCCTGCGCACTTCAGCAACTTCAAGCTGGTGCCTGGCACACGGATTTTCCAAGATTCCGGACCGTGTGGCAGATCAGCCTCCCCTGACAGTGTGGACCATGTATGTTTCCAGAAGAGAATCTAGAAGTGGAGTGGGACCCCGTTGCCAAAAATTAAAGAAATCTCTCCTGTTCTCAGGCTAAAGAGAAGCCAAATTTCATGGATACTTAGAAATTAGTATCCAAATCCCATAAAAGAAAAAAATGGCCCCTCATTTGTGGCCAAGTCTGAAAGATGCCACACGCCCTCCATGAAGCCCGTGAACGTCAGCGGGAGACTCACCGTGCACTTGTTGGGCTTCTCCCCGGAGTGGACTCGCATGTGGATGAGCAGCTTATACCGGGCGTTGAACGGCTTGTACCTTCGAGGACAGCCGGCCCAGAAGCAAGTGAAGTCTTCGCCTTTGCGCTGGTCTATGTGAACCTTCTCGATGTGCCGCACAAGTTCCTCCTGCTGGTCGTACAGGGCGCTGCAGTCGATCCAGCGACAGCAGTGTTTGCCCCCAACGTCCTCCATCTCCCCGTCCTCCTCCAGGGCCGCCTGGGGAAGGGCCAGCGGCTGGGCACGGGCGACCAGCTCCTGGGGGTGCAGATGGGGGTGCGAGTGGTACGGGGGCGGCGGCCCCTGGGGAGGTGGTGGCAGAGGAGGCAGAGGGGGCGCAGAGGGCAGGTCCAGGGCGCCACCCGGGAAGTCGTCCAGGCGCTCCGTCTTCAGCAGGCCGCCCGGCTGGCCGTCGGGGTTGGGCAGGCCGTGCTGCACCACCATGTTGTTGACCAGCCCCGGCTGGAGGCCTCCGTGCTCCAGCTGCTGCATGCGCTCGTACTCCAGGACGCTGTCCTCGCCGTAGGCCGGGAGCGCCAGGCCACCGCTGGCCACCCGCACGCCCTTCTGGCTGCTTGGCATGGAACACGACTGGGGGATGCAGCTGCCACGCACCCCCAGGAAGTGCCCGTAGACCTCGGGCTGCGGGGACATGTTGGCCGGGGAAGCCCTCGACCCGTTGATGTAGGCGACCAACGACGTGGGCGATGTGCGGATGATGGTATTGAAATCTATCCCAATGCCATCAGACAGCGGGGACAAGGACAGCGCTCTCTTCTTGGAGCGGGCTGAGTGGGACCTGGCCGATGAGTGCCGGGGACTAGGGTAAGGAGAGTGGCTGTTTTCCATGCTGAAAAGATAGGACGGCAATGAGTTAGAGACACTGCTGCTGGACACGGCTGTCCCGGGAGGAAGGCTCAGGAGGTCCCCTAGATCAATGCCATTCTGGGAGCTGTGGCTGGAGGACAGCGACGGGAGAGCCCTGTAGCCATGAGACCACTCTTGCTTCACGCTCAAGGCTGACTGACTTTCTGTCAGACTCAAAGTCGTGGACGCCAAAGACTCACGAGAAATAAGGGACCTGGAACAGCAGCCAGAGAGGGGGAAAAAAAAAACGAAAGAAAAAAAGACAAACATTTTAGCAGGATATGGATTGCTTAAGAGCTAAAAGAACACTGCATTGACAATCCCTTAAGTATTTCCCCTAATTACATTCTCGGCTAAACACACATTCTTTGGCTAAGATAAAACCCAAGGCTTTTAGTTCCAGGTAAATAACATTTTACCAAGAAGGACAATAGGGGTAATGCTCACTGGAATAATAAAACAAAAGATCTATTGTTATAAATAATCTTAATACTTTAATGATAATAAATAGTCCTTGCTTTATTTTTAAATATCTTTTTTAATAGCAGGGGAAAAAATTAGAGGCCGTGGAATAATTACTGATGCCCATCATGGCAAAGTGAATAAGCAAGTATTTAGTAGGCACTTACTGTATACAGCATAATGTATACAGCATTGTATACAAATAGGCATTGCAGGGAATACAAGTCTCAACAGAGCCTCAGCCTCTGAGCAAAATCTATTCAGTTAAGTAAAACATAAAGTGATGCTTAATTTGAAAAAAGTATATCCTCCAAGTCAAAGGGTCATCCAGGGGACCCAATAATAAATTCACAACTTCACTTCACTGATGATAAGGAATTCTAGAGATTTCTTTAAAAGACAGTAACTCAGTCAGCACTCAGTCATAGCACCAAATCACCTCAGGAAATGAAAAAATACATAAGAAATAGAGCTACGATACAGAAGGGAATGACAGCCTGAGATCAAGACATACGCGGCATGATAGGTTTGGGCCTTGCAGGGTTTAATTACACTTGCTAGGCTGGGGTTTTCCACAAGTTCCTGCACTGAATCAGAGCAGCTTTGGACCGAGAAGAGATCTTTCGCTTTCAGGAATTCACTTTTGTAGCGATTTGCCATCTCCTGTTCCCTGTACCTTTTACAAAGCATGTCCCATGTGCCACAAGATTTACCTGCATACCAAAAAGGTTTGTGATGTAGTCTGGATGCTTTAAAACTCACCTTGCTTTACTATGACATCATTGCCTCAAAAATCATTGAGAGGAAAAGCTACATCCCTCAGATGTAAATTTGCCACAAAGAAGCTAGCTATCACTCAATGCATGTCCCGACTCAGGCACGGAATGGATCAGAAAAACTCAGTTTACGCACATGTACCTGACTGGCTTTCTACAGAGATCTTTCTTCTGACCAAAAAAAGTAATTACTTACTTAACCAAAACAAAATATTAAATGGAATGTCTATCTTCCCAGGAACAAACCCATTTACTCCCTCCAGCTGTTATTCAGGAACCTGTTGCAAAGGAACGGAGGGAAAAGAGAAGCATTCTTGTCCCATCTGCTCCTCTTACTCCTTCTCACAAAATGGAAGCCAGGAACACTGTTTCCTACAAGCACGACGTATCAGCAAGAAAACATCTCGACTCTCAAATGCGCAGTATAGGGTGATAGATAACACCGTTACCGATGTGATGTTTCCACCAAGTGAAGTAATGTTTACCAATGACAAACGCAGCAGGAATTTACGTCCAGTTGCTCTTGACACAGATTTTTTTCACTGTCTCCATTCTTATATTAGGGCTGAAGTCCTTTTGCAAGCCCCAAAGTGGTTTCCGAACCATCTGTTTTTTAATTCCCCGTGGACACTTGCAATTATTTTCCCAGCACACCCGCAGCAGGCAGCCCTCCCAGCGGAGCTCAGCTGAAGGCTCCTGGTGATTGGATGTCAAGGGCCTGGTTCCTTCCCCAGGGAGATTCAGGAATTGCTTTCTGACCCAAGCCAAATCAGTAGTCGTGTCATATATGAGGCAAAGACAACTGACTTTGCTTTACAGCCTGAGGTTGAGAAGGTTTATAGAACCTTCCCAAATGGTACACTTGCCTGGCCACTGTCACACTGGAGCATTTCAGATTTTCGAGTGGCGAATATCAGGCAGAGAGTATTCTACCTGCCTGCATACACTCTGCGTGTGAAATTATATTATTTAGTTCGAGGGCAGCCTACAGTGCGAAATGTTTATCTGTTCTATTGTTGAGAGTTATTTCTTATTTTCCCCCAACTACACCTAACTATGGCTTGATTTAAGTCTGATCGTAACCCCACCCCGACACATCCCATAACTCCTCAGATACCTGTCTTCTAAGACAGTTACCATATACTTCCAGAAAGCAAATTCTATCTTCTCTTCACGATGGCAATAATATGAAGAGAACTCTCAAACACCTAATACAAACATAACTTCCAACAAACAGCCTTTGCCCAGTCGCAATCTCCCTTGTATGCTATTACCCGGAACTTTCCATCTTTCAAAGTTCTAATCCCTGAAACCTCCCCCGAATACAGCGACTCTCAGAAGAGTCTTCTTTCCAAAGCCGTGTTTACTGCCTACACAGTGCCTTAAATGTTGTCCACTGCTGGCGCGTGTGGGTGTGACCTTCCTCAGGGAAATCCAAAGCCCTTCAACAAAAGGGATTGTTTTTATCTCTCTGGTACCCAGCAGAGTATGAGATATATAATAAGTTTCCAAAAATTGTCGATTAAATAAAGGTGAATAATCAATATAATGATAAATAGCCCTCATTTATAGCTTACAAAGGATTTTCCATACACATGACCACATTTGACACAGCCTGTGAGGTGAGTAAAGTGGATTTTTTTAGAATAACCTCTATTTTACAGAGAATAGAACTCAGGTTCTGTGAAGTCCCCCCACTGACACCACACACACACACACACACACACACACACACACACACGCACGCACGCACACGGGAAGTACAGAGGAAGCAACCCTGGATAGGCCGTCACCTCACTAGATCCCACAGGTCCTCTGTTGTCCTCCCCACATCACACCCCAAATGTGGTCCGTAATGCTCTGCCTGATTAACACACCAGGTATAACAGGCTTGAAGTCACACAAGCTGTGTGTAGAACCCATGTTTTCTAGTCTCTTTCTGTGAAAATGTGCTGAATGACTGAAAAGTTCCCAGGGACTCTCTCCTACCGCCGCTGCTGCAGCACATGCTGGGCCTCTGGGAAAGAGATGGACAACCAGACAAGACCATCTCCATTTGTGCATGTTCATCTGCTCCCGAGGATGCTATTTCTAGTGACTGGCTAATTTGGATCTATGGCAAAGGAAAGAGATATAGCTCAAACCAAATACAACCAATATGAAAAACTCCTACACCGTCCGTGAAACGGGTTAAGGTAACTGGTGAGGCAAGAGCTCAGTGACTCTCATGGCGCCATGAGGGGCATGATGACCAAGCTGGATTGCGTGGTTCAGTGCCAAGTTCAGAAGAAATACTCACTCACAGATCACCTGGAATTCTTCAAACTGATCCTCAAGAGAACACATATTATCCATGTCACAGAAAAGACTAGTCCTAGGCTATCCGTAAGTTCTCGTCCCTGTGCGTGGGCAAATCGCACAGAGGTAGCATTGCATCTGAAGACAGTATGGCTTTGTAAACCATTAGAACTTCCAGAGGGTCCAGAGTGCATCCTTAGCCCCCCGTGGCCTCCTCTGAGCCTTGTGGACATACTCCAACCCAAAAGGAAATCTTGAAAAAGTCCACCACCAAGAATGTCCAGTTTAGAAGAGAAAAACGTGGTGCCTTTTGAGATCCAGAATGACAGTATTAGACTGATGGCTGCACTCTGTAAATGACAAGCTAAGTGACACTAGGCAAATCATTTAGACTTCGTGTGCCTTGGGTCCATCATCTGCAAAACAGAGGTAATACTTGCAGATGGTTTATGAATATTAGATCATAAGAGGTAGAATCACAATGTACATAAAAGCACCAGGAAAGCCAAACATACAAAGCCCATGCTAGTGGTGTCCAATTTCTTCTGTTGCCCAGCTTTCACTGTAGGGGTACATGAAGCCACTGTGTGAGGTCACCGTATCAGTACTTGTCATTAGAGGGTAAATACAAACGATGGCCTCTGCATTACAGATTTTTGGCAACGCCTAAATCAAGAATGGCTTCTGGATCTTCAAGAAGACAAGGTAATCTGCATGTATCATTAAGTGGGGTTACTCAGAAATGGCTGGGAAGTTAATAAAGGCAAACCTACAGCATCAGGGCACAGTGTGCATCACTGCATTAAACAGAACCCAGTGAGCACTACTGAGGAGTGCTTCTTCCAAAATGAGCATTCTAGAAGACAGTCAAAGGAAGTCAAAGAAGAAATATAAACAGTAATAAATCTATGGAGACTACTCAATATTATCAATAATTAAGAAAATTCAAATTAAGATAAAATAACAATTTACACATCAAATTGCCCAAAGGTATCAAAATAATAATACTTAGTATTTAATAAGGAAACAGGAACTGTCAGACAAATGTTGAGTGTACTAATGGGTAGACCTTTGCCGCAGTGCAATTTGGGAATACAGAGCAAAAGCCATAGATTTTGGCTAATTCTGTCCAAATTAATGGACATCTCTATTAACTCAGCAGATTTTACTTCTAAGAATTTAATCTCATAACCACAGATTTGCAACAGGAGATTTACAGAATTGATCCAGTAAAGCATTACTTATAATATTGCAACAAAGAGAACCAACCAAATGCCCAGTAATAATAAAACTGATACAAATTAGAGGTTTTTTTTTTTTAATAAAATGGAATCTTGGGCAGGAAGAAGTCATTACACTATGATGAAGAAGATCTTTACTACAGAATAAAGTGTTTCCATTAACTAAAAAAAAAACCGGTAATTATGACACCATGTCAGTAATTATAGATCAGTCTGGTGGAAAGGAAAACCCGTGCTTATCGTGAGTGCGTTTGGGTGTAACAAGAAGGGAGTATATCCAAGTTGCTCCCGTGGTTGTCTGTGGGTGGTAGGGTTCAGGATGACTATCATTCACGACCTCATGCTTTTCCATACTGTCCATATTTTCTACAATGAATAACAAGTACATGGATAATCATGAAAAAACAATCCATTTTGCAGCTTTCTAGAGCACAGCCATCACTCACTGTGCGTAGCACTGGCCCCCTCCCACCACCTCCCTCCGCATGTCTCCAGTGGACAACACACAGAGATGATTCTCTCCCCATCTTCTCTTTATCTTTTGACAGCGAAATGCCCTCAGGTTGAACTGCTGCCTCCTACCCTTCTTTCCCCTAAAGGAACACACAAACCAATTTAAGGATCACAAATAAATGCAACCTTCCCAGATTGCTAAACTAATTTCCATGCCTCACCAAGCCACCTGACCTCCCAACTCCTGTTTCTTTGCTCATCCTGCCAAAGAATGGTTTCCATAGGAGGACTCACAGATTACACAGTCAAAAACACATGTCAATGCATCTTTAAGATGCTGTCCTTTAAGGATATAAAATTATGCTAAGGAATCAAATATGCCAGAAAACACTTGAGATAATGACCCTTCTCCGGCCGACCCATGAAAGGAACTGCATAAGGCACGCGGCTGGGGCAGCACACGCCCTGCCTACTTTCTCCATTAATTATGACTCTCTGCCTTCAAGGCACGGGCTGGACTTGCCACAGACAGGAAGCTGAAGGCTTTCCAGTGACACCTACCCCCTGAGTACAGTTAATTTTACATGCAACACTCAGCAAGTCTGAGGAGTCCCTCAAGGCATAATCATCAATGGGAAAATGACAGCAGCAGCTTCCATCACAAAAATTCTCAGGTGAAAAACAAGTTTCCATCTCATGAAAAATGGGCAATAAAAGAAAGAGGATCCAGGAACTACAATTTCTGAGTCTCAAGTAGTGGCTGGGAGGACAGGGCAGAGATACGAGAGGGGACGTATACAGGAGGAAGAGGAGAAAGGGTGGGAGAAGACGCAGGACCCCGCAGCTGTGAGCCACGTTAGGAGATTCCAGCCTCCCGGAAGAGGAAGCAGAGGGCCCGCAGAGTCCGGTTCCTTTGCAAAAATCACAGCTACAGCAGAGCCAGGACTAAGAGGCAAAAACTCCGGATCGTGTTTTGCCAACGAGGCTACTTATAAGGAGAGGAAATAATTCATTTCAAACATAGAAATAGACCTTACACATTGCACAGTATTTGGGTTTTATGTCCACTATGATATCAGCCTCGAGAGATACTAAAATGTGTCTGAAGGGCTGGGTTCCCTTTCCTATTTAATTCCCTGCCATACGGAACGACACACAGCATTTATCGGACCCCCTCATTCTGGCACCTAATCAGACATTGTGCTGAAATGCTGTGTAATTCATGCATAAAAGTGTGTCTTCCCAGACACATCATGAGGCCTCGAGATTCATGATTTCTCCCTTTACTTTTTCTACCATCTCCCTAAACTTCAACTATTGGATTGTGCAGACAGTAGGTACTGAATAAACATCTGGATGGATGGATGGACAGACAAACAGATGGTAAGGCAGCCTGGGGACATGCGACACATACCCTAGAAGATGAGCAGGTAAGAGATGTACGTGGCACATCGCCATTTTCCAGCCTCACCAAACTGTCACATTTACAACTGGGCTTTTGTCACGAAGGCCCCAAAGTCTCAAACTGGGCATTGACGACACTCACGCTACAAGACAGCCGGTAGGAAGCCATTCTTCCCAATTAAGAGGATATTATGACACACACTTTGTTTTTATACATATTCCCCTACATAGCTGAAATTGAAAGAGTTGCTGGAGTGAGTATATGCGTGTGTGTACGTGTGTGTGTGTGTGATGTGTGTTGTGTGTGCATGTGTTCAGGAAGGGAAGGGAAAATACGCGTGGGGTGTGATTATACCATAAGAAGGGGGAAAAAAAAAAGTAACATGAGACCTGGTATCTGAAGGAGGTATATGCAGGCTGGCAGCATTCATTGCCCTCTGTAAGCTAGGACTGATCTGGTTGCATGCTGTGGAGACCTCGCTTGCTGGAGGTGAATTGGGTCCCAGTCGCTGAACCATCATGGGACTGCTGGTGACCACTAGATTGTTGCAGCTGCCTTTTCCAATGGACTTGCACTGAGGCCCAAAGCCAAGAGCCCCTAAAAACAAATGAATCAGGTTAGCTTTCATGTCCCTTACATCAGAAATCAGTAAATACACACAGGTGCCCGCTTCTATCAGGACTTCCCTTTCAAGATAGTCCCTAGATCACCTTTTTGTTCATTTTTAGTATTAGTGATACCCAAAGCTTTCTGTATTTCCAGTGAAAAAGTCATTGCTACAATAAAAACCCTTCAATAATCACCATTCATACAAAATGTGCTTACATTTTGCTCCTTCTATGTATAAGAACCCAGTTATTAAGAATCGTATTTTATCATCTCCCTACCTAAGGGGTCAAGGTGGTGAGTAGATGGGATTACTTATATCTAGAAGTTTCTTCTAGAATAGCTAATACCTTGAATTGCCCAGCAAGGAAAGTTGACATGGCCAAACAACACTTATTTAACTGGTTTACTTCCTTCCAATTCTGGCCTACCAAAAAGTCTCTTTAAAGTGATACGGTCTGGCTGTGTCTCTCCAATCTTTATTTCTCCTCTTCATACCAGTACATCGTCATTGGACATAGACCCAATTAAAAAAAAAACAGGATGAAAATGCCATAAATAAAACACACTCATTCTAAAAGCAGCATGGTAACCAAATTCAACATAGAGTTATCATTTCATTAGTAATAATCTTCAAATGTAGTAAATGTGGTATATATCCAAAGGAGGAAAAAAAAAAAAAAAACCCACAAAAATCTGTGTCATTACGGAGAAGTGAAAAGCATAAAAGAGAAAGTCAAACACAGCCATGACTCATTTATAAAAAAAATAATAATAATAATACTGATTGAATTGAATCATCCACTTTCACATGAATGTCCTTTCTCAAACATTTTTTGTAAACTACCTGGTCAAGTCTCAATGACTGTACACTGTGTTCCCATTTCAAACAAAAATAAATATGATGTCAGATTTTAACAAATTAGACTCTAAAATTTTCTCACCAGGTTCTCCATATTTCTCATTGATATATTTGGGATCAAAGTAAGTGGAAAATCATCACAGGAACTTTCCTTAGGCCTAGGGGACATAATTTCCTATTTTGTTTTTCCAGAAATTAAATCAATAACCAAAAAAATGACATTGTCATCTTTTGTAACACTCTCTTCCAAGAGCCCACAGAACTGAAGGATAAACAAGACCTTAGAGCAATCACCATGCTCTCATCAATGAAGCCACATCTCAAAAATGCTGAGAGATTTGCAGGGTTGTTAGCTGGCAGGAACCTGCTTTTTTAGTCCAGCCCTCTGGGAAATCCCAGTGGTAATTCAGTTGCCCAAGGCCACACAGGGATTCAATGACAGCACAGAAATGGATTCCACGGGGTGTATTTTCATGGTGCGTATATGTTTAAGTTTAGGTACTGGAAGCTTAGTTTCTTCCTTGGGTACTTGCCAAGATCATTAGTTCCAACAGAAATTTCTCTCCAATTTTTTTTTCCAGACACATTTTTTTTCCCAGAACCGTCCACTTGCCCCCTCTCTCCACCCCTTCAATCTGATGCACCTTCTTGTGCCTTGAGAGACCCAATCACAGATGGTCTCTCTGCTTTCATAACTCACAGAAGACTGTACCTTCAGTCTCCATCTTGACACCAAAAGTAGTGGGTGCATTTTTATGCAATGATCATAAATTTAGTATCTTTATAAATTCCAACACATTACCTGCCATTTGCTTTTCAAACTCCTTTTTTTTTTTAACCTCGGAAAGAGGTGACGTGATGGTTCAGAGTCTAGTCCGATATGGAAGACACTTGAATTGCCTCCCCAGGTTCCATCACTACCAGCTACACTATGAAAAGCAACATCGGATGTCAGGTAGTTTGTCAAATTCAATATCATCTACTCATCTGTCATTTAATGCCTGATTCCTTCCCAATAAAAAGGTACTAATATCTACCTTTAAAACAAATACATGCTAACAGCTGGAACAGCACAATCAAGAATGGTGACAAAGCAGACTGATACTTTCTTTCCTCGGAGCTAAGGTGCCATATATTGTAAGGCATGGTACTATTTTATGTGCCGGTAAGAACACGCCCTGCCGGTGAACCTACCGCATGGTATCAAGATTTCAGAGATACTCTGATGTGGAAATACGCACACCTGAGAATCAGAAAATACAAATACGATTGCTGAAACTTCTCACTTAACATTTGTCTTGTTCATGCTCTCCTCTCTGCCTGGCACACCCTTCCCCTACCTTGTCGACCTACTGAGCACCTCTTCATCTTCATGACTCAAAGGTCACCTCCTCTCCAACTGCCCATCCTCCACTGCCAGGCGGGCAGATGTGACCAAGTCTTCTTTTTGTGCCCCCCATCTCTCATAACACATCTGCCTCAGCACCTTTAGGGAACTCTCACATTGACATGCCTGCCACGTCCTCCTCTTTTATACTTTATTGTATTTGAAGACAAAGACCTCATCTGAGGCAGCTCTGCTACCTCGGCACCTAGCCCAGGGCCTGTACCACGTACACACCAAAGTCCGTCGATAAAGTTCAGAATGAATGAATGCGGATACAGAGAACAGATTAGTGGCTCCAGGGAGAGGGGCAGTGAAGGGGACCTTCCTAGTTATAAAACACTGGGCGTGTAATGGACAGCACAGTGACTCTAATTAATAATACTGTATTGCATATTGCAAGTTGTTAAGGAAGTAAATCTGAAAAGTCCTCATGACGAGAAAGAAAAGGAAAACCACGTGTGCAACTGTGTGGAGACGGGTGGTCAGTGGCCTTACTGTGCTGATCATTTCACAGTGCCTGTAAGAGGGAATCACTGTGTTGGACACCTGAAACTAACAGAACGTTACATGTCAATTATACCTCAATGAACAAAGATTTTAATGAATGAATGAAAATAAAAGACAGTTGTACATGAATATTAAATACTCACACATTATTTACACTGAAACCCTCCTGGTTTGTTTTTTAAAACAGCGCCGGTTTTCAAAAACAAACTCCAACTAAGTCAATCCCTTGACGCTTCTCCACAGAACCACGGACTAGGTCAGAACTGAAGACGAAGCACCACAGGGAACGTTGTTATAAACCCACCTTCCTGGGTGAGAATTGTACGCTGGTCAACGCTGCCTTTGTAACTCTCCAGCCTGGATTCACACCTTCTGATGACCTTCCAACTCTGTAATACGGGGACACTTATCCTCCCTTTCCCAGTGTCCCCGTCGCTTTGGCTACTGCACCTCCTACTCCCCAAATTCACTGGCCACCGTGAACCTCCGGTAACCAGAGAGGAATGACAGCTTCTGAAAGGTATCATAAATGGCACCCTTGGAAGCATGACGGTGAACAGTAAGTTTATGGGAAACAAGCAATGTTTGTGGCACAGCTGTGAGAATGTTCTGGAAAATGGCATCATCTGTGTCACAAGTGGAGGCAAATAATAGCTTGACCAAGACCCAGTGGTGCTCAATGCAACCATCCAACTCTCATGTTGTTTTCATAGTGCCAAATGCAACGACCACCACCAGGCTGCTTGGACCCATGCTGTGCTCTGGGGTCTGGGCTGGGGGCCCTGGAGACAGCCTGCCTCGGGGCTGCCCTCCGCACCCACGCTGGTCCTGTGACCCAGGCAATTACGGAAGCATCCGTATGTCTTCCCCCTTGTAAAATGGGAATAAAAATGGCACTGCCTCTTAAAATTGTGCATCTCTATTGATTAGACACACAAAGGACTCTAGAGCACACCTTCTAGCACATACTAGGTACTCAGTGGACGTCAGATGCTATTGTCGTGACTCTTACTATCACTGCTCACGCTCTCACTGCTTTTTTGTTCCACTCTCTTTCCTGAAGAAGAAAACAGTTCCTTATAATTCTTTGCACAAAACAATATAGTAAACGATGCTATTTAATTCCCTACTCACTTCCAATATTCTCTGCTTCAAGGCTCGAGCCAACTTTTTTAAAACCAGGTGTCACCACAGATAGAAGAAAAGTTTTCAACTGGCCAAGTTGGAATGTTCCTTGGCTTGTCATTCCCTGGAAACAAACCGTACAGCTTTTCTGTCTGCCAGATGTGCCAACTACTTGTGCGCTGGTTTTCGTTTTGAAATACCGCTTATTTTTAGAGGCTGCATGATGTTTTTTAAAAATGTGTTTACTGCTCAAACAAGGATCCGAATGGATGGCCCTCTGGGTACGACGCACATGCCAGCCAAGATCGCTGCGTGCCGGCGGGGAGTACAAACGTATCGCATTTCTGAGTTTCTGAACTGAGAGGTCATCCCTAGCAGGGGCATGTTTTTAATTAACATCTTCATTAGTTAAAAGAGTTCTCTTGAAGTCAAAAGTTGATTGTGTTGCAGTTACCCCTGCTGAGGCTACATCCCTCAGAAGGATTTGTGTTTACCCACTCGTTCCCCTAAGAATGATACAGATATGGAGGAGGGACAGAAATGGCAGATACATGGGAGGGAGTTAGGGAGAACTAATCCAAGTTTCTTTGGCTGTTACTGCTCATTCAACTGATACTTACCAAAGGCCAGCCACAAGCCAGGGGGTCCCTGGGGAACAAGTGGACGGAGTTTCCGCCCCCATGGAGCCCGCACTCTGGCTAAAAAGGTGGACACCAGACCAACTGCTCAGTACGGAAGAGGTGGTCCCTGCTTCTAGGCTGGACCACAGGACATGGCTTTCTTTGCAGGTCAAACATCATCGAATAAGAGCAATTTCGCTACGGTTCAACCTAACACAAATGCAGGGTGTCACGGAGACAGAAGTAATAACACACATCAGGATGTGAGCCCTGCCTCCTCCCCAACTCACTGGCTGTGTGACTCTGGGCAAGGTCTTTAGAGTCTCTGTGCCTAGTGTCCTGTTCCCTAAAATGGGGACAGTAGTAGTACCTAACTCATAGGGTTGTTAAAGAGGATTAGAAGAGTAAATATATATTAATATATGCCTTACCATCACACACTGCTGATATATACACCACTACGCACCACCAACGTGACACACACCACCACGCACCATCGATGTGACACGCGCCACTAACGTGGCACACGCCACCACGTGCCACTGACATGACACACGCCACCAATGTGACATGTGCCACCACGCACTACCGAAACACCACATACCACCAGTATAATGTCTTCCAGCTCTAAGGATCAGGGTTTCCTTCCCAGCCTTTCACTTTAAAACATTTCACAACTATAGGGGCACCTGGGTGGCTCAGTTAAATGCCTGCCTTTGGCTCGGGTCATGATCTCAGGGTCCTGGGATCGAGCCCCCAGTTGGGTTCCCTGCTCAGCAGGGAGTCTGCTTCTCCCTCTGCCCCTCCCCACTGCTTGTGTTCTCTTTATCTCTCTCTCTTTCAAATAAATACATACAATCTTTAAAAAAATTTCAAAACTATAGAAAAGTTGCAAGAAAAGGATAATAAATTGTTTTGTCTATTAATAAACTGTATTTACCTCTTTATCTGTCCATATCCCTTCTATGTAAGCTTACTGTTATGATTATTAATTTGTTGAACCAGTCATAATTTCTGTCCTTCACTCCTAAATACATAAAACCTTAGCAAAGTTGTCAAATTCAAGACATTTAGCAAGGACATAACAATGGCATGTAATATACCATTACTATTCAAATATTCAAATATCACCAATTATCCCAAGAACAGCCTGTAGAGCAACTGTTTTCCAGTCCAGGATCATGCATTTCAAGGAAAGGTTTTAAGACTCATGCTGAGGTAGGTTAGTAAGTCACCGCACATCAGGGCACTGAATGCAAATGGAAAAGTAGAAAAACAGAGAAGGAAAAAAAAGTGCAAATAGGCAGAATAGTTATAAGCATGAGTGAGCACCTCAGCTCCACCATGGACTGGCTGCGTGACCCTAGACAAGTTACTCAACCTCTCTGTGCCTCACTGTCCTGATCTCTAAAATGGGATTAATACTAGTACACACCTCACTGAGTTGTTTTGAGGGTTAAAAGATCTAACATAGGTCATACGTTTAGTGGCTTGGCACTTAATAAATACATTACAAGTGTTAATTATATTTTATTTTAAAGAACTTATTTCTGGTACTTTCTGATATTGTCTATAGCCCCTCTTTCCTCCAGAGTGACCAGGGACTAAGGGCTGACACCTTCCTTTCTGAAATCTTCTCCTCAGCACACTGTAGACTTGTTCTTCTCTTGATGGGCCCGAGGCTTCAGGCCTCCCTCTTTCCTCATTGCCATTCTACCTTATTCTTAGATTCTCTCCAGCCTTCATTCACATGCCTCCCTAAAACTAGAAATAAGAAATTCTTGCATACTAAACATACTCAGCCTGCTATGTAGTGTTTTGTCAAATTGGTAACGTTTCACTGCTGAGATACAGTAGTGACAACTTAATGACTATATGTGAGTGTGCAGAGTGTTACTCTGAAATACATCAAGTAATGGGTAAATGGCTAAGAACACCAAATGGTGAGAATCAGAATGACATGACTGGTTTTCTATTCAAGAGTAAATCATTTCAATTCAGCAAATGTTACAAATGCTCAAAACTGCACAAAACCTATGGGAGGTAAGGAATACCACATATAGCGTCCTGCCTCCACGGAACTTATAATCTGTAGAGACAAAGCGCGCTCACCTAGGAACAACCAGATAATGGGACAGGATGGTGTAGGATTAAGCACAAAGCTGAATCCTAGAAACGGGTGTTCGGAAAAGGGAAAAAAATCCATGTACCAGACAGTTTAGCGAAGAAGAATAATTTTCATCACAAAGGCATTTCCCAAAGTTCTCCAAGAAGTTCATGGGTATTCAATGGTAACACAAGGCAAGGTCATGGAGAGATCCATAGTCAAACAGCTTTTGGAAACCCTAACACAGTGAGGGTAAAACATATCTTTCTATTACAGAGCCTTTACTTTCTGAGTCTTTAAAAATGCAAATGCATATAACTCCCAGAGGAGCAAATAATATACAATATATATTTTTTTTCTTTCCCTATGGCCTCACCCAAGACTGATATTCTGAGAAACAGTCTTTGGAAAACAATAAGCTAGAAATGAAGGAAGAATGAGCACACGAACGAGAAGGGGATGGTTGAGTGTAGTCATGGAAACAGAAGGGCGTAGGCACGGCGGTGTGTGCCGAGAAGAAAGGAAGGGAAGTCAGGGCTGCCTGCAGGAGGAGGCTCCGTCTGACCAGCAGAAAGACGACGGACGTGAAGGGCTACTCTAGTCACCCTGGAGACTCTGGTGTACCAACTGGACGGTACGTACTCCCCAGTGGCTCCACACCCAGCTGCCTATCAATGCTACCAGGGAAGCTTTTCAAAACTGCAAATTCACAGGCTCCACCTCAAACCAACAGAGCCCAAAGATGCCGGTGCCCCTGGCCCGCCGCCATGCCCCTGGCAGCCTGGACCCCGGGCTGGGGGTAGTGGTGCGGCCTGCCCGGAGCCTTGCTGGCCCGAGACCCATCTGGAGGACTCAGGAACAAAAGCTGCAGGAGCCCGTGAACCTGAAGCCGGCCGCATACCGGCAAACGACAGAATGCAGAAGGCGACGGTTATGGGAGCGAGTGAGAGTAGGGTTGGAGATTTCATAATTGGGAGATAAGGATTCAGGAGGCCATGTTTTAAAAGGAGGGGGGGATCCCCTAAAGACTATTTTCGTGGCTCTGTTCCAAAGTGAGTCCCTTGTCCCAGCCAATGAACAGGCCAAAGCCGAACCCAGATTAACCCAGATTCCCACGAGTCGTGCATTTCTCCCACCCTCTGCCCTCCGGAGTGCAGCTGGCCCCCACCAAGTTTACCCCACAAAGAATATAACTTTCACACCAACACTCTGCTAACCTTAGTCAGCACTCAGGAATGTTGGCCCCCAAGTATGGAATCTCTAGCATTACTCATTTCATTTGATCCCTGCATTAAATGGAATTGTATTTATACCCCGAGAGATTAAAAAATATCATATTCCTTTCTGTACCACTCAGTGCCCTGGATTCCTGGACATGAAGCCTCAATCCATCTCCTCACCGCCGGGCACTCGTGATAAGATGTTATTAATACACGGTTCCGAACCAGCTCATAAAGATGTAAAGATATATTAAACAACGTTCCCCAAGTTTATATGCTAAAGTCCCATCAGTCAGCTATTGTACATCAATTATCAACTAATTAGTACAGAGTGCTTATGCTGACCCTTCTGTTCTCCCTTGTAATGATTTGCCAAGTTAACTGAAAGCTGCTCCGCTCCACAGAGACTCTTAGTTTAGCAAGAGTGTTAAATAAAGTTCACCAACAATTAGCCTAGAAAACCAAAGAGGAAATGTAAGCACATTTTACTGCTTTTCCCTGGACAAATTTTCGAACAATCCCACGGGAAGAGAGTAGATGTATTTGTTAAATAAGCAAATCACGACTCGGAAAAGCAGAAGCAGCAGCAGTGGTGCCGAGCAGGACGGTACTGCTCACTGGCGGGCACTCGTTTACGGCAGCCCTGCGCCCAGTGAGAGCCTGCGCTCCAAGGTGCGCTGGCCCGCGCACGAGCGAGACCGTGCTTGCTTACCATCTAATTTCACAGGTTTGAAACCAGGGGAGTTGGTCTGTGAACATGAAGGAGTTCAAGATGAAATTGTACATGGACTCTATACAGACAGGACTTCCATAAATAGTAAGAAAGGCTGGGAGCAGAGGAGGGAGGGTGCACACTTTAATGGGAGGAAACTGCCTCTGATCCCCTGGATCAGGTCACATTTATTGGGCACTCTCTGTGGGCTTGGTGCTGTGCTGCGAGTGGAGTCTTAGGCCTTTGGGTTTGCCCGCAAAGAGCTTCTGACCCACTGGAGACAATTTTAAGCAACACATGGAACAATTAAGAAACACTCGATCTTAAATTCGGTTGCCATGATGCTGAGCACATAAAGCGTCCAAACAAGAACAAGATCTGTGTACACCAGAGGGAGCACAGCGAAGGAGTAAGGCTCGATCCGAGCCTCTTGACACTGCAGGAGAGAGGGCAGCCCAAAGAGTGGGCTGGCCAGAGTGAAGGAGGGCAAGCGGCAAGAATGGAAATGCCAGGGCCAGCACGGCTTCACCCACCAGCTGTGTGACTTTGGACAAGTGCCTTCAACTCTCTGTGCCTCTTTTTCCTAATCTGGAAAATGGAGATGGGACTTGCACCTACCTTCCTAAGGCTGTTTGGAGAATTAACAAGTCAACGTGTGTAAAACACTCAGAATAGTGCCCAGCACACAGGCAGTACTCTGTGAGCCGTGGGTATTCCCGTTCTTATTAAAGGATTACCAGATTATATGAGACCTCTAAGGCCACTTCCCTACCCCTCAAAAAAAAGCTATAGGAGGTGTTTAGGCATGGGTGTGGTGAGGAATTATGAAGGGAACAGTCCGATTACTCCCCACACATACGGAGACAGAGCAAAGACCAGAGGCAGGAAACCAAGCTAGGAAAATGTTGCTATGATCTCAGGGTGCAGGGCTGAGGCCCTGGGACAGGCCAGGCAGAAGCAAAGGCAGAGCAACCCCAAATAAAGGAAACAAAAAAGAAGGTTGTTGAAGGGCCTGTCAGAAGTCCAAATT
This sequence comes from Procyon lotor, assembly GCA_028646535.1. Lineage (NCBI taxonomy): Eukaryota > Metazoa > Chordata > Mammalia > Carnivora > Procyonidae > Procyon > Procyon lotor. The sequence continues at coordinate 4,580,920 of CM053615.1, read as the reverse complement.
CCAATTCCAGGGCCTGTACTAGGTTCCAAACCCTTCTCCAAAATTCAAGACCATGTCTTCCCTAAACCGCTTCTCTCCCCAAGTCAACCAACAGCAAAGACGGGATGAGAAATGCAGAGATGCCCACTGGTGACGCCCCTCACTGTACGGGCCGGTGGCGACTCCAGCCGCTGACAGGTGGTTGTCTCTAAATTACTGAATGGAGGGGAATATTAGTTTGCCTTCCTCTCCCCACACTTCCTGGACACGCGCGCGCGCGCGCACACACACACACACACTCTCTCACCATAAGGGAATGTAGTCTGAACTACTCAACATAAACCAACGGAACTTTTTTCCCCCAGCATCTAAGAGCTGGTTCAGAGGCAAATCCCATTCATTCTTTCATATTAGAACTTTTTAGTTCTCTAAGTCGAGGCTTACACAGTTATCACTAAAAGCTGCTAGGCTAACCTTTGTTTTCCCTCAAACAGTCATTCCTCAGAACTGTCCAAAGGGACACATACTCTACCGTAAATATTCTCTGTTGCATACGCTACATGAGCCTGCAAGCCCAGATGGGCTTCCCAGAAACACCAGGCCCAGAGAACAGGCAGAAGATTACGGAGATTACACTTCCTTACGTTAAAAATTCAGTCACCCATCCTCTAAGAACCAGACATTCCCTAGCTTCCTGTACCCAGAAGCCCCCCAGGGCTGCTCATTGTGCCTCTAGGCTGTAGATTCTGGACTCTATGCTTCAAACCCATTAGCAGCCCAGGTATATGGCAAGAAAATTTCTTGAGCTAGGATATGTAATTTGTGCTCCTTTGTCCAAGAGGAGTCATTCTCAGAGACCTAAAAGTAGATACCGTTTGATCGTATCCTCTTTTTTTTTTTTTAAGATTTTATTTATTTACTTGACAGAGAGGAGAGAGATTATAAGTAGGCAGAGAGTCAGGCAGAGGGAGAGGGGGAAGCAGGCTCCCCACTGAGCAGAGAGCCCGATGCAGGGCTCGATCCCAGGACCCTGAGATCATGACCTGAGCCGAAGGCAGAGGCTTTAACCCACTGAGCCACCCAGGTGCCCCGATCGTATCCTCTTTCCTAGCCCTGTGCAGAACCCTAAATCCACTCAGATTATCCAAGTGCTAAGAAAGCTATGAGGACAGAGAGGATTGCCCCTGAGAAGGAAGCCAGGAGAAGGGGAGAGTGCCCAAAATCAAGGAAGATAGCGTGCGCATGTTGGCGACGGGGAGGGAGGGGGTAATGGCTGCATGACAAACGTACAAAGGCCAGACTCTAGGTCGGGCTCCCAGCTCCAGCAGTGCCCTGTGCCCAAGCAATGTACAGAGCAGCAACTTTTGGCCTTGGCCAGTGGGCACCTCAGCAAGAACCCATGGACCATGAGTCGGGAGTGCTCGTGGAATGTTCTGCCCTGTACAAAGATCCTGGGATCCTGTCTCACCCTGGCAAGGCATCAGGCACCCCAGGCAAAAATGACTGAGATTACATTTCCTGCTTATCAACAAGATGGGGTCTTGGAGTCTCATTTGTTTTGATTTAAAGGAAATAATTTAAAAAACCATTTCTTGTACATGCATTGGTGAAGTACATTACGAAGGTATCTCTAAAGTATTTTCAGTGAGGGGGAGTCTGGGTGGCTCAATCGGGAAAGCGTATGACTCTTGGTTGCAGCTCAGGTCATGATCTCAGGGTCATGAGATTGAGCCCCATATCGGGCTCTGCACTCGGCATGGAATCTGCTTGAGATTCTCTCTCTCCCTCTCCCTTTCTTCCTCTACCCCCAACTGAGCATGCGTGCACGGGCTCTCTCTCTCTTTCTCTCTAAAAAAAATAAATAAAAATAAGATATTTTCATGAAGATGACTGTTTAGACACTAATCTTAGCAAGATCATTCTAAACTCTAAATTCTAAAAATATAGCCTATATAATCTGCATCCAAATAAACCTACCCCATCTAGTATATAAAATCACTTAGTGCTTAGAGATATGCATGTTTCAGAGTCACGCACTTTGAGAAATCAAGTTATGTTTTAAGGCTGAGGAATTCGTGAGAGAATAAATCACTTCTGCAGAATTTCACGGGTATCCCATTCCCTTTCTTCTCTTTCATAGCTGTTAAATACTAGTTAGCCAAGCCTACTCTCTTAGGTACTCATCTTGTGAAATATCCAGAAAAAAACAGTAATAGAAGGGGGGGGGTATCTTTTCTTTGCTTGTCTTCTATCAAGCACATCGAACTTACCTGCGGTGAAACCATCTCAAGGTTCCAAAGAGATTTTGCTCCTTGTTCAGAACTCTAGGACCAAGGGAATGGACAGCTTTTTCCCTCACAGCTTAAACACAGTGAGCCCCTTTGTTTGGAAAGATTTTCCCACTACCTTCTTACAAAAACGTGTCCGTCCGAACCGCTTGGGGGAGGGTGGGAAAACACGGCAGCTGGGAGGGTGGTGGCTGTAGGTCAGGTGAGCGGGGGAGGGGCGAAGACGGAGGAACCCCGCTCCAGGAACACTAGGTGCTCCGTCACCGGACACCAGCAGCACAGGGACCGGAGGTACCACCTCCCTCCGGAGGAGGAAAGAATAGAGGCCGAGAGAAATTTGTAAAGAAGACATATAATTCAGCTCGACTCATTTGTTTTTTTGACACGTAGCCTTGAAAAGAACAATTTTGACACAGAGTCTTGGCAAATGCAAAGTGATTTTTTTGATAAGTTTTAACATGCATTTTACTAAACGCGTGACGAGAGAGCGAGGGAGAGAAAGGCCAGGTATCCAAAGACAGGGAGGCTGTCAGGTCTCTCTTTTCTGTGTCATTTTTGTTTAGTCGGTCAAACGAAAATTCAAAACCATATAATTAGACGGTTGTTTATACATGATTAAGCATGAGCTCATTGGACTTTACACGCCAAAAAGTCAGAGATGTGGTTAAGGGCAAGAAGGAACTATTAATAAAAGGAAATAAAGCTGTAATACATTTTTCACTTATGAATAAAAATAATTCAAAGGTCTCTAGATGGAAAAAGAAAAAAAAATCAACCATGAGTAGGGGCAAGAAACCAGATAATTTTATAAATGGTTAGAATTCATGTGATATAAAACATAAACCACTGGTACAAAAAAGCTTTTCTTCCTCCCCTATGATTCTAATCCTATTTTTGTTTCTCGTAAACATAACTCACAATGAGAACATAACAAAACTTACCTGTATTATATTTCTCTAGAATTGTTCTGGGAAATATTTAAGCAAGAACATGTTGTGCATTCAAAAGAGTTACTTGTTCTCTTCATAACTGTCTTCACCAGTAAGTAATCCTCTCTGGAGAAACCAAGAGCTGGCAGCTTCTTTGAAAAAGGCAAGTGTCCTTCCTTTTTCACAAATACAGAATTTTTCTTTCCCAAATGAAATGAGCCCATCGAAAGTAAGGTTTAACTACCCATAAACCTCACAAAGGTAAAGGAGACCTTCCCAGAATCCCCAGAGAATCTGAGATCATAGCTTGGGGCTCTCAAAAGTGGTGAATCAACTGCTCACAGAGATCAAACACCAAGCTCTGGATGAGGTCAGTGGTCAAGTCTCACAGATGAGAGAGAGAATGAACTGATCCAGGATCAGCCTACTTACTCCGCCTTAGGTAAAGTCTTCGAGCCACTACTATAAACTCCCCCTACTGCGAATATACACCAATCTGGGCCACCCAGAGGCCACCCAGGCAAACACCAAACCAACCCCAGAGACTGTGTGACTGTGTGTCCTATACTCTACAACCAAACAACTCCTTAGGTTGCCAATGACTGGTACCTTCGCACACGACTGCTGTGATATTCAGTAGAGCCTACTGACCAGAACGGGTAAAGCCCGTGGGAAACCCAACGGACCGTACTTCAGACTCAAGGCAAAATGAATCTACTAACACTCAAAAAGCCCACAATGCCTAAGAAGCATAAATATTGACTTTTTCAGCCTCTGAGAGCCATGCCTCCAAGTCCTATCAGTTCCCAATCTGTCAGACGGACCTTCCGTCTCAACCACCCACCCCCTCAGCCCTCTCCTCTCCTCCCCTGCCCTCTCCTGCCCCACATCTCACACACACAATATGAACACCAGCTCTGACTCCCAGAGTGATCATCAATCCTGTACATACATACCTGCCCACTAAACTTTGAACAGAATATTTCATTTAAAGCTATATGATAAAGCACAAAGCACGGAAACTCCTTAAAAGTTCATTTCCAAGAAACTAAGATGATCATAGACTACATCTCTAAAAAGGCACCGACATCTGAGACAAAGCACAATACTCACAACTAATCTGGCAATGCCAACTTACATAGCCTTGTGTATTATCTATGTGTTTTACGTGACATATGTACTTTGTTCTAAAGATACTTTTTAATTATCAACGTGATTTGGTCAAATAAAGTTCTTAACATACTCATTTGGTGTTAAAATCCACCCAAAGCTGGGGGAAAAGTATACTTTCACAAAACAAATTCTTTATGAACCAGAAATTCATGGTTTCTTGTTTGTAACACAGAAGGAAGAGGGAAAATCTTGCTAAATTAATATATATTGATTATTCAAAATAGTTTAATATCTACTATAGTTCCAGATAAGCAATGTGATAATTTATTTCTAAACAATGTGTGGCATGTAACTTAAAACCACTTTTCATCAATAATTAATATTAATAATTAACGAGTATAAACAACAAAAATACCTCTTGGAAATATTTCAACCCAGCCTTTTCCTCATTCCACAGCCTGCCTGCTGCCCCCCTTTCCCCTCTATGTGGGGTTAATAACTAAACTTCCCTCCTCTCTGACATGCAACACTACCCCGCAGCAATCTTCCCAAGAATGTGTGCACAAATGCATAAGACTGAAAAGAATAAAAGTCTTATCAAAGTCACCTGAATCTGGCAAACAGATTTCTAAATTAGCATCTGCAGTTACAATCCCCTCAACAGTGAATTGGATTTTGATCCACTGCAGAAATTCACCCCAAACACCTAGGCTCCTACTTACAGATGGAATGTCTTATGTCTTTAATCCAAGGATTAGCCTCGTAATAAAAATTAAACAGCCCTCTAGATAAACACAGCGGAAGGGGAGGATAATGCAAAAACTGCTCATTTAAAAAGAGGACAGAGCCAGTGTGCCAGGATTTTATTTGGCAGTCGCTCTGAAGAGCAGTCAGTTTGACTTTTAAAAACGACATTGTTTTCCTTTCTACATGCTGACTGTCCGTGGAACAGCATCTTCAGAGTCAAACACATCTCTCATACCGAAGGTGCTCCAGCCTCTGTCTCCTACACTTTTCTAGCCACCTGCCCTAGCACTCAATGTTCACCTCGGTGGGGCCATTGAAATTCGTCTCTTCTAGCCATTCGTTCCTTCGCCAAACCAAACACAATGCAGGTAGTACCCTAAGTTCCTAAAGTTCTACATCATGCTGTCTTGTAATTCCTTATAGCAGATACAAATTCCACCATCCCTAATCCCCTTCCACCAAGTACGTCCAACCTCGACTTGGTACATTACCATTGTTCCTCCTGAAAAATGACCAGAATCCTCAGCGAACTCACCAAGTGCTTTAGTTATTCATGTTCCCAGGCTGTCTGGTCACTGACATTTAGAAGGGCTGGTGGAAGTAAGAAGCCCTCCCCCTGGGGAGCTCCCATACCAGAGGCAGTGCCTGCTTGTGTAAGGTGTGGGGAGAAAGGTGTTGCCACCTTCTCTCGGCTGGGGACCTCAGACAGCTGTGCGGAGTACTTTGCTTAGATTTCCAGGGCTACCTGGTTCTTGGGCTTCACAATGTCCTGGCAGGCACATTCAGGGACAGCTAGGACATTTAGCAAAGGCTGGTGTGCCGGAAAGAAAAGCATCTGACAAATGCAGCCAAGGAAACAATGTCTCCCTTCAAGTGGAAATGCTGGTGAAGTCAGCCAGCCAGCGCTGGCCGCTGGCCGCTGCCACACAAACAATACCGGGCAGGTCATTAACTTGCCTGGTTCAGACGGCGGCGATGAGCTCACCCACCTTTCTGGAAGTGCTATTTTAGCCGCTGAGTTTATACAAATAAAACCCATAATTTTCTAATGGCTAAACTAGGAATGTGTTCGAAAATAGCCAAGTCTCTGAGAACCCGGCAGAAGCCACACGGGGAGCTCACGAAGGTGAGTCTGCAGTCTGCTGTTCAAGTTTGCATACATCTTTATAATTGCTACATATGTATTACCTCGACAATAAGCAACCACAAAAGCAAACGGGGAATTTTTTTTTAAGTTAGGTGGTTCCGGCTGCATTGTGTTTTCTCCCTCTCTTTTTACCTTTTGCAAAAGTAAAAGGTAAGTTAGTCGTTAACTACACAAAGGAGTTAACATTTAACTTGAATACTGAGGGTGCTTTGGCTCTCAATCCCTCCCCCCTCTTTCTTATCATAGTGAAAAGAGATTCAGGAAAACTCTTACTAATCATTGCAGATCCTGGATGAGGTCTGACTGTATCATCCTGCTCGCGGCACTCACAGGAGGCCCCAGGTCCTCCACCCCTCACCCCCTCCCCACCAGACAGACTACACCTGGCAGCACACACAGTTCCGCCCCATGGATGCAGCGAGCTGCTGGCCTTGTCACCTTTTCTGTGAAGCCCTCTATGGAAACAGGAGTCTACCACACTGCTCTCTCCTCCCCCTTCTCCTTAGCCACTCAGAAGTACCAGGACGGAGGTGCAGAGGTTACCTAGGTATCCACATGGTGATCGTATTTCCTCACCAGAAACTTACACTCTTATTTGCTGCTGCTATTATTACTCCTATGAATAATAATACATCTATACATTAAAAACACGGGAAAGCTAACATTAATGGAAGGCTTCCTCGGCACCAGGGAGGATATGTGGCTCTATGCCTGGAAGAACCCACTGACCTCAGAACACAATCCTGATTATTGCCATCCCATATCACAGAGGAGGCAATCTGAGGTTCAAAAAAACACAACTTGAGAAAAGTGAGGAGTCAAACCCAGTTAGTCCCACTCCAAAATCACGTAAGGATGCCTAGGAGCTCATCCGTTCTCAGCCATTACCCTCCATACAACTGGACAGATACTACTAAAATGGGGAGGAGACGGGACAACTGGACATGGAGTCTTCTCCCAACTCTTGAACATTCACGCATCCGCAGCCTCTAACTTCCTGGTTTCCACATGTAAGCGACAGTCAGGAGTGATCCCTTAATCTGCACTGTACAGGTGCCACAAATGGGGTCGCATGTGCATGCAGAAACAGCGCCCCCTCCTCTAACCTCCACCGTAGTGGTTCAATGTCTATTGTATGACACTTCTCATTGAGGAATTTTTGGTGGATAACATCGACTTCATTTGTTCACTCCTTTATCCTGTGCTTAAACGGTACAGTAAGAGCAGCTAAAACAGAACAAGACTATTACAGCACACACTATATGTCTGGTAAAATAAGGTAAGACCCCAAAGTTGTCGGGACATTGAGGAGGACGTGACGGTGATAATAACAGTGATCTTCAGGAATACGATCTGAAAATACTCATCTGCGGACATCTTACCACAGAAGGGACAGACTAATTTTCTCTTCATTTAACAGTCTTGAGTGCACACAATTCATCGAGATATATACCAGGGAAATCAGAACATGAGAGGCGTGTGTGCACATATGCAGACACATCATACACACAGAGACAAACACAAAGACAGTTACACAATGTGTCAGGTGCAAAAGAAGTAAATAAGAGCTACCCTGAAGGGGCAACTCCCACACAGCCCAACATTTCATAGGGACCCTTTCCACTAGAAACCAACCTATCCTTAGAACAACACAAGTAACTTTAAAGGGGGTCTCTTCTAAAATCCTGCCTCAGTGGGGCCCCTACATGGCTCAACCAATTAAGTGTCTGCCTTCATCTCAGGTCAATGTCCTGAGGTCCTAAGATCAAGCCCCACATCAAGACCCACATTGGGATCCCTGCTCAGCGGGGAGCCTGCTTCTCCCTCTCCCTCTGCCTCTGCCCCCACTCATAGGCATGCTCTCTCTCTCTCTCTCTCCCGTTCTATCTCAAATAAAATATTTAAAATTCTGCCTCAGTAACGTAAGATTTTATCTTTCAAAACTGCACTGACATAAAAGCAGTCTCATCAGCTATCACCTGCCCCTAGGCATGTGGCTGCTCTCAGCTTTCACTCCCCAGTAAAAATAGTAACAGAAGGAGGAGAGAGATGTGGAAGTATGGGTGGGTGTGGTCAGTGGGACACAGACCAACGGGGATAGGCCAGAGTCAAGTCACAAGGCCAGGAAGCCAAGTTTGGTCTGTGGCTGTGCAACTGTGTACTTGACTAAAGCACTTAGACTAAACCTCCCTGTCAAGCCTAGCTTGGTGAGATCATACAATAAATAATCTAGACCCTAGCTGGGCAAAAACCAGATGCTCAGCAAGTGTCAATTTCCTTTCCTATTTGCAGATCACAATGAAAACCTCTCATCTCTCATCATCTAAAAGACTAACTTTAAACCGGAATAAATAATGAAATTATTTCAAGGACTTCCTTCATGAGAAAAGATGCATCCTTCACAGATTTACATGCCAAGAAGGAATAATAGAAATCACGCTTCCAACCTCCTTGTTATACAGGTAGTAAAATTCAAGTCCAGAGAGAGAGAGTCACTGTCCCCAGGACACACAGCTAGTTAACAGCAGAATAAGGCCAAAATTCCAGTAGTCAGGCACCCAACTAATCTCCTTTCCTACTGTATCCTACTATTTTCATGGGACTGTCAGTTATAAATGATGCCTAATGGTGCAAATACCTCTCAGGCAGTTAAAAATGTCTTTCGCCTTCAAAATAGAATGAAGATGGCAGATGGCAGGGCTCCTCCTACACAATGAGCATTGAATTTGGGACAGGAGCCTTCATGAAGAGATGAACAGCCGGAGGAGAAAAGGAGTAAGCACAGAAGAGGGGATCAGGAGTGAAGAGGGACACGGTGACCCTCCTACCTCACAACTGTGCCTAAAGAGAGGTCCCATTTCCGTCCATAAACTGAGTCTGAAATGCCCCTAAATTTCTCTTTCCCTTTGTCTACAAGCCTAGAGGATACGAAAGACACCACTCTCGTAGAGCAGACAAAATCTATGAATTTTTAGGAGCAAAGAGAAACGAGATTGTTTACCTTTGATAGTTTAAAAAAAAAAAGAGGTTCGGTTTGAGTTTGCTTAAATCTCTTAAACCTTGGGTTTTAGCAGGACCACGGCTGAGCCCCAGGTTCTAGCGGGACCAGCGCCTCATTCTTCACCACGGGGAGATGTACCGTGGAAGCAATATTCAGGCTGCTCTGGGACAGCAAGCATCCAGTTAAGGAATGGGGGGGGCGGGGAATCTAATTTCAACATATCAAACTTGACAGTATAAGTCTTTTTAAAAAGATTCCCATCTCAAAGAAAGTTTACAAGCAATGGGCGAGGCTGTAAGGCAATGATTATGTCCTGGCATAGGAATAATTGCAGAACAATTGTCCAATTAGCAATCCTACACTGAGGGAGCTCCTCTGCATTGTGGCCTTACTGTCTTTGTCTTTGTTCTGAGGAAAAATTCTGCCTTCGGGAGTCCGAAATAATGAAAGGGCTCTTCATTATGTCAGTGAGTTTGGATGGTGTCCCCACGGCACACAACCCTGCCTGGTATGAAACACAAGAATCATCTGTTCCAGTTAGACCTGCTCACGGCCGTCCCAGCCGGAGAGAGCCTCAGCCCAAGTCCCCAAGGAAAGGAGAACCTCCGGAATGTGGCAGGACCAGGGGCATTTGGGGTTAGGATGCTCAGTCTTCCTTGGGCCAAACTCTTAGCTAAGGCCTCTCAAAAAAAAGAAAAAGATCTAAAAAAAACTTCATATACAATTCTATCCGACAAATATTTATGGGATGGGATGCCCCGTTCACACGGGTCTTATCCACCTGGAAACCGGAACTTTGAACCCTCCCAACCCCGTATCTCAACTCCTCAGCTGACCACTATGGTTTTTCCCACTGCCCTTCAAACCTCTGCCAGTTGCCACCTCGGCAGCTGTGAAAACTCTGCTTCCTCCAACACCATTCACCCATAAAGAGTGTGTTGGCTTCAAGAAGGCAGAGCACGGCTCACCCAACGGAAAAACTTTCTAGCAAGCAGAAGTGCCTTGGGAACGCTTTGGGAGGCAGAGTTGTTGCCCCAGGAAGAACACACGGACGGGCTGCCAGGACACTGCAGGAGAGGCGGGGAAAAGGCTGGGAGGCAAGGTTTCTAAGATCATGGCCAACACTCTGCAACATCCCCAAAGGTTTAAAATCCAGTATGGAGTTCTCAATTTTTATGTAAACCATGAGCATTTTCAATACTCTCATCCAAAGGATATTTTTGTGTGTGCTTCTTTCTTCTCTCGGCTCCCACACTATGTGACATGAGGCAGGTAAATTAACTTTTCTAGGTCTCAGATTTATCATCACTTACAGGAAGGCAAGGGATTAAGGAACCTCTCAAGTCCCTTCTAGCTCATTTTCTGAGTAAACACTGAGTTTATTCTCCCCACTTTCTACCAAATTAAATTTCAAGAATTTCATCTACCTATAAAATGCAACAGAATCTGCTAAAAATCACTATATATAAAGAAAATTCAATCAGGTGACAAGTCACAATGTAAACAGGGCAAAAGCAATAGATTTCTTATATATTCTCAATTATAAGTTTTAAAATGTAAAGGGAAATTTTGGGGGGGGTAAAAATACCTAGGAATGGCATGTAATATGAAAAAAATTCCTTTTATTCTGAGGACATGAATAAATATAGGCATATACATGTTACGAGGTGCAAAAACTAATAGAGTATGTTGACTCTTCTACTGTTTCATAACCTTAATGCACAGTTTCTCAACCTTTTGTTACTAACATTTTGTGCCAGATAATTTGCATGCGTGCATGTGTGTGTGTGTGTGTGTGCGCGCATGTGTGTTGGGGGGAGGGCACCCTGGACATTGTAGGGTGTTGACCAGCATCTCTAGCTTCTACCCACTAGATGCCACTAGCACTCCCCCAGTTGTGACACGGGAAACTAAAGTCTGTTCAGACATCGCCAAATATCCCCGGCGGCGATCACCCAGGTCAGGAACCATGATTGATTGTGAAGTGCTAATGTGCCCTTCCTTACTCACTACCTTGACAACAGATTCTAAAGTTCTTCTGGAAGAATGAACTCTGCTAACCGTCCAAAAAAAGGCTTTGAACAAGAAAATAAATGATAAAGCTATGAAAGTAAAAATTGTGGAATACTGAAAGAACGCTACAGAACCGAAGAGAAACAGAAGAGGAGCAAACGGTCATGACCTCAGATGCCTAATAACAATCAGCACACAACGGCACATTATAAACGAGCGCAGGAAGGGAGGCTCTTAGGTGAACTGTAGCAGAGCGACTCTCTGTTGTTTGGGGGGATAAAAGCTGAATCCTTATCACACTGTGTTTTGCTTACGTAATGCTGCATCACAACACTCCAAAATTTACAGTCTTCAAAGCAATAATTGATTAGGACCTTGTATGATTTGGCCAGGGTTGACCGGCCTCAGCGGCAGGCTGTGTATATGTCTCGCTCGGGGTCTCACGCACTGTGACCAGATGTCAGCTGTAGCTGAAGTGGGACTGCAGAGGCTTCTCACCTGCTGGCTGTCAAGGGCAAGGCCTCCACACGGCCGCTGCAGAGCACGCGGCCTCCTAACTGACTTCGAAGAGGCTGCTCTCGGACCCTTAAGACCATGCCTGCAATAGGCACAGCATGACTTTGGCCATATATGACTGGCCAAAGTAATCTTGGGTTCATCCAAATTCAAAGGGGGAAGAGGAATGAACTCCACTTTGTGAGAAGGCTGCTGGGCAGACTCACACCACAAAAGAACATGTGGAGGGGGAGAGACAGTTTCAGCCACTGGTGGAAAAATCTAAGCAGCTGTAATACAACACGAAAACAAATTCCAGGAAATTCAGAGCTGAATATTAAAAATAAAACATAAAGCAACTAAAAGAAAATATGTAAGTTTTCCTTAAATATTAGGATCCGGAAGGCAAAGATGTAACTGCAAAAATATTTTAGCTCCAAAAGCCCCAAAAGCAAAATGAAAATGCAAACAAAACACTAATAATCTGCCAGCGTTCCATGTAACAAAGGGTTCAGGGCTTAACATATAAAGAGGCCTTACGAATCAATAATAAAGGCAAACATTCCTATGGAGGAAAAGGCAAAGGTCATAAACAGTTCACAGAAGAAAACCCAGTAGACAAGACATAAAGTAGAACCTCTCAATTCTGCTCCTAGATTGAGTGTGGTATGAAGTGTGATCTAACCCATTTGGGAAGTAACTTGGTAATACAATCAAGAGTATTTAAAATGTTCCTTTGACCCAATCATCTACCGAAATTGTAAAGATACTTGTGATCACAGTTTTAACAAAAAAAGGAAACCAACTTGATTAAATAGAGTACACTTTCCACACATATAAAAAATGTCTGCTGTACTTAAAAATCATATCTTCAAAAGATCCTGAAGCACATGAGGGAATGTTCCTAACAATGTGGGAAAAGAGAACACAACACTTTAATTAGATATTAGTCATTGCTAGCTATTATCTATTACAAAACAGTCACACATGTTTATCTCCTAAAATATTAACAATGGACAATTCTGTGTCTGGGAATACTGGAAGGTAATTTTATTGTATTCTTTGGTTTTTTTTTTCAGTATTTAAAAATTTTTCTACATAAACATGTTATTTTTATACTAAGAAAAAAAAAAAAAAAAACAGAAAACACTACTTAAAAAAATACCGGTACTGGTGGGTAAAAAACTGAAAAGGTCACATTACAAAGTTACAAAGTTACTGTTGAGAGACCAGAAAGCAGAAGCATGACTGTGACACCAGCGGTGATTACACCTGGACCCGCTGACTGGCCACACAGTCCATTTCGTCCCCAACCAAGTCACTTTCCCAGGATAGTGACCCGGCCATGACCTAGATTCTCATGTCTTGTTCAGTATGACTGCTGTAGAAATTTTTCTCTTTCCTCTTTTAATAGTCAGTCCATTTGTTTTCTTTGCTCAGCTCAAAATGTTTCTGTTTCTGTCTTCGGAGGCCTTTCAAATGATGAAATATTTAGTAAAAATCTGTCATCACACATAGGAAAACAATGGCAAACAATGGCCCCTGATACTCTTTAGCCAAACCCTCCTGAATTTCAGAGGGTCCTAGTCAGCTACAGCCTCTACTGTTCCTGCAACTGCAGGGACCGTTAGGACAGCAACTTCTTAGTCCCTGGTTTGCCAACTTGAGCGTGTGATCAGAACCCCCCAGGGGGCCTGGGCAAACCCAGAATAGTGGGCCCACACCAGAGTTTCTAGATCCGCAGGCATGGGGGGTGGAGCCTGAGAATCTGCAGTTCTAGCAGCTTCCCAGATGCTGCTGCTGCTGGGCTGGGGACACCCACTTTGAGAACCATGGTTCAAGATCGTATGACCAACGAAGCATCTCCCCACCATGAGCTACGGCTATTCATCTATCCCTGTTATTCACATTAACAATATTATTTGGTGTTTGTTGACACACTGAATCATTCACAACCCAAGTAAATCCCAAGACCTCTCACTCCAGTTTCAGATGGAGCAGTCCCTTCAAAGAAACAAACCTTGGCAATGCGTGTAAACGTCACCTTTGCTGCCATGGCTCCCTATCATCCCCCTTCACTGACAACCCTTACACCCTTTGGCAGCTCAAAGCCTTCCTTCACTCTTGTATTCTCCCACAGAACAGAACAAACTCTCCCCAGGGTTTCCACGAAAATAAGGTTATTCCTGGGGAGCCTGGCTGGTGCAGTCAGTTAGGGGTCTAACTCTTGGTTTCAGCCCAGGTCACAGTCTCAGGGTCATGAGATCGAGCCCTGCATTGAGTTCCACGCTCAGCAGGGAGTCTCCTTAAGGCCCTCTTTCCCTCTCCCTCTGCCCCCCCCCCGCATGCTCTCTCACACTCTCTCTCTCTGTCTCGTATAAGTAAATCTTAAAAAATAAATAAATAAGGGTCTTCCCTCCCTTCTCTCCCTTCTTCCACAGCTCTCTCCCAACCCATATTCACCTACATCCACTCCTGCTCATTTCCCCTTGCTATTTGCTGATTAAAATCCCAAAACAGGTAGAGTTGGGTGGGGATGTATCCTGGGAAACCATAATTTCTTTATTTTCAAGCAACACTACATTTTCCTTACAGAACGAGAGGAAATTCACAGGCAACTAATTATTTTTGTCCCTGTTGCACATCCATCCCTCCATCCGTTCAGTATACATTGGCCAGGTGTCCAACATATAACAGGCCCTGTGTCAGGGATTAGAGAATGTTGGAGCAAGGGGGGCTCATTCAAGAAGGCACAGGGGTGGAAGGATGCTCTGTGGACACATGGAGTGGTTGGCCTGAATGGTATGAGTTCAAACCTGAATTTTATCTCCTTTAAAACCCACTGGCAGATATCAAAAAGACCTTCCCCAGAGCTTAATTCCTTTTATTTCATCCCCTTAAAATGCACATGTCCTTGGTAAGTGTAGCCCTTTAAGTTGCCAAGGGTCAGTCACACCTACATATGAGTGAAGTTTCGAGCCCTTACCAGGTAAGAAGGGCCCTGGCTATCTTAGAGAAAGAACAGAAGAGAGAGAGAGAGAGAGAGAGAGAGAGAGAGTGTGTGTGTGTGTGTGTGTGTGTGTGTGTGTGTGTGTGTTTTAAGGAAGAAAGGGGTACAGGATGAGAGTCTAGAGGGTACCTGAGGCAAACCACATCCCTCCCTTGTTGTGACCTCTCGGAAGGGTGTCCCTGCCAGGCCTCTCCCCACCCCGGCCACCATCTCTTCCGCAGTGGTTCTCCAGCGGCACTGTCTGAACCAACAGAGTCCGCATCACCTGTTAGAAATGCAAGTCCTCAGGCCACACCCCAGACCCTCGGGATCAGAAACGCTGGAGGTGGGGCCACCCGCTGACACTTTCACAGGCCCTTCCCGGACTGCTGACACAGCCTGGAGTTGGAGAAGTACCGCCCTCACACCCCCATGGTGCCTGCCTCCCCACCATTAGTATATGCCCTGTTCCTATGGGTCCTGATGGTTTGCCAGGCTCCTTTGTTAGCGCAAGAATGTCATTTTCAGAAATGCAATTATAAACTACTCATTAAGAGCTAAGTTCTGTGATAACGGGGTGGAGAGGAGATGCCTGTGGCTGAGGAGAGAGGTAGTGGCTACAGAGGAAGCTGGTCATTGATCAAGGTCAATGCCAAGAGCATTGTTCAGGTAGGTCTTCTGTCTCCCCAGCCGGTGGGACATGTAATAACCTCCAAAGCAAGAGCAGCTCTGCCTTCTTTTGTAAATTCTCGGAGCCCTCAACCGGGCATGCCTTCACATGCAGTTGAAAAGGCCCACAAGAATCCTTGTTGCACAATGAAATGCTCAACTCGTGTTATTTAGCATCCTTGGTCTCTCTGTGGAGGGGAAAAGGGAGGGAGGGAGATGCATATTTTTAGAACCAGGGAACGATTTATCATTCAATGAAACAGCATAGACAGAGGCTTAAATCAAGTGTGTGGAAATAATATGTTGTTATTACTAGTCTTAACTCTGCTAAATTATAACCTATAAACCCTGCAACGCTTGACTTAAACATCCCATCCGCGTTTGCAGGAAATCTAAATGGTTATTTCCTTCTTTACTGCGTGCATTACAGGAGGATTTACTGTGGCTTCCACAAAGTGTGTGTGAGAAGTGTGCTACCCAGGATGTCGGCAGAACCAGGCACGATGGGTAAGCACACAGCGCACATCACGTATGTATTCTGGGAGCCTTTATGTGCACTTAATTAGTTCAACTATTGCTTTCATGGTTCATTTGGAAGCTTCATGCTTCATTAAATATCAATAAATCTTATCCTCAAAAAACCTTTTCAGTAAAAATACGATTGTCTCTTCAAGTGATAATCTTGTTAATGGATGTATATATTGCAAGTATGTCTATCAGCTCCGACAAAGCTCTGCATCGCCATGGTTGCGGGACCCTGAAGTAAAATGCAAATCTTATTCTATAGTTTAGAACACATGCCTCATCCACACATATTTTCTTACAGTAGGGGAAAAAAAAATCTTTTTTAACTTTCCCAAAACGATGCGTCTTTTAAGTTTCTATTTTTATTTCGTCAAGAATGCCTACTTCTGTTTCATAAGCTCCTTTTATCCATTACATCAATTCCAAGTTCTCTTTATTGGAAAGACAGCTTTTAGCAACTTTTCGCTGCCTGAAAGAGAAGTTTTCAGGAAACATGTGCTCCTCCCTTCCCTGAAACATGTGTCCAAAGGAGGGCAGGGGTCACAATGAAGGGCTCATGCCTTCAGGTTTAGGGTGGGCTCTCTCAGTGAACCATCCGGGCTGTTCGCTGCAAGCCAGGAGCAAGTGGGTCAAGCCAGGAGCAAGTGGGTCAAGCCAGGAGCATGAAGGAAGAGCTTCGTGTACCCAAGCAGAAACAGCACCCACCGACAGGCCTCCCCCGCCTGCCAGGTCCAGCTCGCGTGGAGATATCCCCAACCTGCTCAGTCAGGGAAGTCGTCGCTCGCTTCCTCCCTTTCCTAGAGCACTTTGTTAACGTGCCCACTACAGAACGGATTAGCATGTAGTACAGCTCTCCATCCATTCATGCAACAAAAATGGATTTCTACCGATACAATGGCAAACAAGACAAGTAAGATCCGCTTTTCCATCAAGTATACGTCACAGCGGTGAGGAAATGCCCAAGAAAACAAGTGGGTGAATACACGAACGAGGTAATTTCAAACAAGAAGTACCATGAAAGAAAGCAAGCAGGTAAAGGGGATTGAGAATCATGGGGGGCAGGTGGTGACTTTGGACTGAGTAATGGGAAGGCCCGTGGAAGAAAGACACAGCTCATAACCTGAGCCGCAAAGGGTACCAAGAAAGCAGCCACCAGGAGGCTCATCCAGCCCGGTGTGTTGGAGGAAGGAAAAAGAAAACCAGGCTGGCTGGAATGTGCTCAGCAAAAGGGTACATGGTACCAGATAAATTTGGGGATGACTTGCCTATCTTTTGACTTGAGACTAGGACCTCCCAGAAAACAGGGCCTGTGTCTTTCCTGAGCCCGCACCTCAGGTCCTTACTCCCGTATCTGACTCATGGTCAAGAAGCAACGTGTTGAATGAATGAACTGAGTAAGCCACTCCCCAAGGTCACATGTAAAAAACACTGAGGATATTTTTCTATCGCTTTGCACATTCTGCCTTCTCTCGGCCCTCTCTTTGGATATGGATGATCATGTTCTACCTTTTCTATGCAAAGATAACATACCGTGTATTCTTATGGCTGGAGAAGGTTCTTCTCGTTATTTCTCCATCAGAGATGACAAATGTGTACCTAGAGATCCATGTGGTTTCACTGATGGCTCTTGTAACCAAGAGTGAAATATATCTAGGAGGGAAGAACCAGGAGTTTTAAAAGGGCAGCCCAACGGGTTTCAAAATGTAGCTCAGAAGGGTTCAGACTCACATCTTAGGATCAGTTTATTTATACAGTGCTTCGATTTAGCCAGTAACAGCCAACCAAGAGTGAACATTAAGATTAATGTCATCACTGTCATCATCATCATTGTCTCTTCGACCACAAAATAATATAAATGGACGTTCGCAGTAGGCTTTATCATCATGATGGATGAAAAGAGAGAGAAGGAAACAGTCTACTAGAAATACTTCCATTTCCACCCTACAGAACATTTTCAGTCCTTCCAAAATTGGTTTGTGTTGCCTCCTCTGTTTCTTCCTCATAACAGGCATGGTCAATGGGAGATAATTTCTGAATAATGGGTGAATGAACTCCTGGTTTCACGTCTTCCCAACAAGTCCCAGTGGTGATAAGGAACGGACCACGTTGGCAGTGACAGGCTTCAGGACCACCACAAATGCAGAAAGCCAAGGGTGACCACATTGGATATGTGTGGGAAATGCAAAACTCGCTGGATCTATGCACACCAGTAAAAATTCCAAAGGGGCCTGATGCCAGGAAAATGCCTTATTTTGTCAGAAAGTACATCTCCCACACAGCAGCAGGCCTGGCGTAGCTGGAGCCACATGTTAAAAACAAAGCAAAGTGACATGTGATACGGGCCTCACCGCCTGATGACAGAATTCACGAGCTGTCTTCACTCTGAGCTTTTCTGGAACAAACTGAGTCCACATAGCCTAAGCCTGTTTGACGGCTCTGTCTTATGATCATGCTGTTTTCTGCAAAGTTCTTGCCTTTTAGGTAACTAAGACTTACTTTTCTTATTACAATTTCAAGACTTACTCCCAAATTACTGACTCATAAATGATAATCTCATTCTAAGGAACTCTGTACTTTCCAATCTATTCTATAACCGAGTTAGTGTTTTAGACATATTGACCCTTTTTCAACTTCTGGAAGCACGTACGTGACTTCAAAAAACACTCAAATCAACTGGTAAAGCAATAGCGGCACCTCTCCTCATGTTCACTGTGTGGGCTACACCTCAGAATCTCTGTGGGTGATCACCGGAGTCTACAATATGCTGGGTTTTTGAAAGCCATATTTCTTAAAATGTTGGCCTAAAAAATCTCATTCTTTGGTCATATTTTTTGTTTTGTCACTTCCATGACACCTGCCCTGACCTGGAACCTAAGAGGAAAAAGCTTTACTTACTCTGGGCAGAGAACCTTGATGGCAGTACCTGGCTTCCAAACACCCTTCATAGATTCATTGTATTTTCTTTTCCCCCTGGGTGTCCGTCTGTCTCCCTCTTGTCCAGCCCTGATTATTATGGTTTAGAAACAGGCGCCTTTTGTGCTCATTGGTTTCCTAGGACTGCCACAGAGAAGTACCACAGACTGGGTGGCTTTAAACGACGGAAATGTATTCTCTCACAGTTCTGGCTAGAAGTCCTAGCCAAGGTGTTGGCAGAGCCTGTGCTCTCTGAAGGTCCCCAGGGAAGATCTCGCCCTGCCTCTTCCCAGCTTCTGGTGGTTTCCAGCAATCCCCGGCATTCCTTGGCTTGTAGACACATCACTACGATCTCTGCATCTGTCATCACTTGGTGTGTCTTCTGTGTTCGAAGCATTCTCATTGCCACACCCATGTCCAAAATAGGCCCCGCTCTAATTCAGTGTGGCCACACCTTTTAAGTTGATTAGATCTACAAAACCCTATTTCCAAGTCAGGTGACATTCCGGGATTCCAGGTAGGCATGAACTTGGGACACTATTCGACCCTATATAACTGCTAAGCCAGCATCCTCTCATTACCACTTGTTCCACGGAGTTTGAAGGACGCTGGTATCTGAAGAACATTACAGACAAAATATTTTCTCACAGAGGGACAAGAGTGAAAGAAAGGTGACACGACTCAATGAAGAAGTCTAATGGGAAAAATGCCGGCAGCTCGGTGGTTTCAGGAATGAGGCGCTCTGGCCTCTGAGTCAATTACCAGCACATCCATCACTCACAAGTGTCTACCAAGCAGCTCTCCAGGACAATATCCCTTCTGGCTGAACCGGCATCTTCTCCGGACCTAGCTCCCTAAGGGAGGGCACCTTCTACCCACCTCTCACACCAGCCACATGGGGACAAACAGGAGAAATGCCTGTGATGTGCAGACACCACGCTCAGCACTCTAGACACATTGTATTATTGCCTCCGTCAGAGAAGGAAGAAACTAAAGTTCACAGAGATAAAGCAATCACTCAAGTCATACAGGAGAGTTGGGACCTGAACACAGTCCTGCCTCTCCTTTTATATCTGAGCGGGAATGCACATGTGTGTGCACGCCCCCCCCCCACGCAGAAACCACCATTTCATTTTACCCTGTATCTGAAACATATCATTTTCTTAATCCATAAAATATTAGAACCAGAAGACACCTTAGACGTCACCTAACACCATAATTTCCTTTTACAGATGAACACACTGAAGACCAGACATGATGATGGAATGACTTATCCAAGATCGCGGGAATAAGCAGGGACCACACTGGGACCAGAGTCTCGGACTCTCGGCCCCCAGTCCAGCCTGGCCACGTCTAGCCTCCCCGGCAGCGGGCAGGAGGCTATGCAGTAAGGCCGTAGTTCACAGACAGGTCAGCGTGGTGGTCTGGAATACAGACACGGGAATGAGACTGCACGGATTCAGCCCCTGGCTTGTCACTTCGATATGTGGCCCGGCCACTTCCCACCTGGGCCTCGATATTCTGAACTGTAAAATGGAGGTAATGAAGACACGAGTCACATGGGATCCAGTATCTAATGGGACTGTGAGCCGACTACATGGGCTTAGAACAGTGCCGGGTGTACAGTAAATGGTCAGCACAGGGCAGTTGTTGGTAGCAGCTCTCCTGTCACTCTATCACTACACAATTCTTCTTCTGCCACGGTGGTCATCATCATCCGATAAAAAGCTACAAATGAATGACTGCAGTGTTTTCATCACCATACATTTCTAGCAGCCACAATAGTTCCGAGTCCTCATTCAGGGACACAGTGGTACAGTGATTTCTGGTCGCTCCTAATAATTAACTTCAACAGTATTTCATAATCTACTCTATGCTGATCTGACTGCCCTGTTTTCCTCTAAACACGAAATGTGCAAGGGGTCTATTTCCTGGTTTTAATTTCCCTGATTGTGTGAGTCCACATTTAAGTGCCTTCTTCAAATGACGGTGGGTCATTTAGAGTCCTGACAAGCCAACAATGTTATTACATCCTGACTCTGACAAATCCTTGCTCTTGTCCCTCTCTGGTCTTATCTCTTTGAGTCTCAGGAAGGCAAAGCCTGGGAAAATTATACAAACAGCCCCAAATATTTGAAATCAGCATTGTCTTCACATGTGTATGCCTCTCTGAAAGCTTAGAGCGTTTCTCTTTCAGTTTTATTCTTTCATTAGCCCAAGGCTTGCTAATTAATTGGAATTTTCCAGGGCTTTTGTTGCCGTGACAAAGGCGAACAATGTGAAAGCTCATTCCTTCTTGTTAAAGAGGTCTATCCACCCTCCAAAGTGTAGCATGAAGAGGGAGGGGTGAGAGGGAGGATTAAGTCGACTTTGAAAGGGTTATAGACTTTGTGGGTTCCTGCCCCCTCCCCCACAGCTGCCTTCATCCTCACCAAACCTGATTTATGGGAAGTGACATCTTAACCATGGCTTTCATCCCTCTAAAGGAGAGGCTGCTTGGAGGGCATTATGTTGGATCTAAAATTAGATGGCAAAGACCATCCTATAAGCATGGAACAAACAATATTGGGAAGCAAAAGATACTGTATTAGTTGAGAGGGCTATTTGAGAACAAAAATTCATGGATCATGAAGGAAGGGAGTAAAACCTAAATGAACACTCCCAAGCGAGGCACAGACCAGACCTAAAGGAAATAAAAAGATGCTTAATCTTGGCAAAAATAGCACTGCTTAAACCAAAGATAGCAGAGCAGCTGGAGGCTAGGAGTAGAGAAGGGGAGTGAAGAGAGATTAATTCTGAATTTTGTTCCTGGTTTCCCTTCCAAAGTGTCACTCCATGGCTTGATACACTCGGTTACTGGAACTCGTGGGTCCCCCACAGGCTGTGTTTCATCCACACTGTGAGAAGTTCTATGGATGAAGGGTAAGGGAAGCTGGAGGGGCCCACAAACATGGTGACAAAGCCATTTCCAACATCACCCCTGCAAAGGTCCTTTTGATATAAACACCTACTTGAATACCCAAGACAATACATATATAATATACATATACATATCTCATCCTAAGCTTCTTAAAACCAAATTATTTTCCACAGGAGAAAAAGGTTTCCTAACATACTTGTTCACAGGTAACTGCTTACCAAAAACATTTTGTAACGCTGGACCCACACATTGTGACATGAGCTACCCCTAGAGTTTTGTGCAGCAGAACCTTCCGGAAGGCCTTCAAAATGTCTCCCCCTCCAGGCTGATGCCCGAAGGGCGATCTCTCCAGTCACACAAGGGGTCTCGTGGTTCAGAACAAGTGGATGAGGTGCCTGTGCAGACATCCAGGTAGATCTAGACAGGCAGTGAAGGGAGGGTCTGGAGACAGGGCTAAAGCCAGGCTCCAGGGGGACCAGGAAGTATGGAGTTTTCCAAGCAGACCGGACTGCTCAAGGCTCACAGATCCAGGGGACACAGGATAAGAAGAGGGATGGAGCTCTGAGAATCTCCTGTTCAGGAGTACAGGCAAAAGGGAATTTGCAAAAGAAGAAGAGAAGGTGGGTGTGGGGTGGGGTGAGCAGGAGGGAGCAGGTTGGGAGGGGACTGTGCCACAGCATTTAAAGACACAGACTCTCAAATGAGGCCACTTGGTTTCAAATCATGGAAGCAGTGTTTACAGGAGCTGGAACCCCAAAGCACAAAATTTCTGTCTTGCTGGAAAACAGTGAAAACAGTGCATCACATAGTAGTTCTGATGCAAAAGTCCTCGACACAGGGTCTTGCGCATCTGAAGTACTCCAAACTTGCTTCTTAGTAAACATTAGTCACAGCTGACAGGAATAGAGACATAGAGTCACGAGTGGCTCAGAGCATCTCGGATCCTTCCCTGGAACTGCTCGGAATACACTGAAGGGTGGAAAGCAAAGTCTCAGCCCAGGAGACGTCGGGGAAGGGGGGAGCGTGGCATAAGGCAAAGAGAGGCCCCAGGCTGAGGAAGATGGGGGCCCCCAGATGATCTTTACCAGAAAGGAGGCAAGTGGTGTTCGGTGGCTGAGAGGTGATGCGGACAGAGACCAGCAGCGGCAGACGGGCCACACGGGCCTTCGGGAGACAGAGTTCCAGTTCTGGACGGACCCTCACCTGCTGCTCACCCTGGGGAAGGTTCCTCCCCGTCCCAGAGCTTCAGTTTTACACATGCAAGAGGGCCCCTCGGGCGCCTCCACGTCCTCACCATGGTTCCCTGACTCAACAGCTACACTCAGCGCAGGGACCACGGTGAAGACATCGGGTCTTAACAAGAAACAGAACCAAGGGTCACCTGCAGTTCAGCCACAGGGACGGTGAGGTGTGCAGGTGGCCTGCTCCTCATTTTCCCCAAAACCAGAGCTGAGAGGAAGGAAAAGGATAAAATCAACCGAATCGAGGTGAAACCAAAGCAGTGCTTCCGCTCACGAGTAACGCCAACAGGGCTCTGAGGACGCGGCGGGGAAGGTGGACCCGAGAAGACACCTCGAGGCTCGCGCTGACCCAGACGCACAATCGGCAGTAAGCTCCATCAGCACCGGACCCCGAGGGGTAAAGAGCAGGCCTGCCAAGTCCACCAGCCTCCTTCTACCAGGGAAACGAACGACTCCCAAGGTGCAGTGACTCGCAGAGGACTAGGAGCTCCTGTTTGCCGACTCAGTTCAGCAACGATTCCATAGAAGGATGCGACTAACTGGTCGAAGCCCAAATCCTGACATTTTCTCATAAGAGATTTTGTGTGGGATGTAATAGGAAGGACTGACTACAGTTGCTAAGTTCTTGGGAAAGCTTGGATTTCCCCATTTACAAGGAAAGCTGAGAAGACAACCAGGAAAAGAAAACAAAACATGAGCTCTCCACTGTGTGCCGGAAATCCTGCCATGTGATGTCACATACGTTCCCACACAAGCCTCACCACTCTGTGGGCCTCAGAGGTTCTGCGCGCTCCAAGGAGAAGGGCATCCTACTCATCCATGAATCCTCAGCGCTCGACGGAGTGCTGGCACACAGTAGGCGCCCAATGTATGCTTGCAGAACGAATGCAAGACTTTCCTAGTGCACAAAGTGAGGCTCAGAGAGATTAAGAAGTGTATCCAAGACGGTCACATCGCTGGTAAAAGTGGCAGCACTGTAATTTGGATTTGGGATTATCCAGCCCCCATGGCACATTCATGTCGCTCTTACTGCACGGCCTGACCTCCAGATGCTTCTCTCCAACCCCAACAAAGACACTTCTTTCCTAACAGATGGACAGGCGGATGTAGATCACACTTGTGGCTACTGCATCCTCTTCTTTAAATCCTCAGTTGCTTTCAAAGTGTTTCTTTCGAGATACGATGCTTGGTCTGCTGCTCCTCCCCACTGACCGAGCGTGGTCAGGATCTCCAAGGGCCCTGAGGAGAACACATGATCCCAAGGGCCCACAGGGAGGAGCTCACGGGGCTCCTGAGAGCTGCTCCTATCGGGGAGAAATACCGTCACTGACCTGGTCAGTGGCATTCTTTCCTTCCCTTCTTGATAGCAAAGGTTTCAATTTATGGCAAGCAAGTCAGACCAACGGTTGTCTTTCTCTTCTCTCCCTGTCTCTCTGTCTCCTCTCTCGTTTGCCAAAGCTTCAAACCAGCTCTCTGTTGTAAATGATTCTCTAAAGTATATCCAAAAATGAAGGGGTTATGTATCTCAGGTCTTTCAGATACTTTTTACTCAAAGCTGTTCATTGGACCCGGTTTTTCCATCCAAGGAAGCCCAAAGCAATGAATAATGAATGATCCAAAACAGACTCCATGTGAACAGTTCTGTATATTACATGCAAAGAAATGTTCCCACAACAAAGTCACTAAATGAATGTCACTATGCTTGAATAGAGGAATAAAATTAAATTGTGATAAAAGCAAGTTGTTTAAAGGATCTTTAGTTCACGTCTCCCAAATTACCCTGAACATTATGTGCTGAACAAAGGCTCTGATACTCCTGGTATTAAGTAATAGAAACATTTTGAGAAATAAGCCAATATTTTTACTTTAAAAAAGATTTATGTATCATTTTCTGGTTTTATGGGTATTGTGATTGTCCTCCAAACCTTTGAATAGTGTCAAATTCTTTTCCAGATGAATATTCTGCTCCACAGTGTTCTCTTCAAAGCTGGAGGCCATGTTGGGATGTCTTATGGTAAATTAAACAAGGAACTCCGTGGAACTCGACCTAAGTCTTTGTCCCTGGCTAGGCCTAATCACTGAAACAGTGCTATGCTTCATACCGATTCTCTAACTGGTATATAAGCAGAAGATCTGGTTAATGAAAATCATGGTAGCCAGGTAGGAAAATATTTAATTTATAAGTGATGAGCTATTTAAACTAAATCTCGGCACTCGGAAATTTTTCTCCTGGAGTCAAAGATCATCACCATCATCTCTGATGAGGAAGATGGAGAGAGTGGACTGTCCCGCCTCCACACTGCAGGTAATCTCTAACCCTTAGTTAATTCTGGGCCAAGGTTCCGCTGCTGTCTACATAGTCTACTTTCTGTTCTCTGGACTTCAACCTCATAAATGAGACTTCTACTGCTTGGCCTACACAGGGAAAGCATGAAGAATGACATCAAGAGTTCTACTTTGCATTCACTGATCTTTAAAAAAAAAAAAAAATAACAGCATTACTAGCCCCAGATTCTGGAAGTTACTAAAACAGCTTTGAAAGTCCTGAGTTTACCAAGGCTCTAAAATAACTCCATGACGTTGTCAGAAGTGAGGCCTCGAGATGTTGCTCAGTGTGGACAGGCAGAGAGTACATGAGAGAATGAGCCAAAAGTTCTGGCTGCTAGTCTCTCAGCCACTTATGTGTGATCCAGGATTTCCCTTTGCTCCAGCAGACCTGGGACAACTGCTGAAATCACTAAGGTCTATATATTAGATAACAGTATGTATCAATATTAATTTTCTGATTCTGATACTGTTCTGTGGTTACATAGAACTTTTTTGTTTCTAGGAACTATGTGACAAAGATTTTAGGACTAAACAGGTGCCACGTCTGCAACTTACTCTAAATGGTTCCGAAAAAAACAGAGAGAGGGAATAATGGAGAGAAGTTAACATCTGGGAAATCTGAGTAAAGAGTACAAAGGGATTCTTTATACTGTCCTTGAAATCTTTGTTCTGCCTGAAATTATATCAAAATAAAATTTAAAATAAGGGCATCCGGATGGCTCAGTCAGTTAAGCATCTGACTCTTGATCTCAGCTCAGGTCATGATCTCAGGTTCGTGAGACTGAGCCCCACGTTGGGCTCCATGCTGGACGTGAGCATGCTTAATTAAGTCTCTCCCTCTCCCTCTATCCCTACCCCCACCCTGCTTGTGTGTGCTTGCTCTCTCTCTAAAAAAATAAATGAATAATAAAATTTGGGGTACCCAGGTGGCTTGGTCAGTTAAGCATCTGACTCTGGTTCAAGTCATGATCTCAGGGTCCTGGGACTGAGGCCGGTGTCAGGCTCCATGCTCAAAAGGGAGTCTGCTTGCCCTTCTCCCTCTGCCTCTCCCCGTTTGTGCACACTCTCTCTCTCAAATAAATAAATAAAATCTTAAAAAATAAAAATAATAATAAAAAATAATAATTAAATAAATAAATAAAAATAAAACTTAAAATAAATGCTGGCTATATAATTGGCAATCAATAAATATTCACAGAATATGAAAAAATTCACAGAATGGCAATCAGTAAATATTCACAGTCAGTAAATATTCACAGTAAATTATTCACAGAATAATTCACTACCCTTTGGATCCAACTTGGGCATGTGAGCTGGTGTCAGAGCACCTGAGTGGCCTGACAGGAAGCCTGTAGCCCCCTCTGCCATGAACAGGGAATCAAAGTCTCTGAGATAGTTATCCAGGAGTAGATGCTGATCTTGTTCTCCAAGCACACGCCCAATACAACATCCCAGAGATCAAGCACTGGGTAGAGTCAACACGTTGCTCTCAACCCAAAGAGGCAAGTCTCATTCAGGACTAAAATGTGTAGTGGAAGTCCTTTTCGCCACTCTGCAAAGTCTTCAGAAAGGTATCCGTGTTTTGTCCAGCATGCCTACGTGCAGGGTGTGTGTTTTAGCAGCAGCTACCTAAATTCACACGAACAGGGGCATTCCAAAGCCTTGCACTGTAAATACTAAGTAAAAAACTTCCATGACCCCTAACTGGGGATCACACACAGAGTCAGGCAGGGAACACAAGGGGACAGAAAAATGAATTGGTTAATTGACAATTATTTAATTAAGAAACCAAGTACCTAGAACTGTATTCACGATACTTAGCACACACAGATCACACAAAGGGAGTCATATGAGAGAGATCGAGCTTCTATCTAAGGATAAGATTTATCACCGCCCACGTACATGGTGAATGCACTTTTATTAGAATCACCTGTAAGTCATACTTCGAATACCACTCACTCCTCAAATGCTAAGACTTTCTACCATGGAAGGGATAGTTATTAAATTCAATTCTGCAGGGATGAACATGACAATATACATGTAAGTACAATATTCACCCAAACAGTATGGAGATAAAAGTTTGTTGGTTTTTTTTTTTTCTTTACCTAAAAGAGAGTCTGGGGAATAGCTTAAGTTAAGCCTTCAAAAATGAGATGTGTTATACCCAAGCCACATAATAATGATCCGATAGAAGGTGCTTAGAGAAAGACTAGATTACAATTTAACCTATCCCATCCCATTCTTCACCTTAAAAGAAATGATAAACTCTCTCTTTAGGTTTCCATTTTTAGTGAGGAAGGCAGGCAGGCAGGCAAATAGATGGAATAAACTTCATTCGCTTGTTTTGAAAATCAGACGCAGACTTCAAAATCTAGAATAAGGGAAGCTTCTTGCTCATTGAATTCTTTAAAGCATTCATCTTTAGCTGAGAGAACTGCTTACATCATCCAGTGTGACCTTCATGGGGTGATAACGGAGCTTTATGACAAAAGCAGTCCTATGGAAGGAATCTGCCCAAGAGGGTTTAAACTCCTTGTCCTTTAATGTAGATTAAGTTTAAAATTGACTTTTCAGGGTCTGGAGTTTGCAGGGTTTTGGTGGGTGGGGAGAGAACGCTAGTACCACACACACCCAGATGCCCCAGTGTCGGCTGGCTGAGGAGGGCTGGCTCCTCAGGAATAAAAATTTAAAAGTCATTTAAAAAGGAACTACAACCAAAGGTTGAGAAATCCATGGATTTTGCTTGTATTTGCTTGTCAGAATGACCAGAAGAGTTTTTGTGAATGTTATTGTTAATTTCAACAATTACTTGATTTGCTGGACATCTCTTTTTTCATAAAATGTCTCCTTTATACTAGGTACCTTGTATGTAAGGGTTTGTGAAAAGTGAAGTTTAGCTCTGCTTCCAAATGCTAGGATCTGAGGGGGAAAAAAAAAACCACGTGTCCCCCAAATGAATCACATTCAGGCTTGGAATGAATCCACATAATTTTCTTATTTACTTAAAAAGTCTTGTATTTGCATCTGTCTTTCTTACTATATCGATGAGCTTTCTTCTCCGGAGTATGGCTCGGCTCCAACCCTTAGTATCTACAGACTCTTTGCTCTTCCATCCCTATGAGTAATGAGTTGGGAGCTGACAGGAGTGTAGGGTCTTCTAGCCCACCAAGGTCATCAGGTGCCCATATCAAGAAACTGACGCAAGCAGTTTCTCCCACTGAGAATTCAGAGCGAACGCTATGCATCTAAGATTATCCCAAGCCCTGCTGTACAGTATTTCTAAAGCACTTTCCACAACATCAACGAGAGACAGCACTCTCTAGACCTGAGTTTCAGTAGTGTACGTGATGGAAAAGCTTTTGTAATACATGATGCATGAAGGAGCGAGTGAACGAATAGTGAAGGAGGACGTGTCCTCTGGTATAATCATGGCACAAAGGGCATTGTGTGTGCTCTGCACAGGGAGGGGTGCAGGAAGTCTCTAACAAGGCAAACAGAAGTCTCTGGGCAACACGCTCAGGCCATGCAATACTTAGCCCACTCGATGTTAGAAGGACTTCGAGCTCTCGGCAAGCAGGGCTGTCTGAGTCAGGGGTCCTACTCCCAAAGGCCCGCCCAGGCCAGGCAGAGGAGAGGAGCACAAATCCATCTGGAGCGCAGGGGCCGATGGCCGTTGTGCAGGAGGGAGAGGGCTGGATGGCTCGTTGCTCTTTCAGCTTCCCGCAAGAAGCCCAAAGTCTAAATTTTGATAGGCAATCCTCTCACTTCTAAACGTTAGCTCTGTTATTTTTTTCCTTAACACCAGGTAGAATCAACAAAACCCAGCTGCTGCAGGCCACATTCTGCCATGGACTCTCCCTTCCCAACCTCCAACCTAAACCTGTCTACCTGTCAGTAGGAGCTCACTGCCCAGTTTTGCCTTAGCTTCACGTCTGGCAAAGGACGGGAGGCGGGAGCAGCAAACCAGTGTCACTGAAGAAATCACCCACAACAGAAGGGGCAAACCAAGCACCGCTCTCAAGTGGCGAGACTCCAGAAAGGACTCATGGAATACAAGTCCGGAAGGCCCTCAGCAATTCCGCCCCCACCTCGCTCTGCACTCGGCTCCCTCCTATTCTATCACCTGTACTCTCAGCCCCCACCAACGTGCCCCTAACTGCTCTTACTCATTAATCACGCCAGATAGGCCTTCTTTTCTTTTTCTAAAGAGCTTCAAATTCTTTTTGAAAAGGGGCGGTAAATTTCAAATCAATCAATCAATAAAGTCTTTCATATGTTCATGATATTCTGATTACAGGCAAGTGCATCACTATATTTAGGAGCTATATAGTTTTAACACAAGGAGTGATTCCTGAATGGGGAGATTTTTCAATAAACGTTATTGAAAAATTCTATACCCAAAATTCATCATCAGAAAATGCTGAAAGATCCTTATTTCAATGATTTATATTCTTAAGCCTTTAGCAAGAGACAGAAATCTTAGTCTGAGAACACCTAGTTAAAACACACACACACACACACACACACACACACACACACACACACACTTTCATATAGAAAAACAACCTAAACACTCCTATAAATTAAAAAAACAAACACTTAGATTTTCACATCTCTATCTCAGTTATAACCCTCATATTTTTATATATTTGGACCTCTGCAGGAAATTCTACATAAGTAGGTGAGGCCATGAAAAACTTTTGGAGCAAAGACATCTCTCCAGAAGAAAAATCAATTAAATAATAGTTAGTCCTCATAAAATAAAGGTAGATACAAATATGCAAAATATAAAAGAATAACATGTGAATTTCTTCATATTACAGTAAGAAGCATTTGAGTTCTTGTTATCAGGAAATGAAATAGCCCTCCCTTATTGCTTCTACTTAGAAAACATAACCTGGGAACTTGAGCACAAATACACTGCTTGGACATCCCAAGGAAAATACACAAATAGACAATTTTCAATTCACTGATTTAAATGTTAAAAAAATGAGTTCCAGAAATTCTGATGACAAAGTGGCACACAAAAAATATATATAAATTCTTTCAACTTAGAATATTTAATTCCTAAAAGACATAGGGTGAAAGTACACATTCTGTTCTGAAACAATACCTCAGTGAGGATCAAGAGAGAAAAAAAAGAACTGGATTATGCAAAAAAAGATTAGTACATATATCGTAAATTATCTAACTGACATTTTTATAAATCTGCCACTACTTTTCTTTTAATGCATATGCTAAACAAGCAGATGCTAAGTCTGTAAACTGTGAATTAAGCTCCCTTTTAAATTAATTGTTCCTTTGGAATTAATAGCATTTAAATCTTGCGCTGTGGTTCCTTCGTCCTAGATGCATGTGCCAATCTCTTGTCCAGGTTCCCAGGCTAGGTTCCAGGAGGTAGTAAACATTGATTTCATTTTTGATTATTTAATGAGTCATTTGCATCCTATTTATATATTGGCATCTGACCTGACTTCATATTAGGTTCTCCCAACATGAGCCCTTGGGCCTGCAAGGATCTCTACCTGACCATCTTGGCAGCAAATATGGCCAGTGACGTTTGGAGAGGTGAGATGACTCAAGCCAAGGGCACAAAGGAATGAGAGCCAGAGAAGAACCCACCAACAGCAATGGCTCTCCCTAAGCCCCTAGGGCTTCTGAGACCAGTATTCCTTCCTTCTTTTAAAAAAGCCAATAGTCCAAACAGGAGGCTTCCTCAGATGTTATTTCAAGGCCTTTCTAGATAGTCTCCTTAGGTTCAAAATCTTCTCCTGCTAAGTGGACCTCAGAATTCCTCTATTAGAACCCATATTGTTAGCTATAAGCTTTCTAATTAAAGGGAAATGTACTTAAGAAAGGGAATATCAAAATCTATTAAGGGTGTCACTCTTTCCAACACAGAGGATGAGGCCTTGACAGCGGTTTTCTAGGAGTGCAAAGAGGGAGACAGATTTAGGGCACTGGGCAGGGGGGTGAGGATACAAGGGAGAAATGGCTCCTCGGCAGCTCTGAAACTTACTCTGTGCTGGGTGCCTTCTCCCAGTCATGAATAACATAATAAAAAGTTGGACCTCCAGCTATTGAAGACAAATGACTGTGATTTTTATATATCACCTGAGACACACACATAAACATACACAAAGTTCTTAACTATGGCAGTCTACAGCCCCTGAAAATCAGCAATGGCCACTTGTTTTTCTCTGGAATTGCCAGAAGGATCTACTCATCTAGAACTATTATTCTGACTCTTGGGGTTCCATCTACCCAAGTGTGCACTGTACATTGTCAAAGCCCAAGGACCTTTCCGCTTAAACAACTCCCACAACATGGGGAGGAGGCCCAGAGGAAGTGAAGCAATGTAGCAAACACAGATTGAAGGTGTCTTTTACATCAACATCATGCATTATGTTATCCACATTACCTGTCTTTTCTTGCTTTAATAACACCATAAACGTGTTATCATTCTCATTTGGCAGATGAAAAAACCTGAGGCTCAGAGAGTTTCCAAATTTGGTCACAGTTGCACAGATAGGAAATGACACAGCCTGGGCTAAAACCCAGGGCTTCTCCTTTTTGTGAGCTAGAAGAAAGAGTCTTTACATTGAGGTATCCTCTTTGAGGCCCAACACTGCCATTAAACTCTCCCTAACATAAACCAGAGTTCCTTGTTGCTAACTTGAAAGACTCAGGGAGCTATCGTCGCGAGCAGACAACAATATGAGTGTGCTAAATGACAAATGATGTGTAGAAATCCCTCTGCTCACAGAACCAAAAGAGTGCAGTGGAAGGCAGACGCTGGCCCTTTCTTCATGCCTTTCTTCATGCCTGGCTTATATCAGAAAATAATCCAAGACCTGGATTTGGGTTGCACCTTCAGTGGACTTGTGAAAAAGAGAAAAAATTCATTCTCCCTCTTAAGAAAGTAACAAATACACAATGTGGAAAACCAGGGAACTATTTTAAAAGTCAAAGAATAAATTAATAATTACTCATAATCTCACTGCCCAGAGACAATCATAGCATTTTATGTTATTCTCTCTTTAGACTTCTCTGTATCTATTCATATTTTTTAAAGATTTATTTCTTTATTTGAGAGAGAGAGCATGAGTGTGGGGCAGAGGAGGAGAGGGAGAGGGTGAGAGAGAGAGTCTTAAGCAGACTCCGTGCTGAACATGGAGCCTGACGTGGGGCTCAATCCCATGACCCAGAGATCATGACCAGAGCTGAAACCAAGAGTCAACTAACTGCACCATCCAGATGCCCCATGTATCTATTCATATTTTGAAAGTATTCCAGCCTACACCTTATATCAAGTTCTGTTCACTTAATGTATATTAAAATTATTTTAACACTTCTCAAAGAACTATTTGTATACTTAATTTCAACATTTCACCAAACAGACATTACCAGTTTGCTTAACTTTTCCTTTACTGTTGTGCATTTAAGGTAGAGATGATTTCTCACTTAAAAAAAATACTGCAAAAAAACATTTCTATTCACATTTATTTTACTGTATTTCAAATTATTTTCTTAGCATCAGTTTCTGGAAAAGGAGTTGTTGGGTTGTATGGGGGAATGAGAGACAACACAGTGAATCCTGGAGAGCATGAACACCCCCTAGTCAGCTGGCAACATGGACAGGTCAGAAAACATGTGGCTTAGAAACATCTGCTAAGGGGCGTCTGGGTGGCTCCGTGGGTTAAAGCCTCTGCCTTCAGCTCAGGTCATGATCTCAGGGTCCTGGGATCAAGCCCCACATTGGGCTCTCTGCTCAGCAGGGAGCCTGCTTCCCCCTCTCCCTTTGCCTGCCTCTCTGCCTACTTATGATCTTTCTCTCTGTCAAATAAATAAATAAAATCTTTAAAAAAAAAAAAACATCTAGGCTATACCAGAGTTTACCAGTTGATAGCATAAATGTATCTTAAATATTTTGCCAGCTTTCTACATAAATATGGTCCCCAAAGCACACAATGAGAACTCCAACCTCGATGTATCCTGCTTATCCACTGAGTGTTATCTTCTTTGCCAATTTGATAAGCATATGCAAAAAAAATAAAAAATAAATTACCAGTGTTTTCGTTTATATTCCCAAATTCAATGAAGTCAAGTATTCTCTAAAAAGGTTTATTTCCAATTTGTTCTTTGTATTTGAGTCTATTCCTGTTTTTCTTTCATTTGTTCATTTGCTTTTTAGATTCCACAAAAAGTGAAATCTGATGGTATTTATCTTTCCCTGTGTGACTTACTTCACTTAGCATAATATCCCCTAGGTCCATCCACACTGCTACAAATGGCAAGATCTCATTCTTTTTTAGGGCTGTGTAACATTCCATTGTGTATATATACAAGACATCTTCTCTATCCATTCAACTATGGATGAACACTTGGGTTGTTTCCATATCTTGGCTATTGTAAATAATACTGCAATAAACATAGGGGTGCATGTGTCTTTTTAAATTAGTGGGGTTTTCTTTCAGGTGGTTGCCCGAGGGGAGGGGTGAGGGGATGGGCAGAATAGGTGAAGGAGATTAAGAGATACAAACTCCCAGTTATCAAATAAGTTATGGGGAAAAGTACAGCACAGGGAATAGAATCAACACAATTGTAATAACCTTGTATGGCGCCAGATGGTAACTACACTTCTCACAGTGACTATTTCATAATGTATAATGTATATAAATTGTTGAATCACTATGCTTTTCACCTAAAGATAATATATGTCAACTACACTTCAATCAAGAAAATTTTAAAGGCTTGTTTCTTCACTGTGAATGTTCTCTTCATGATTTTATTTATCTGTTGGTTGCCAGCTGATGTCTTGGTTTTCTTTTCCTAAGTTGTAACAATAAAATAAGACAGGAGTACCAGAGGATCCCGGCACATTCCATACCTAGTCCCTGACATTAACTAGTTGGAACACTTGGGACTAATCACTTCTCATAGACCAAAAGCTCTCCACAAAGGTGCTGGGGCCAAAGCAAGGGACAGTTCCTTCTTAATGCACCCAACCCGCCTCCCCCCCCATAGTTTCCAGGACACCCTGGAGAACCCTAGTGTCCTGAAGAATAAAATAAAACATCCCTAAGCATGCTGGTTCTTAAGATCACTTTCAGCTTCTATGAAACCAACCTTTCCCGGGCTGCAAAAGGAAAACAGCACCAAGACTTGGTGAGTTCAAGCAGCCAGCAATCCCAGAGACATAGTAAGAAGCCTTCACATGGAAAGTATCCCTGGTCAGTCTGAAAGCCTTTTTTTTCCCTCTCTCTCTCTCTTTCTCTCACTCAAAGCGCAGTTGGTACAGAGGGAGAAAAAAAAAAGCATTACTGAATAAACTATGTGACAGACAGGAGTTTTCCAAATGCTGAATGTGTCCAGCAGATATATCAGTCTTTCTTTAGAATTCACGAACTCCCATCACAGCTTGGGTCCTGGATGAGACAAATCAATGTGAAATATTTCCTCCTCCATTCTCCCCGCTGAAGCGGAGAGTCGAAGCACATTGATTATCACTACCTTCAGGGAAATACAGTGATTTATGGAGCAAAGCCAGCAATCAGTATGTTCTTTCTCAAAAGCCCCACATTTCAGTAAATCTTTTCACGGGACTGTTTCTTATTCTTAAGGATAGGTTCTTACGTCCAAGTGAACTAGAATGACTCTGGTCAGTTGTATAATGAAATTCACACAAGAGGATCTGAAGAGTGGCTGAGGAAGACACCCTTGGCCCCTAAATTCCAGTCTCTCTCATAGCTGATTTTGCCATGGTGCTGAGATAAGTAGTCACTCTAAGTCATTTTTCTAACAGATATCTTACAAAGTAAAAAAAAAAAAGGGGGGGCATAGGAGAGATAATGTGAATCAGTACCACTTATTAGCATCCTCTGCGTTGAGTAGTGATCAGAATCCTAAGGCAAAGAGGTGGGATAAAGAAAAGCTGGGGAGCAGAAGGGAGATGTACAGAAAAATCTGAAGCTAGGAGCATCCAGGGCCTAGATTGCTGAAAACACCTGTCGAGTGTTGTTGAACTCTACCTGTCTCAGGGTTTTACGTAGAGCTTGGGCTGCGTATCCCTTAGGCATTCCAAACCCATAAGCACAAATAGTTCACGTCGAAGATATCACAGTGTAACTATGATTAAAAATGGGAAAATACAAACCCAAACTTTCTAAAGAAATTCAAAAGGTCCGATACATCATTTTCTAGTGTATAGAATTCTTCTTGACATATATTGATTTATTAGAAGTCTTTCACTAAAGACATTTTTCAGCTATATAAGCCCCCTCTGTTATCCATTACTAATATTTCTTTAAAATCACTAAGAAAAGAAACAGGGGGCAATGAACCACGAGAGACTGTGGACTCTGAGCAACAAACTGAGGGTTTTGGAGGGGAGGGGGTGGGGGTTGGGCGAGCCTGGTGGTGGGTACTGAGGAGGGCACGTATTACATGGAGCACTAGGTGTGGTGCATGAACAGTTAATCTTGTAACACTGAAAAAATAAAATAAACATAATTGGGGGAAAAAAGATATTTGTATAATATGCCATTTTAATAAATAAAAGTTCAATAAAAATAAAAAAAATTAAAAATTAAAAAAAGAAAAGAAACATCTTTCAGGCTATCTAGCATAAACACTAGTTATTTAAATAAACTTAAGAATCTGAAGATGAGGTCTTACTATTTGGGTTTTTATTTTACAGTTTCTACCAACTTAAAAATAGATATTTAAAGACAATATGAATTATTTAGGGCTGTAATTCCCAGGGTTTTGTGTTCTACAACTTGGCAAACAGCCATTCTTGCAATCACAAAAAGTCACACTTCAGTCTGAGTTATGGATGGTGCAATAATTCACACCTTGGACATTGTTTCGCCTCAGTATCTTACTGCTTCATTAAAGATGTTTATATTTGGATAGTTTGCAAATGTTCAGCATGAAAGACAGAATCCAAATGTGTGAACCAGACAAGAGAAACTTACTGGCAATTTGAAAGCACGGAGGCTATTAATAACGAGCAAGCCAAAAAGTTACTTTTCCTTTCACTGTTTAGAAGTTTGCCCTGGAGACATGCGTGGATTTTCTTTAAAATTATTAAGACACTACCTAAAACAACTTGTCATCAAATTATAAAATATGCTCGAGTAGTCTCCAGCTTTCTAAGGTGTTCTGTCCTAAAATTCCCTTATGCAGGGCAGCTATACATCCCTGTTTATCTGGGATAGTCCTGGGGTATTATTAATAGCACCCTCTTCCTCTCTCAAAAGTACTCAGTTTGGATGACAAATTATTTGGAAACCCTGTTTATTACATCTCTCTGGTTTTTAACCAAGGATACAATCTCCCAGAGAGAGAAGAAATATAAGCCTTTTTTAAAAACCATCATTTAAAATTAATTTCTAGCAACAGAAAGGAACTACTTTGTGTCACAGCATTTCCATGAGAAAGTAGGCTTGAAATTTAAACTTGACATTTCTCCATGAGCCCACGTCATTTTCTTGGACCTGCAACAGCATTCTTTTTGCCACTTGACAGATACCTGATCTAGAGACTCCTTTAGCTCCGAGTTACCAATGGCTACCTGTTCAAGCCGAGCCACGGCGGGGAGTGGGGACCGGGGACAGAAATCCAGAGACAGGGAACAAGATGGGGGATACTGGAGGGCCATGCATAAGGAGAGGGTGTGGACGAAGGACAATTAAGGGCAAACTGTTATGGGGTCAAGCCCCCTGCCAGCATGATCCCCAAAGCTACTTCGGTCCTTGGTCAGCAACAACCCCACCGCATCCAGGTGCCTCCTCCCCTCCTGCCCGTAGAGTCACGATGGAAAACACAAGGCTCGTCTTCATCCAAGTTCAGTGGGTATGCGTGGGGTGTTTAGCTGCTCTGGGCCTCAGTTTCTTCACAACAGTAAGGAAACCCTTACATAAATTTTTAGGGAAAAGACCCCACTCACGTAACTTTTCCCTACTCTCCCTGCCCTAAGGCACATTAGTAGACTTAAAAACAGTAGCCATGCCTTCCTCCTACCTCATGCGCAAGGCCTTAGTGTGGTAGGGGAGCAGCAGCCAAAGAGCTGGTGACTACAGTCTCAAAGTGGTATGTTCAGATTTACCCGAGGACAGACGCCGGGTGGGGGCACCTCTTCCACCCCAGGACGGCCACCATTGCCCTGGCTGTCCAGATTGCCACTCTCTACTCTTGAGGTCGGGAATAAGGGGACTTAAAGTGTCCCTGGGTGCTGAAACAGTGCGTCCACCCCCTGCAGAGAAGACGAGCAGGTAGAGTCTGCAGGCACCGGAAGGTGGCGATCTGCTGGGTGACGAGTACGCGCCTGGCCACGAGCCGCCCTGTGGATGCCGCTGCCTGACAGTAACGACCAGGGCTCCAGGCACGGCTCCTCTCCCAGACATCATTCAAACGTGCCCCCTTGAGCATCTGTGGGGACTGTTCTGGCCCTGTCTGTCTCCCGGACATTGGGACAGACCATGGACAGCACTCATGCCGTGCGGACACCTGTTTTTCCTCTGGTCCTCCTTGGTCCATGAGGCCTGCAGTCACCATCCTGAGGCTCTGCCTGCTCCTCCCAGTCTCTCGGAGCTCTGGTGACAGCCAAAGACTCCCGTCTAACTGTGCTCCAGCATCTAGGCCGATCCTGCCATGCTGTGCCAGAAAACACTGCAATGAACATCCGTCCTTTTTGCCTGACCACTACCCGAAACTCTTTCCCGTATGGAAAGAATTTCCCACCACACAGAGTCCTCTTTCCCTCTGTAAATGGAAAGAACCACACAGCATGCCAGGCACGTGCGGTGATCTTGCCATTCTTCCCACCAAGGCATGGGGTCCATGTACTCCTTGAACCTGTGCTTGGCCGTGCAACTCGCTTTGGCCAATAAGACATTCGCAAAAGTGACTGAGCAGGGGCTAGAAAAGTGGTTAAGCACTGGGGCTTACTGCCACCGGGAACCCTGTGATTACCACGCGGAGTCTGGGCTAGCGTCCTTGAGACCATGGGGCCACAGTGAGGGGGGTTCTGTCCCAATCATCCCAGGGAAGGGCTCAGACATGGGAGACATCCTGGGTCACCCAGTCCCAGCTGAGCCCGCCCACACAAGAAGGATCTCTCAGCCAAACAACAGAATTCTGAGAACGAACGAACATGTAATGCTTTTTTTTTTTTTTAAAGATTTTTATTTATTTGACAGAGAGAAACACAGCGAGAGAGGGAACACAAGCAGGGGGAGTGGGAAAGGGAGAAGCAGGCTTCCCACTGAGCAGGGAGCCCGATGCGGGGCTCGATCCCAGGACCCTGGGATCATGACCTGAGCCGAAGGCAGACGCTCAACGACTGAGCCACTCAGGCGCCCCACGAACATGTAATGTTTTAAGTGACCAAGTTTTGGACCGTTTTTTATTTGGTGACAGCTAATTGATAAAGCAAGTTTAGCTTTGTGAAGATGCAAATGTATCCACTTTTAAGTATACGTATGATGAGCACTTATGTGTCGGTGGGAAGAGAGGGAGGGAATAAAAAGGTTCGAGTAAGAACTGGGGTTTGTTAGTATAGTTGTTCATTTTGATCGGAGTTGTCGAATTGGTGCTAAAATTTTAAAAATTTAAATTCAACATAGAGCTTTAAAGAGAAATTCAATGAGTTTTGGGGTTACTTCAGCCATGACAGTCTAGGGTTCCATGAAAGCAACATGAACCATATAGCTCAGGACTTCTGCCAGGAACCCCCATTTCTACACCCAGATGTTTCCATGCCACTCACTGTTGGTTTGATAGGTTTCTCAAGCGAAGACTCCATGTCTTTTTCATTACCTTAATTAGCCTCATTTTCATTAACTTAATTTAGCTTCATCTACGTGGTCTAGCACACTACCGGAGGAAGCAGCAGTTCCCAATCCATCTACGAATTTTCATCTGAGTCTTTGCTCCTAACTCCAATCTATGTGACCTTATAAAGTTCCTCTATCAGTTTACACCTCAGTTTCTCCACTTATAAAATAATGGCACTGATTAGATTTATTTCAAAGGTCTCTTTCGGACACAACTTTTCTTCCTATGTTAATTTATCTTAAAAAAAAATTTTAAATAACACTTCCCAAATTACTTTCAACTAGTTCTGCTTTACATGCCAACTGATTAGGGAGTTCCTTCTATTTCTTCCTGCCTTGTCAGGCTTCTGACATTTACTTTGGATCATTTATAGGTTAGCTTTTTACATGCCCAACTTTCTATTAGGCCTTGAGGGCAGAGAACTATGAAGCATTCTTCTAACACACTACTGCATAGTAGGCACTTTAATTAAACTACGGTTACATTAAATCCAACAGCAGTTCAGATTTGTATGACAAATTTCAGTATCTTTTATTTTTATTGCCATAGGAAATCAATAGAAAATGGAAAGTTTACCTTCTGGTTATAAGTAAGCCCTAGAAAAAAAAATTTTTTTTTTTAAAGATTTTATTTATTTATTTGACAGAGAGGAGAGAGATCATAAGTAGGCAGAGAGGAAGGCAGAGAGAGAGGGGGAAGCAGGCTCCCCGCCGAGCAGAGAGCCCGATGCGGGGCTTGATCCCAGGACCCTGAGATCATGACCTGAGCTGAAGGCAGAGGCTTTAACCCACTGAGCCACCCAGGTGCCCCTAGAAAAAATTTTTAACTCAGACCATTTATATTGAAAACACGAATTAATGGGAAATGGTATTTATGTATAATTAATCACACATTTCAAATCAAAGTATAAGTTATTAGAGCCAACTCTCGATTATCCTTGGCAATGTGGGAGGGCATGCAGTAAGCACACTTGGAGATAAATATTCTAATCTAAATTCAACAGTAGAGACCCCTTACATTCTTATGTGAAGATACAGGACTGCACAAGGAACTTGTTCAGAAGAAAATTTAATAAAAAAGCTTAAATTTTAACCATAAAATGAAATACTATGCAGCAATTAAACAGAAGAAGGAATGTAATAATATAAAGGTGATCTTATTTTTCTTAGCAACTATACTAGAATACCTCAAGCCCCATGAAAGAACTATTCTGCAGTAAGCATGATCTATAATATGTTAACCCGAGACAGTGAGGGAAGTGAAGGACAGAGGAGGGAGGGAGATGGAATGGAGGGGGAGGGGACGGGAGGGGAGAGAGAAAAGAGCAGAGCACTCCAGGATGGCACTGCAGGGAGGGGAAAATATCCATGGATGCGGGAACCTCTGCTTAGAGGTAAGGCCTGGAGAGACTTGGGACCGCAGACCTCTTTGCTATGGATATTAACTCTTCCTTGCAGAATCTTTGATAGGGTTTATAGCACTTTGAGGGCTTTTATGCAAATAGATTATTTGGGGGTGGGACAGAGAATGTGGAAAGGGACTGAGGCTGAGCACTGTATTACATGGCAGAAAAACAAAATTATACACAAAAACATTAAACATATGAGTTACAGTTATAGTCACTAACATAAAAAGTTTTCCAACATGTACTTTTACAAAAACAACTTTACTGAAGTATAATTCACACACCATAAAATTCACCCATTTTAAGTATATGACTCAATGAATTTTAGTAATTTTACCAAATTGTGTAACAATCTCCATCATCTAGAATTAAAACATTGCCATCACCCCTGTAGTATCCATGGTGCCACACAGCTAATCCCTGTTCCCATCACCAACCCTGGGCAAATGCTAATCAACTTCCTGTCTCCGCTGATTTGACTTTTTAAACATTTCACACAATTGGAATCACACTGTGTGATCTTCTGTGCCTGGATTCTTACACTTATTATAATTATTTTTTGAGGTTTACCTATGATAAAGCATGTTTCAGAATCCATTCCTTCCTGTGGCTGAATAGTATTCCATTATATGGATATACCACACTTGCTTGCTCATTCTCCAGCTGATGAACACTTGGGCTGTTTCTACTTTTCAGCTATTATGAATAAGGCTACCGTGAACATTCATATGCAATTCTTTATGCTAATATACCGACACAGATGTTAAGGTGAGGGGAAAAGGTTGTAGAATAGCATCAATTCCAAGAGCTTCATCTTGGAAATTAGGGTGCATCATACAATCAATCATTTATATATCAAAGTCCCAAAAGGAAACAGATGACATATCCAAATTAGGATAATTTGAAGAAGCTTTAATAAGGGAATTAAATATATGGAACCAAATAAAGAGAGAGTCAGTCATGTAGATAAGAGTTTGCCACCTTGAACGCACACTGGTGTGGCCCCTATGGAAAACAGCACGGATATTCCTCAAGAAAATTAAAAATAGAATTACCATATGATCCAATAATTCGATTCCTGAGTATTTACCAAAAAAAAAATACAAAAACACTAATTCAAAAATATACATGCACCCTTATATTTATTGTATTATTTACAATAAGCAGAATATGGAAGCAACCCAGGTGTCCATCAATAGATGAATGGACCAAGAAGATGTGGTGTGTGTGTGTGTGTGCGTATGTGTGTATACGTACATACTATATACACACCAACACACATATATATAATACAATGTTACTCAGCCATAAAAAAAAGAATGAAATCTTGCCACTTGCAACAACATGGATGGATCCAGAGAGTGTTATGTAGAGACAAACACAAAACAGACTCTTAACTATAGAGAACAAACTGGTCATTACCAGAGGGGAGGTGGGTGGAGAGAATGGGTGAAGGAGGTGAATAGGATTAAGAGTACAATGATGGTGGGGAGTACTAAGTAATGTATAGGGTTGTTGAATCATTACACTATCAGTACACTAACAGAACTAATATAACACTGTATGCTAATTACAATGGAAATTTAAAATAAATTTTAAAAAAGTTTGCCATCTTGAGAAGAAATCACCCTCTCTATCAAGGAGAACTTTCGGAACAAGGTACTCTGGGACAGAGCTATGTGAACAAATCCTCCTTCCTCACTCCTCTCCTCCCCTCTGATCTTCTGTAGGGCTTCTCCACTGGCCAAGCCCAGCTGGAAGACAGAGACCAAGACACCATTGACACAACCCATGCAGACCAGTCTTCCCAGGCAAAGAGCAGGTAGAGAAGGGTGGAGAATGAACATGGAAGAATAATGAGTGTACATATGTGGCACAGTGTGTCAAAGTTAAATTGGCAAAGTTTTATTCTTTCTTTAGTGATACATAAAATAATAGTGCAGCTTCATTTGTGAATATTTGATTTGATGAAGATATGATCCCAATTTGGTAGGAATCATTATTAATAATAAATGTTCATGTACACATGAAAAAAATCTGGATGTATATATATCTCATGTTAATGGGGGAGTTTAAAAAGAAACTTTCTTGTCAATGTTAAAATTTTCTGTAATGTTAGGATTTTTTACAGTGAGTATATCCCATTACCAAATCTTAGAACTTCATGGTTTCTGAACACTGAGCCTCATTTTTATTCTTCAAACTTCCTTTCATTCCTACTAACTCCCCTTTGTCCACACTGTTTTCTCTAACTGATACAGAATATGAACTTCTCCCTTAGATTTAAAATGTGTTTTAATAAACATATGTACTACAGAGGAAAGATTTAATAAACAATTCAGTTAATAAATGAAAGTGACTTGAAGCTAATCGTCTAATCACTGATCGTACCGGTGATCTTGCAGCCCAATTACAAGGAAATTAAATACCACAAGAAAAATCCTGATGAATCAGAGAGAAAAATGAGGACCAAAGGGGAGGAAAAAAGGAAAACAATAATTTTAAAGCAAGAGAAAAGGTTAAGATAAGATAAAATGGAATTTTTCTGAAGAGGGTAGAAGTAAATGGTTAAGATTTTCTTTTGGCCTCTAATATATGTATTATTTACAGCCAAGTCAAAAAAGGAAACAATCTTTATTTTTGAAGATTTAATTTATTTATTTATTTGAGAGAGAGAAACAGAGATAGCAACAGAGAGCATGAGTGAGCATGAACCAGCTAGGAGGAGACAGAGAAGCAGACTCCCCACTGAGCAGGGAGCCCAACGCAGGGCTGGATCCCAGGACCTAGGATGACCTGAGCCAAAGGCAGATGCTTAACCAACTGAGCCACCCAGTTGGTTCCTGATGAGCCAAAAATAAGTTCTAATAAAAAACTTTTACGATGGCAAAGAAAACTAAGTTTTGTAGTGATAATGATAAGAGTCAAGAAATGATGCTCTTGAAATCAGTTTCCCATAAAATGTTCCAGAATCTATGTGCCTTCTCTATCCACACTAAACCTTCACCACCATTTAGTGCTGTTTTTTTTTATAAAGATTTCCTTATTTATTTTAGAGAGAGAGTGGAGGGAGGGGCAGAGGGAGAGAATCTTCAAATAGACTCCCCACAGCACAGAACCCAGAGCCCAGCCCAGAGCCCAACTTGACTCGGGCTTGATCTCATA
Organism: Procyon lotor; assembly: GCA_028646535.1. NCBI lineage: Eukaryota > Metazoa > Chordata > Mammalia > Carnivora > Procyonidae > Procyon > Procyon lotor. Next base: position 4,537,211 of record CM053615.1, on the reverse strand, counting down.
AACCTGAGATCATGACCTGAGCTGAAACCACAGGCTCAAGCAACTGAGCCACTCAGCTCCCCAGCATTCAGTAGTGTTTTCTTTAGAATATTACAAAATGCCAAGAAACACCTTTCAAAGTTTATTGAGATGAGCCGTGAGCTGATAATATTTCAAGAACATGTAAAAGGTGACACCTTAGTTTTTATTTTCTAATTTATAAAAATTCCAAAAAAAAAAAATTACTTCAATTCCACAGTATTTCAGGGACACGATGCATCAAATAATCTTTTGTGAACAAGGGTGAACGGTTAGCTTAATTAATAACATCATTTATATGGTGGGAAAATGCGTTCCAAGTTCTGAACAACCAATGTACAAACAAACTTTTGGAACCTGACCCACTCCTATGTTAAAAACTGCCTCTACTGGTTTCAACCTGTGAACTCACCAACACTTTGCTCAGGGTTGTTAGCAAAATAGCTCACTTGGCTCATTTAACTATTCCATTCCACTTACTCATTTGTCCATTCATTCACGCGTGCATGCGTGCATGCATTCAGCAAATATTTATTGAGTGCCTACTTTAGCAGGGGACCGGGCTAGACGTGAGATGATGGGGACACAGAGTAGAACAACACAAGGTCCTGCCAGCAGGAAACAAACATCTTAGCACAGCGAGCAAACCAGCAACTCAACTCGAATGCATTGTGAAAAAAGAAAAGGGAAGAAATGTAAAGGGGAAGACGCTCCAAGAGCGGTCAGGGCCCCGGAAAGCAGCAGCTCCGTGTGGGTAGAGAACTCGAGGAGACCAGCATTCTGTAGGGTGCAGGGCAAGACCTGTGCTGGTGGAGAATGAGGCTGCACCTGTGATCATGAAGGAATTAACAGGCCATTTCAAGGAAGAAAACCCATATTTTTTGGCCCCTGTTGGCCAACCTTTGATGATGGGTTTCAGCATGCAAATGAAACGTTTAGGTTTATATTATGGTTAGCTCCTTCTGGTAACCCTGCAGATCCTGGGTCAGCAAACTACAGCCTGTAGAATTTTGTGGCCTTCAAGCTAAGAATAGCTCTTACATTTTTTAATGGCTTTTTAAAAATCAAACAAGAGTAGTATTTTGTAGCACATGAAAATTCTATGAAATTCAAATTTCGGTGTCCCTAAGGTTTTACAGGAACACAGTCACATTCATCCGTTTATACAGCATCAGTAACAGTTATCGCCAAGGCAGAGTAAGGGGGGAGACGCTGTTTACTATCTGCCCCTTTGCAGCTTGCTGGCCTCTCCTACAGAAGATGGGTGAAAGAAGAGAGATCTATGCAAGGGCTTCTGGGACTGAACAGACCAGCTGAAAAATGACCCAGGGCTGAACTAGGGTAAGTGGTAACCAGGATGGAGAGAGTAGGGCAGTTTCAGGACATGGGGTATCAAATCAGCAAGGTGCATGGATGAAATCAAAGGTGTGTCAGGAATAATTTCAGTTTTCGGTTTTGAAGAACTAGGGTCAGGCACGGGGACAGGGGGCGGGGGGAGATCTGCACCTGAGTGAGAAGACGCAGGACAGACGGATGGATGAGGTGCCCTCGAAGACATTTCTGTGGAGATGTCTTGGAAGTAACTGGATGCACTTGGAGGCTGGGAATGTAGGCTGCAATAAACCCTCACCCGTTTCACCTCTGTACACTAAAATCCACAAATCACTTTCCACATGCCAAATATTGACTTTGTTTCCTCAGCAGATGAATGAATATTCCCGGCAATCATGTGGTGACAGTGCTTATCGGCCAGATGTTCGGTTCTGGCTGTGACAGCAGCGTATTCTCACAACGCTGACGTGACTGTTTGGCTACTGGGGTATGTTACACTCGAGGCTTACTATTTTATTAACCAAAAGAAAAAAAGACAAAAAGAAAAAGAAAATTAAGGTGTTGACACTAATGATAAGAAACAGAAGTATCATTAAAGTCAGAAATTAGTAAGCATGTCCAGAGAGTCACTGGATTTAAGTTGATGAATACACGATCCATTAGGAAGAAAAAGCAGCAAGTTAAGGAAAACAGGTACACATTCGAGGAAATAAATGCCTTCTAGTTGAAGATAATATCTAAAAAGAGAGGTGTCATTAGGGGCTCTATAACCATTTTCTCTTACACATATCCCAATGTTTCTAGAGTATATTTGACTTTTGTATGTGTAACCAGCCAATGCATTTTCAGGAACTCATTTTTCTAAGAGTAGGAGACTCCCTGCATTCATCTGGGAGTAGAAGCTGAGAAGATACAGATGACAAAAGTAACCAAAGAGAACAAAAGGAACAAGAAGAAAGGGTTGCATTCTGAGGAAACCAGTACTTACCGGCCAAGCCAGGTTAAGGAGAGCCCCCAAAAGAAACTGAAGTAAGAGGCCCTGGGAGAAGTGCAGAGAACCAGGGAAATTAGAGCTACCATGACAGAGGGGAGCTGATAGCCAAGGAGTCAAGTTTCGAGAAGGAATAGATTATGACCACTGCAATGACAGCAGCCACAGCTGTCTCTCTGCCTCAGACCCTCTTCTCTGTTAACAGCACCCCAACTTTGCCTTGGGAACCTCTTCTCTACTCCTCGTCATGTCATCTGAATGTGTTGACCCCACCCATAGCTCCAAAGATGGGCCATGACTGGCTTCAGTCAACCGTCATCTTGGCCAGAATGACTGATTGGTTCGGGGATGGGCAGGAACCACAGCACAGACAATGGGACACAGGGCAGTATTTGCTGGGGCTTCTGAGAAAAACACATTCTCTCTGTTTTTCCTGGAAGGTTTAACATGAGGATGTGAAGTCTGGAACAACTTGCAGACACTGCCGTAAGAGGGGAAAGTCTAGAGCTGGGGCAGAAAGGTGAATAACTGGGGCTCAGGAGCGTTCAGGATAGAGCCAAACCATGGAAGGCAAAGCAAGGAGATGGAGAGAGTCCAGGTCCCCACCAATCACTTCAGGCATGAGATTAAGCCTCATCTAAGGCCAGCACTCACTTCAGGATTCTCAGTTACATTAGCCAAGAGTTCGATGTTATGGTTTAAGCCAGTTAGAGTAGGTTCAGAAGACAAGACAAAGAATCCCAGTTGATAAGAGGAGGTCACTAGTGGCCTCAAAGAAAGCAATTTCAATGGACTGGCAAAAAGTTAGACGTGAATGATTTCTCCTAGAAGAAATGTGAACGAGAAAAAGGAATATAGGCAGCACCCAAAAAAGGATGAGGTCCGTGTCACAAGAGGATTGTTTTTAGTTGTTTCCCAGTTTGCTTGCTTGCATGTTTCAAGATGCAAGATCACTGAATCTGATTTGAAAACTAACAATAAAGATCTAGAGTAGAGGACAGAATCGAAGGTATAGAAGGGAAAGTGAACAATTGGTACAAGATCCTTCCACTTTCAAATTATGGAGAGAAAGGCTTTATGCTTTCTGGTCACTACACCTAAGGCAATCTATAACAGAACCATCTGGAAAGGGGATCTTAAACGTGTTCAAGAAAATCTGCAAATTAGTTTTATTTCCTATATTTTTACTGAAGACATTTTTTGAAACAATCAAAGCCTTCATTCTGGAAAGAAGAAAGCTTAAGGAGGCTATAAATGAGGGTCTCCCAAAAATTTCATTAAGATTGGCCAAAACAAGATCTCTTTCACCAAATTTCACTACATGAAGACCAGCTGGCATCCCGTAACCTTAAAAGAGATTTACTTTCTATGAATAAAAATTACTGTTTCCAATAGAAAGTTATGATCACATAGTGGATGTTTAAAGAAACCACAGTATTTCCAGACCTTTGAGGTCTACGAAATAAGAAAGTACTTGATCATCTCACAGCATGTCGCTGGGCTACCAGAACCATGGGCCTCACACCTCAAATTCTCAGGTCTAATGAGGAGTTCGTACCAACCATAAATGAAATGATATATCTGTGAAAAATGCAGAACTGCGGTAACTGCCTGAATGAAGATCTTTGATAGATATGAACTCCGGGTCAATTTACGCCAAAGCTGAACAGTTTAACTGTCTATTGAAATGTGACCTGTCAAATCTGAGTACAATTGAGAGATTAACCCAGTTTTCACATTTCAATGTAGATACTTGGCATGTCGCACTGGAGGAAGAAGGGAGGGGCTAAATCCTTGATACTGACAAACAACTATTTGACACCCCCATTTGGACATTCACGTCTGCAGAAACAAAACGCACATTTTCTGGAGCGGGAAGCTGATGAAGACAACCTGCCCTTTGAAAATTAAAGAATTGTAGACCAGAGGGCATCTACAAGTCATCATATTGCTTCCCTACCTCCCGGTCACACTTCCCAATTTTCGTAATGATAGAACCCAGTTCAATTCCGTGATCTCACCCCGGATCCACTCCTCATGCAGAGCCCCCGAATGCTCCGGCCATCCCTTCATCCCTCCGTTCTCTCCCTCACCGTGGGGAGGGGAAGTGGCCTCTGCCAGCCTTGCCCAAACTCTCAGAATGCAAAGGAATCATTTGCAAGAATTAAAAAAAAATGCACTTTTTTTTTTTCCAATATGCCTTTAACTCAAATCAGTGCTTATAAGTGATTTAGAAGACAGGTTACAAATCTGGCAGGATCCATGCTCTTTTTTTTCCTGTTTAAAGTTAATAATAACAGCTAACATATTACAATGTGGAGTACACAGAGCAAGGTCCTTATGAATATCATTCCATTCAATTGTCATGGCAAATGCCATGATAGATGCATTCTTTTTCTCATCACGCCTGCATTGTAGGTGAGGAAACAGCAGCACAGAAGGGGTACACAGGTTGCCCAAGACCACAGGGTCCCCAGGGGTGCAGGGGTGCAGGCAGCCTTCTGCGCGCAGCCCGGCCCACGGCCGTGCCCTTCAGTGGCGGGCTCCACCGCCTCTGAGCAGGGTTGGAGACAAGGAAGCACAGAATGATCATTTAAGATCACTTTTAGGTCAGTGATTCTAGGACTCTAACTTTGCTTTATCTGGCTAAGGTGAAGTACTTCCACCTCAACTGCCACAGAAATACGATATGTACCTTGAACAAAGCCTGCGGCAATGACACGGTGCTTAAAACAGCAAAGTTAGAGTGTGCGACTCAACAGCCACCCCGCTCACCAATAGCAAAGTGTCTTCTATTCCACCAACGTCACGCCACACTCTTTGCCTGCCAAGTACAGGCCCAACCAGGCCTACAGTTTTCATTTTAGCTCAGTCCTCGGGGAGAAAAGCTTTTATTTGTGAAAGCAGACTCTTGCCCCACAAAAGGAATCTAAGAAACTAGCTGATGTCTAAAACATGGCTCCTTCATATGACTAGCAGCACACGTTCCCCCAAGTGCATGGCAAAAGGAGAATGGCTTGCCGAGGGGCTGGCGATGGGGGGTGGCGACCATTTCTATTTTAAATCTGGAGACTGCGATGACCGTGGACAACCCCTGGTCTTCGGGACGCCCGGCTCCCTCCTCCTCGACCTGACGTCAATGGAAAGGAGAGTGCGCGAGAGCCGTGCCTGTGAGCAGCCTCCAAGAGTGGTCTTAAGAACACAAAGTCTACTAAGTTGCTCAACAATGTGCAGCCCGAGTGCCTGAGGACGAGAACACTCCCCTGCCTGTGCTGGAGTGGGCGGGCTGGGAAGAGGCCTTTCTACTCATGGCCCTTTTGTGAGTGGCGATTATGCAATCCAACCATGTCCCCAGGCTCCTTGTAAAGTGTCAATCAAATCTTCTGTCACAGAATAGTATTTTCCACACTCATGTAGAGAATCATTTGAAAAACCCTGGTTGCTCACCGGTTTTTAAAAATTCTGATTCTATGTGACAAGAGAATGTGTCGCTTTTTGCCCAAAGCCCTCTGTCAATCTCCACGTGCCGAGAGACAGTCCTCCGTGGGCTGCTTCTTGGTGACACCAATGTCCATCACCTTGTGTGCCCTTCAGCAGAGGTGAATCCAGGGCTAGAAAGCTTCCAGCCTCTATGATATTCCTTCCCGTGACTTAGGCTGTCAGAAGAGGAAGAGGTGTGCTTCCCCGACTTCTCTGATGGTATGCCGCTGGGCAAGCCCTTCATAAACATACATTCACTTTTATTTAAGTTATATACCATGTTACTGGTCCCTGCTAATTACATAATAAAACATACACAAAAGCGCCACTTTAAAAGAGGACCTGAAAAGTAGGTAAAATTATAGAAGTTCTAAGAGTTTTTCCTAGACTAAAATGGAGGCCCATGCTCCATGTTGGAGACGCTGATTAACTCCATCTTCCCATTTTATAGATGATGACACTGAACTCAAAGAGGTAAAATTAATCCCAACGAGAGCCACCGAGTCCACTGAGAACCCACATACCTTGACCCTAGACTGGTGTCCTTCTTGAAGGTCGTCACCAGTAGCCTGTGTGACTTCCCTTTGGGGCATCTGTAAGCACATGAGGTGTCTGGGTTTGTCATAATGCCTGGGCATGTTCCTGGGCTGAGGGTACCAAACATCCTGCAATCTATTGATGAGTTACTCACACAAGGAATCCCTGACTCCAAGTGTCAATAGAGTCCCTCTGGAGAGCAGCCCTCTCAAGACGGGCACCCTTCTCACAGCAGACACAGCATTAGTAACAAGTCTGTGTTGTGCTCACTGAACCAGCCATGCTCTTGGATCCTTGAGTCACGTTGATTCCATTTCACTTTTCTCCACAATATTAATCACAACATTTGTCAGAGAGACTCATGGCTGGGACCTCTGTACAATTCCTATCATTTTATGTTCTGTTCTACCAGAGATTCTTAACCTTGGTATGGCTGACGTTTGGGGCTGGATAATCCTTTGCTGTGGGGGGCAGTCCTCTGCAGCACAGAGGTTTGGGAGCGTCCCTGACCTCTATCCACCGGAATCCAGTAGCATCCCTCCATGACAATCACAATGTCTCTAGGCACTGCCAAAACTGCGCACGACTGAGTACCACTTATCTAAGGCCAAGACTGCCAATGAGAAATCGACAAGGTATAACAGACACGAGACAGCCCCTCACCACACCTTTAGTTTTTCTCTCACTATCAGCCTATAGCTTGGCGTGAAGACGGAAGACGTAGTTCACACAACATAGGGAAGATGGTCTGTTCAGCTTGGCATCTCCAGTCCGGTAACAATGCCTGGCACGTAGCGGGCACACCTTAAGTATTTACTGACTGAAGGGAGCCTTCTTCAGAGCGGTACATACCTTAGTTAACTCAAGCCTTAATAAATGAGCCTAATTCCAGTAACACAAGCCCCAAAGACCTTCTTGAGAAAACATCAGAAAGTACCCATTATGACAGCTTTGTAATATATAAAGGATTTGTGGTGTGGTTAATCATTCCATCTTTGAACAACCCAACCAGAAAGTAACCATCAGATTATCGTGCCTCTTGTTATCAGCGAGGTTCGGCATCCAATTGCCTTCCCTATTTTGCAGTGGCCTTAGTTTATCTTAACGTCCTCTGTATTATCTGGGAAACCATTTGAATTGCCAATCTGAAAACAGGGCTGTGCAACATGCTTTGAATTAGAATAGAATTTCAAATTTGGCCTGCTTAAATTCATATCCAGCAAGCTATTTATGACTGCTAAGCAGGGATTTTTTTTTTTTTTTTAAGAGCAAACTTCAGTGAGCTACCCTGGGGATTTTTTTTCTTCTTACGTTGGGATTCTATAATCCAGAAAACCTAAGTCTTCAGTTTAAAAATAAGCAAGCTCCCTGGAAAATAAGAGAACCTCCCAATACAGAAAGAAAGGCACCCCTCATCCTGCTAGTCCCAGGAAGGAGGTCACCTGCAGGCCTGCAGTAGTCTCATCCTGACGCAGGCTCACTTGCCCAGCCCTGTTGCTCTCGGCTCTGACCAAGGCAGCCTCCTCAGAGTGTCACCTACAAGCTACAGGCCATCTCACCTTCGGACCTTCTCTCGCAATGGCCCCCTCACCTGGAATGGGACCCCAGTTCCCTCTTCCAAGGTGAAACCCAGCTCTTAGAGTCCTTCACCCAGGAAACCTTCTCAGGCACCTCCAGCCCTACCTCAACAGACAGTCCTCTCTTCAAAGCCGCTACCACACCCTTCTTAGCCAAACCTTGTCTTCTAGCTTTGGCTATGGCTTCCTATAGGCCAAACCAGCCTCCCCAGTCAAGACTCAATTCCCGGAGCATCCATGCCACCCAAGCCCCACCCGTATCTAGCTCAATTCTGGTCATGAGGCCAGTGCTCAACGAAAACTTGTTCACCACACCATGCTATTTCAGACCGTCCTAAATGTATGAATCTGTGCCTGTTCTTTCTGGACATTTCTTTTGTCGGACTCTTTGTGATTTGTATAAATGCAAGGTCCACTTCGGCCCTACTCTTAACAAAACCCACAAAATGAATTCTCATTGGGATGGCTGTGGCAGTGGGTTTGCCAGCAGGCTCCTAAGACAGGGTATCCCTAAAGAGCTTTCATTCACACTCACTGCAAAGAGACCCACCACCCCCTGCCACCATCCCCACTCATCTTTTGTTCTCTACAGAGAGAGACACTATGTTACTAACTGTTGGCTCACAACACCAGGTGGTGGGATAAAGGAGTACGCAGCCTTGGTTAAAGTTAGCTCTTAGGAACAAAGGTCACTCACGATAGGAATATAAAATGGTGTAGCAACTTTGGAAAACAGTTTGACAATCTTTTTTTTTTTTTTTAAAAGATTTTACTTATTTATTTATTTGACAGAGCGAGAGGGATCACAAGCAGGCAGAGAGACAGGCAGAGAGAGGGGGAGAAGCAGGCTCCCCGCCGAGCAGAGAGCCTCGATCCCAGGACCCTGAGACCATGACCCGAGCCGAAGGCACTGAGCCACCCAGGTGCTCCCAGTTTGACAATTTCTTAAAACATTAAACATCACACTCATTAGGATGGTTCTATTTTTTTTAACAAAAATATTTTAACAGAAAATAATAAGTGTTGGCAAGGCTGTGGAGAAACTGGACCCTGGTGCAGCCACCCTGGAAAACAGTGTGGAGGTTCCTCAACAACTTAAACACAGAACTACCCTATGATCCAGCAGTTCCATTTCTGGATATATACACAAAACAGCCAAAGGCAGGATCGCAGGGAGTTAATGTGCCCACCGGGTTCATAGCACCAATATTCACAATAGACGAAAGGTGGGAGTAACCCCTGTCCATCTACAGGTGAACAATAAACAAAATGTGTCATATATACGTCATATGTGTGTGTCATATATATGACATATGTGTTATATATATGACAACACTGTCGGATTCCACTTTGTGGGTACCAAGATCAGTCAAACTCACTGAGCCACAAAACAGAATGGTGGTTGTCCAAGGCTGGGAGGAAAGAAGAATGGGAGTTACTTAATAGATATAGAGTTTTCATTTTGTAGGATGAAAAAGAGTTCTGAATATTGGCTGTGTTGACAAATATGAATGTATCTTAATACTACTGAACTTTCCACTTAAAAATAATTAAGATGAAGAGCACTTGGGTGGCTTAGTCAGTTGACCACCTGACTCTTAACCTCAGTTTAGGTCCTAGTCTCAGGGTCATGAGTTCAAGTCCCGCACTGGATTCCACACTGGGTGTGGAGCCTACTTAAAAATAAAAAATAAAAAGAATGGGGCACCTGGGTGGCTCAGTCATTAAGCGTCTGCCTTCGGCCCAGGTCAGATCCCAGGGGCCTGGGATCGAGCCCCGCATCGGGCTCTCTGCTCTGCAGGAAGCCTACTTCTCCCGCTACCATTCCCTCTGCTTGTGTTCCCTCTCTCGCTGTGTTTCTCTCTGTCAAATAATTAAAATCTTTAAAAAAAATAAAATAAAATAATTTAAAAAAATTAAAAAAATTAAAAATAAAAAGAAATAATAATAAAGATGATAAATTTAATGTCCTGTGAGTTTTACCAGAATTAACATTTATACAAATTCTTTTGATTCAGCAATCCCGCTCCAACATATCTTCTTCCAAGAGAAATGAAAGCATATATCCACAGAAAGATCTGAACACAAATGTCCATGGCAGTATTACTCATAAGAGCCAAAAAGTAGAAACAATCCAAATGTCTACAACCTGATAAAGAGACAAATAAAATGTGGTGCATCCATATAATGCAATATGCTTTATATATAAAAAGAATTAAATATAAAAAGAATTAAAAGAATTATAAAAAGAATTAAATACTGGTACTTGCTACAACATGGATGACTCTTTAAAACATTTGCTAAGTGAAGGGCACCTGGGTGGCTCAGTTGGTTAATCACCTCTTTTTTTTTTTTTAATATTTATTTATTTATTCATTCATTCATTTGACAGAGAGATCAAGAGAGAGCACAAGTAGACAGAGCAGCAGGCAGAGCGAGAGGCAGAAGCAGCTCTCCATTGAGCAGGGAGCCCAACGCAGGGCTCTATTCCAGGACCCTGGGATCATGACCTGAGCCAAAGGCAGCCACTTAACCCACTGAGCCACCCAGGCACCTCGAGCATCTGACTCTTGAGTTAGGCTCAGGTCATGATCTTGGGGTTGTGGGATTGAGCCCCATATCGGGCTCCACTCTCAGCAGGGAGTCTGCTTGGGATTCTCTCTCTCTCTTTCTCTCTCTCCCTCTGCCCCTCCCCACCCAACGTTCTTTTCTCTAAAATAAATAAATAAATCATTTTTTTTTAATTGCTCTGTGAAAGTCAGACACAAAAGACCACATTTATGTGATCTCGTATGTATGAAATGGCCAGAAGAGGCAAATCCACAGAGACAAAAGCAGACTCATGACCACGTGGAATTGGGAGTGGGACTAGGAAGCAGCTGTCAAGGCACAGGAGGACTCTCCCTGGGGTGACTGACATGTCCCAAACTGGATTATGGTTGCACAAGTCTATAAACTTAACAGAAGTCACTGCATTGTATGCTTCAAGTGGGCAAGCTATATATGAAATTACACCTCAATAAAATAAGTATAAAAACAACAAAAAACGAACAACTGCTTTCTCCATGGAATGACATCCATCTCTTTTTCCCACCATGTTTGAGTTTTAGGAGTTTCCTCCAATGGGTTACAGCGTTGCTTCAAAACCATATGTGGGGCTCATCACACCTTGGAAACAGAGATGGACCATCAGAGCCATTCATTCATTCAGAAAGCAAATATTTACTGAGGCATGATGCTGGGTACTTGGGGCAAAACCAGAAACAAGGCAGATGTGGTGCCTTGCAGTCCCAGGGCTAAGAGTTACAGACATATGAGCAGGCAAAACAGAAGAGTGTGACGTGGTCTACAATACAGGGATGTGCAGGTGTGACTGGGCACACAGGTGGGGCATTTTAGCTTGAGGTCAGTATCAGGGAGCCCTGAAAAAACTCACTCTCAGCTGAGGTCTGAAAAGCAAGTATGGAAACAAAAGGGAGGTGGGTGAGGGAAACAGTTTTCTGTGCAGAGGGAACAGCAGGTGCAAAGACCTAGAGGCAGGAGAGATGGAACACTTGGAGAAGGTGTACTCTCAGTCATAGTGTGACAGGTGAAGAGAAGGAAGAGAAATTCCAGAAAAGCAAATGGGTCAGACCATAAAGAGTCTCACAAGCGTATTCAAAAGTGCGGGCTTTATCCTTAGTGGTATAGGGACATGATGAAGTGCTTTCAGCAAGTGAATAAGAGGATCAAATTCAGAGTTTGGTGGACACAAAATGGAGAGGAGATAAAACTAGAACCAGGAGAATTCAAGAGGAAGGGGTTACAGACTGATGGTAGGCTGGGCCTCTGGAGAGAAGGAAGCTGCCATGACAAATGTTATCTGCCTTCCAGGAAGTGGCTCATCCTCACCTTCCATCCACTCCTGTGTAGACCTCAGAATAAGATCCCAAGTCTTCTGGAACTAACCAGGTTAAGGCATTCATTCTAGCCCTCTTCCTCCAGCTGCTTCTGTTGACTCTGACAATGGCGGTGCTTTGCCCCCCTTAGCCTACCTCAACCCTATTCATTCTCAATGTTTCAGTTTAGAAGACCTTCCTCCGGAAAGCCATCTCTGACAACCCAGCCACACCCTAGGCTTGAGCCTTCCTCTGCCTGTTCCGTTTGAACCATGTACTTACTCCCAACACAGCATGTATTACGTATTTCTGGAGTGCAAGTGCCCATAGACTGACCCGTCTGATCACGAAGTGCATGCTATCCAACAGAACTTTCTATGATAATGGACATATTCTATATTTGTGCTGTCCATTACGGAAGCTGCTAACTATGAATAAGCACATGAAATGTGGTTAGTGGGACTAAGAAACTGAGGTTTTATTTTATTTTACTTTATCTTATTTTACTTATATTTACAGAACCACATGTGGCCGCCATATTGGTCAGCACAGAACTAGGCATTATCTTCTGCAAATACAGGCACTGCACATTGTTCACCGCTGAAACTGGCATATGGAGAAGCACTGGGAACATAACAGGAACGTGATTTAACGTGTTCGAATGAATGAATAACATTCACAGGCTCAGCGCACCAATAATTCTGTGCATTCATTCAATTCACTCATTCAACAAGCACACTTATCAAACATCGACAAGGTGCCTGGTACTGTTCTAGACACGAGGGTCACACATCATATCCTCTGCTTCCGTGACATTTATACTATCGTGGGGAAGGCAAAAAATAAACATGTAAGCAAAACAAACAACTTCAGTGAGACAGTTCTATTAAAAAAAAAAAAAAAAAAAAAACCCCAGGGAAGGGGATGGAGGGTGACAGCGGGAATGTGGGTTTTAATGACACCGTCTCACTGAGACGATCTGCAGAGCCTCTGCTGCCCTAGCACATATCAGACAAAACTCATCATGAAAGTTAATGGAACAAACTTTAACAGAAAGTAAGATAATTGCTCAGAAATAAATTCTGCTCTCTGATCATCTTGTCATAAAAGCTTTCAAGTATGCATTTTTGTGGAAAGGAGGCAGTGGCAAAATTGACCCATATTCTGTTTCAAAGCTATTAATGTGTCAAATGGTTAGCCCCAGCAGGCAGAGAATTCCTGCAAACTTGGGGAGAAAAACATCTTCTGAATTACTTAGTGTCACAACATGTGTCAGAGCCAGCGGCCAATCAAAATCTCCATCTGCGGCACATACCTTCTGTTTTGCAATTCAGTCCGCCCCACCTCTACTGAGCATCTCCCTAAGTGAGGGGGCCGTGCAAGCTTCAGAACAGAAAGCCACGGGGGCCTCCCCTCCGAGAGCCCCCAAACTGGGGAGGACAAGAGAGATCACACATTAAAATTGGTTAATTAATTAAAAATAAAATAAAAAGACAATATGGGCAGGGGATATCACACACCATTTTCTTTCTTTTTGGTGAAAGAAAGAAAGCTCCTTCCTGAAAGCTCTTTATCCCTGGTCATGAAGTCTCGAAGGATGCTGTCTTCTTTCCCAAGACCAAGGCGATTTCATAATTCCACATCATGCATAAAATGAAATCTCCCTTCACCACTGCAGCACCTAATGCCACTGAGATTACAAGTCTTGTTGCCGGGAAATATGTCAGAATATAGAGTGCATTCAGTAGGCCAGAAAAAATTCTAAGTCTGGGCAATGGCATGTAACACATATTAGTCACTTACTCAAGAGGAGATTCCCCAGTAAGATTATCCGAACTTTAAAAATACTCGCCCACCTCTCCGGGTTGTGAAAGTTAAGGGAAACTGGGCAAGACAGCATTCTGTCATTTAAAAAGCCTTGTAGAAATGATCATTAGGATAAAATAGGAACTCTGCCCTCAGAGCACGAGCTGACTGGTGCACAGATGAGCCAATATTCAGGAACAGAGAAGGGACATTGAAAACTTAGCCTCATGAACAAAGAAGCAAAACTTCGCCGAGCTCACCCCCAGCCTCCTCCTTGGAGGAGAGGACTAATACACAAGCAAATAAATCAGTGGGCAAAGCATCCCGCCTCACATTTGAAAGTCTCCAAGTTGAACCGGTCTGACCCGCACACAGTCACTGATTCGTATGTTTCCCTGTGAGGGGACAGGCATCTGCACACGCATGTATGTGTGCGCACATGCGTGCACATAGAACTACGTGTGCAAATGGTACAGACACCCTCACTTTCAGGTGGGAAAGGGGTTCGTCTCACTTGTTCATTACGACAGCAAGCTTTTGCGGAGGATGACACAAGGCTTATCGTTTACGGTGAGGGAAAAATCGGTTTGGCCTTATTGCTACTCTACTGAGAAAAGATTCCTGGATTTTCCAGGGCTCCGCTTCCATCTTCCAAGCGTCAAAAAACCCCGGAGCTTCACTATAATGTCATCGCCTGGGTCGATGCCACGGAATCATCTTTCTATGATTCAGTTTCGATGCAGTGAGCATTCCCGTCATCAGCTTCCCTTTCCAGTACCTACTGAAAGCTCTAGACTCTGAAAACACGTCTGTGTAACTGAACCACTTCAAAGTTCCTTCGTGTTACTACGGAGTCAGATTCCAGCTTTCAGTGTTCGTTTTCCTCAATAGCAACCACAATACTTGCTCGGTATTTGCCTGCCTTTAAAAGAAAGGCAAACTCCGTCATTTTCAAAATCCTGTTCTTAAAACGGTTCTGCAGTATCGGGGTAGATAGAGGAGACTGTGAAAATCACAAATCTGGTTCTAAGGCAATCCTAAACCCAAACAGAACTCCCATCTTGATGCTGGACTCCATGTTCTTCGGTGCGATGGTCCCACTGCGGCCTCCCTAATGTTTGAGAAAATCGGGTCCATATAAATTTATCACATATGCTTAAAGAAGGCTGGTTTTTCGGGCGTGTTTGTTGTTGTTTTTTTTTTTAAGTCTTTGACTTTCCTTTCTGTTTGAATAGACAGATGCCAGGGCAGTTTTTCTCTTTCGGTTCCAAATTAATTCCATGTAGAGAGAAAATGTGGATTGAACTGGCAAACCCGTTGGACTCGGAGAACCCACCGGGGTTCGAAGGAAGGCCGGGGACAGCCAGTGTCGCGCGGCCACATGGAAGGTCACCACGACACACAGCCGACTCTGGTTTCGGCCCTCTCGCATCTCTGCGGTGTGCAGCCCACCCAAAGGCCAGTGCAGCCTAGGACTCAGGTTTCAGTACGCCTCACACTTGCCTGTAAGTTTATTCCTCTGGCAGCTATGGGTCTGTAAATATTCATTCTCTATCTGATGAGCGGGATGTGGGGGAGGGGGCTGTCACAACAGAAAGAGATGAAGCAGACAAGGAATGTCACATGCATTATATTAAAAATCAAAACTCCTCCCCTCCTGAATAGCAAATTGGAATCAATCTGATTTGCCCAACAGCATAAGAATGGAGACCTCGATCCATGAAAGAGTGAGGATTCAAAGGGGAATGGAGCCATGCTAAGGGGACGGCTGCTGCCAGGAGCCGCGGCACTGGAAAATACGTGAGGGAAGCGAACAAAGGAAACGGAACATTTCCAAAGTCAACTCCAGTTTGCTTGTATCAGGCCCTCTACGATCACCCTCACTGCCACAGTTAGACGGGGTCTGGAAACGTGAAGCAGGGCACCAAGGGGACTAGTTTGTGAGCACAGAAGTGGTCAATCCCAAGCCCCGTGGCCAAAGAAGAAGAATGGGTGCAGGGACAGGCACGGAGCTTGGCTGTGACTCGTGCACTTGGCCCAGCCGCCATACCTGTGTGCAGCCCACCAGCCAAGAGAGCGCTGCGACATTTAAAAAATAGCCTTCCCCCGCATGACAGCCGTCAATATAGGGCCCCTCTCCCCAAACGTGGGCAGTCAAGGGACTCCCTCTTAAAGAGGGGGGAATGCTGACAGAGATCTCTGAGGGTGGAAAACTGCAGGTGTGGGCGCCCACGTCCAGAGCACAGCTCAGAATGTGCTGGGATCTGAATGTGTCACCTCCTGCAAAGGACTGAGAGAGACGTGTCATTTGGAGGCCCCTGGCAGCACCCTAACCCCCCGCAGTTCCTCTGGTAAAAGACATGCCTTGCTTATAGATTTGAAAGTGTTACGCTCCAAAATGTTAAGGCTAGTATAGTTAATTTACCTGTCATAAGCCTGGGCCAGGGTCCTATAACTCTGTTCCCCTAATAAGTAATTCTTCAGCAAATAAGCAAGAACAAACTCCTCATTTTCTGGTCACTTTCAGTTGGCATCTCAAATCACAATTCAAACAAAATTAAAATAAACAAAGGGATTTCTGTGGAATTAAATTTTGCAGCAGCATGAAATAGTATTTAATAAAACAACCAACAGACAATAATGGCCTCTTTAAAATTAAAGCAAGATGAGGACTTACAAACATATGGGACTTATTTAGCATCTTTTATGAGCTTGAAAAGCTCATCAAAATGGACTTTTCCTTCTCCCTCTACCTCCATTAAGATTTATTTAGATTCTGCACTGAGAGACCGTACAATATGCCTAAAGCAGAACTCTCCTGATTTGTATGTGGGACTCTGTTCTCTTCGGGCTGAGCCAGTCTACCCCAGCTGCTCAGGCAGAGAAGCCACACATCATCCTGAATTTGTCACTTCCCTTCCTCCACTATCAGTCAACAAGTCCTGTTGGTGATACTTCCCGAATCCATCCCCAATCCATCCACTTCTCCACCCAATCTTCATCACCACAGCAGTCACATGGTCTACACCAGAGCCGTCCAGCAGAATTTTCTGTGATGCCGGAATTGTTCCAACACAGTGGACACCAGCCACAGACTTCTACTGGGCACCTGAAGTGCACCCAATGCAACTGAGGAAAACAATGAGTTTTATGTTAATTTACTGAGGGGTGTGGACATCAATGTTTTTAATTCCCTTGTCATATGCTATTTCTTGGGACAAGCTGGCTTAGATCTCTCTCCCCCTCTTTCAACCCTGGCTTCACACCCTCTTGCTACTCTTTTCATGCCCTTTTCTCCTCTTACCCTTCTCTTACTCCACAAATTTCTTATCCCTCATGTTGTCACATAGAAAATGTTGGCTAGCTCTTTTTCTTTCTTTTTTATTTTTGCCTTTTTTTTTAAATTGGGGTAAAATATGCTTATAAAATTTATCATTCTAATCATTTTTAAGTGTACAGTTGAGAATGGTTAAACATCCGTGTACGTCAAACTCCAGAACTCTGTTCATCTCGCAAAACTAAAACTCTACCCGTGAAACTACATTCCCCTCCCACCCAGGCCCTGGCGATCACCATTCTACTTTCTTCCTCTATAAATCTGACTACTGTAGGGCCGTCATGGAAATGGAATCACATAGCATTTATCTTTGTGTGGCTCATTCAGTTAACATAAAATTCCCAGGTTCATCTAAGTTGTAACATTTGTCAGATACGTTCATTTATTTGGAATTAAGTTTAAGCTGCCACACACGGCTAATGGCTACCATATTGGAGAGCCAAGTCTAAATCATCATCATCTTTCTCCTGGTCCCACACCCACTCCTGCCCCTTAAAATCCATGCCCTGTATTATCAGCCAAACTGATCTTTTAAAAAAAAAACAAATCACAACATACCCAAACAGCCTATGCCCCCCCAACCACCACCTTAAAACACTCTTATGACTTTATTTTCTTCAGAGCTATCTGAAGTAATTCTTCCTTATTATTTATTTCTTTATTACTTGCTTCCTCCTCTAAAATAGGAGCCCCAAGAGAGCCAAAATTGGTCATCATCAAATAGTGCTTGGCACATAAGTAGAGCTCAGTAATTGCTGAATGATAAATAAATGAATTTGGGACAGACATTGTTTTAATTTAATTTTATATTTCTTTTTTTTTTTTCTTTTTCTTTCTAGCAATCCTCCACTACTAGAGGTGATTAGTGAATCCTCCTCTGATGTGGCCAAGGGCTCCGAGCTTCTGCATCTACCATGATAAGGCTTGTTGTGAGAGGCCCACTTCCTCTCGCCTGGTCCCCTTATGACCACTGCTGCAAAT
Source organism: Procyon lotor (assembly GCA_028646535.1). Taxonomy (NCBI): domain Eukaryota; kingdom Metazoa; phylum Chordata; class Mammalia; order Carnivora; family Procyonidae; genus Procyon; species Procyon lotor. The sequence goes on along the minus strand of CM053615.1, from coordinate 4,519,274 downwards.
CAACAAACTAGCCAACCACCAAGTCCACAGGCTATGGACAGCAGCCTTAGGTCCTCAAAGAATCTCAGCAGCTTAGGAGTGCCACGCTCTAAGCCAGGGCTTCCAAAGCTGTGTCCCTACTGCATGATGGCTATACAGAGACAAGGGTCACCTGAACACCCACAGCCCCCAGGCCTGTTGACTACATCCCCTATGAATCTTACTCATTTAACTTTGTGTGCTATACAGATATCACCATTTTCTATGTGTCTCAAGATACAAAAATGATTCTGAAGCACTGTTAACCCACTGAGCCTACCCCTCAATAAATGAGATCAAATCCAAAACACTCAAAATATCATTCAAATATCTAGAAATCAGTTACCTTTCTCCTCCCCATATTAAACAGAGAGAAAGATGAAAAAATGCCACTTATGAATATTACCTCGGTTAAAGCAATCCCTAAGCATCTTTCGATGAAAATAATGTTAATTTTTTAACCTTTTTTTTTTTCTTTTAGAGAAAGAACATGAGCAGGAGAGGGGCAGAGGGAGGCAAAGAGAGACTCTTAAGCAGACTCCACACCCAGGGCAGAGCCCGAAGTGGTGCTCAATCCCATGACCCTCAGATCACGACCTGAGCTGAAATCAAGAATGGAACACTTAACTGACTGAGCCACCCAGGACATCTACCATTTTTTTAAAAGCTTGCAAGTCATACAGCTGAGCCGAGGGGAGGGAGAGTCCTTGGGCAGTAGAGTCAGCATGTCCATTAAGCCCATGGGAGGCAGGGCAGGGATGGGGCCTGTCCCTCATGACTTAAAGAGGTTAGGGCCCAGGAGGCAGCCCACAAGGCCAGGAAATTGAGGGAGAAAAATCAATATACTAAAGACACTAGAAGCAGGGTTCTCGCTGTTGGAGAAGGGAGATACACATACGCTAAGGGATAAAACTAGAATAAGTCCTGTGCAGTTGGACTAGAATTGAAGGTCGTGATATGGACTCGAGTTTTGAACATCTACAGATAGATATAGAAAGACATATAAATGTCTCTGTGTGTATGTGTGTGTGTGTGTGTTTCCTAGTTCTTCCTGCTGAAAAAGCCTAGAAACAATGATACTTCAGTAGCAGTAAGCACTCCCACCACCCAGACTCCGTTTCTAAATACCACTCTCCACTAAAAGGAACTAGGGCTCTATGGAGAAATGACTGATTCCTGGGGTTGGGACAAGAAAGTACTAGATGAGCCCAGAACATCTAAGTATAGCAGAAAGTAAAAAAAAAAAAATTGCTTAAAGAATGGTAGGGACATTTCAGAAGGACTCAGGACACAGTTTGAAAGGGCTCCCACTGGCTAAATCCGGAACGTTTTGAACACCAAAATAAATATTGAGAGCAAGGGATTATAACATATTGGAAGAAATAAAAATCCATGAAATACTCTATGTATAAATAGATCTTTGTTTTTACTGTTGAGTTAAATTAATAAATTTAGAAGGAACGATGTGGTCACAAAATAATTGGTGTAACCAAAAGCAGAGGGTAAAAATCTGATGAGGAATAGAACATTTAAATAATCTCCAAGTATCTCCTTATCCAAAGCTTATCAGTTACTTTCAAATCCCTGGATACAGGATATTTACCATTTAACTTCACAGCAGAGAACATGGCACACACTACCTCGCCAGGGTGACGGAAGGTAACATCACCGGCACTGGACACACTGAGGTCCCTCATTCGACGCACTGAGAACACAGCATCGCAGCTGAGGTCCTCTGGCCCAAAGCACACGGTCTCACTGCGAACAATGTGGACAGCCTAAGAGGAAGATGCTCTTCAAAAATGTCAATTCATCAAAGTGAAAAGAGGAGACTAAGAGACTAGACCTCAGTGAAGAAAACTAAAAAGACAACAAAAATAATGCGTGACTCTAGGCTGGATCCTAGAGCAAAAAGGGGGAAAAGGAAAAGAAGGATTTTTCTCTTGTTTTTCTTTTCTAAGAAATATATTCTGAAATATTTCAAGGTATTGGAACACGTCTGTGACTACTTTCAAATGATCCAGAAAAAATCTATATAAAGCTATATTGAAAGATCTATATCAAAACTCAACATTTTTGTTGAGAGACAACGATAAAGCAAAAATGAGGTAAAATGTTAACATTTGGGGCATCCAGGTGAAGGACTTATGGGAAGTCTTTGCATTAATCCTGTAACTTTCCTGGAAGTTCCAAAATGTTTAAAATTTTAGAAGTTACCTGAAAATGTACAGGTAACAAATGAAAAATAAATATATTCATTTTTATTTGGCATTTTCTTGGAACCCCTAAAACACATGCAAAAATACATGTTATACACAGGGTCCATGAATTAGCTGGAAAGAAAAAAATGTTCTGTTCTCCTCAGATGAATGGAAATACAAAGATCAATTAATGAGTAAGAAAGAGGCTTTGAAATTTCTCTAGATTTAATTCAGGTCCCTGACCTGAATTTTTTCCTACAACTCTCCTTTGATATCAAAAAATGTCTGAAGACAAAGAACTACCAATGCACAGAATGGAAAATCTAATTCTTGCCTCTGGCTAACATGTAACCATACCATGAGGGGAAGGGCAAAGGTAACGTATGGAAATACCAAGGGGCAGGAACAGTTGAGAAAAGCACCGCATAAACTGGGGATGAAGGAGAAAAAGAGGCTAAGGCAGACGTGATGGCGGGACTCAGGCAGACGTGATGGCGGGACTCAGACAATGTGAAAAGGCAGCACCGTCCATCCCTAAGCAAGAAGTAGTCCCAGGGCTGGGAACCATCTCTAAGAGCTCTTGAAAGGGTCCTGAGGTCATCCAGGCAAATTTCCTGCTATAAAGAGAAGGAAATTGACAACTAGAGCTGGGCTTATCTTCAGTCTGACAAAACCAGACAAAAACCCAGAGCGATTCAGGCCACCACATCTCCCTCTTCTATGCAAAACCATTCTTTTGTGACAAAGGGGAGCCGTGTGCATGGCAAGCCCAAGAGGACTTTCTGCCACAGATGCAAGAGTCCAGGCTCTATCATGCACGTGACTCTGTAGGAAACATCAGGACCAGAGCAGCAGCACACGAACAGAATCAGAATGGGAAGGAGGGAGAAGCTACTTTGTCTCTTGGGAGGATGGAATTGGGGCTTTGCCACAGGCCCCAAGGACCCTCTAGATGTCTTTGTCTCATACTGCCAGGGACACCTTCGGGGCTCCTCCCTCATCCTCCTTTTCTCCTCCCAGAGTCAGTGAGACGATGTGTGTAATACCATTTTACAAGCTCTAAGCTTTCTGCACACATAACCCATGATGGACCACAACTTCTCTAAACCCTGCAGCAAAGGTGTATCGACCTTCTCTCTCTTCTCCCCTCGCCACTCCCGCACTGTTCCATCTACCAGCTTCTCCCACCATCCATGGATCTAAAAGATGACCTCTCTGCCTCAGACTCCTCATGACTGACTCACTCCTTCTTGAAAGCCATATACTGACTCACGTTAGGACCTAGCAAATGGACACACACAGATGAGTTGCTCAGGACGGGCCCGTCTTTCCCTTGTGCTCAGCCTTTTCTTTTGTGAACCAACTCACACTCACCACCTGCAGCAAACAGAAAGAACCCCAGCCAAGACTCTGCTTAACCCCACCGCACTGCAGCTTGCCAAATGTTGCAAGTCACAGTGTCACTCTAATGTCAAGTGCTTGCACAGATCACAAACTCAGTAGGCAAGTTCTAAGATGTGAGGGTCAAAGAACAGTAGTACTTGAAAAGGGGGTGGGGGGATAAAAGGTGTCACCCAAACCGCGTCTGGGCAGTACCAAGTCCGAGGGAATGTATTACACTTTAACTACATGCTAGCAATTTGAGTTTAAAAAAAAAAAATGCAGTATATGTTTCGTATCTTAACACATTGGCTTAGCAAGTGCATATGTTTGAGATAAAAGACATCAAATTTATTTTGCTGTCAGTAAGATGGAAAAGAGGCAGCGTTCCATTTCTTGGGCCAACATGTTCATTCACAAGGCTACAATGAGCAGAAGGGGGGATAATAGACTGTGCCTCCGCTCTGTTTATCTCAGTAGCCTTCAGGTTTTTACTCCTCTAACTGCCGTTCCTTAGAAAATTAGAGGAAAAACACTTTTTAGGTAGGCTGGGTTTTTTTTTTTTTTTAAAGACAGAGAAAGATTACTTTTAAAGTACTTACAGCTCCCACACCTACACTTTGCAAGAGGAATTCTTTTTAGATTCATGAAGTTGCTTTGAGATAATCTGGCCCCAATTTTTAATTCTACACATGAGGAAGCAAAAAGACAGATGGAGAAGAGATTTAACATCTGCACTGCCTCTTCTTCCTCTCCACCCCTGCATATCCCCACACATCTCGAAGCTGGAGAAAACTCAAGTCTCAGGCTCCGACTTTCTGACTTTGGTAAAATCATTCAGCCTTGTCTGGGAGACAAATACGACAGATGGCGTCTTAATATCACTGCTTCCGGTGTTTACCGTCCATGACTCACTACCCCAGGTCAAAAGGTTGTAAGTACTCCCCTCTCAATAACACAAGCAAATTGCCTCGCAAACTGACCATAAACAGTCCGATTTCTCTAAAATCCTCAAGCCCACTGATTCTTGGACTGATCTTGGAGACCCACCTTTATTTTCTCTAGAACCTGGGCCCCCTGTATTCCCATGGCTGATCTCACGGGTCCTTGACGAAAGCAGCTTGTTTTAATCGGCTTCTAAAACACCCAGAGGAACCTCTTGAACAACTGCTACTCACATTTGAACTTTCCATGAATATGAGCAAATAAGTTCACTAAAGAAGCCAACCTAAAATTCCCTTAGGCTTTGAGCCAATATTTTTAAGCTCCATCTACGTTCCAAAATTAAGATCTGGGGTTTTATTTTAATTTGCTTAAAATATCAATGCCTTTCTACATTTTCCAGTTATGTCTTTGACAATAGTGCTAAGGATGCTTTACGAGGATGGGCATTCCAGGCAGTATATTTGCAGATTTTGGAAATTTAACATATCGAGACCTGTTCCCTATAAATTTCTGATCAATTTGACAGGCTTTTCAGTAACATCCACGGTGGAAACGAAACAGAAGAAAACAAGCAATATAGGGAGACGCCATCAAATCCAATAGCTTCTACACTTCTACAACCAGAGCCAGAAAAAACCCACCACAGTAAACTGCTAAACTCACAATTAGAAACATGTTGAAAGTGCCAAATGGTATTTATATTGAGACAAGGAAAGCTCCCACAACCACACGGAATGGGCTTGGAGCAAACTATTTTCACTTGGGGCTCCTCGTGCTGACACAAAGCACAGGTAACCCAGAGCCGACACTCAGCCCCGTGCAGGTCACGGTTCCCCAACCTGTAAGACAGGAGGGGCAGCAAGGTGTCCTCAGAGGTTATTTCTAGGCCTAACACACATTCCATCATGATTATAACCAAGTAACTAAAAGCTTGCTGACAGTTAACTTGTCAATTTCTCATCTGGCAGTCACACTGATAACAATTTCAAAAAAGGTACGGACGCTTAATCATCAACATATTTTGTAGGATGTTGGTCATCATGCACCGTCCTCTTTAGGAGGGCCCTGGGAAAATCACTGTCTCCTGTCTCATTATTAGAAATAGCCCTGCTTCACTATTTAGCCTCACAGGCACCATGATTCACACGTCTGGTTATGGTTCCCTCATCGCACTGGCTACAGGAAAACTCCGAACCAAATTTCTGACTCACCCCTCAAAAATAGTACAGAGCCTCACGAGACGCATTTTGGGTCTTAACTTAACCCTTTGCTTCATCCCACATCCCATTTCCTCACTTTTTTTTTTCTTCTTTTTCTATTGTTCGTATCTTTGAAAGCTGCCTTTAACCATTTTTGAAACAAAGGAGGTATTTCAAGCTATTTTCATTTTACTGATGTCAATGTTGAATGGCAAAATCGTTCCTTCGGTGACTTGCATTTTTCAAACACTGAACACTGTCACTATACCAACACATAAAAGCATCCAAGCCCCCATTTAATGTTCTTTTACACATAATGGTATGCCAAGATTTAGATCACAATTGTCACTGTGAGTTTCATTATCATTACTACAACATTTTTAAACCCTTACATTTACAAAGATCTTCAAAGCATTTTGCTAGTGAGCGTTCACAGTCAGCTCATGTGATTTTCTGAATAATCACATGAGGTAGTTAGAGCAGACGCCATCGGGACTATCTTCATGTTTACAGATAAGGAAGACAGACTCAGAGAGGTTAAAGCAGCGTGCCCACACAGACAAAGTTAATCAGTTAATAAAGCAAGACCACAAGGGTTTTTTTCCTCCACGTCTAACATTTTTCCCTGTAACTACAAAATAATTCTGACTCTTATATAGTTGACTGTGAAATTTTGTCCTGGGATATATGACTCAGATGTTTTACTTAGTTGGTTTTCTAAGCAGTATCAGCCTGCTAGTCAAAATCACATCAATTACTCTTTGGTAATGGAACCTGGGCATGATGAAAATGAGGCAGCCAAGACTCTGGAAAATTTCTTAACCATTAGAAAATGCATGAGTAATTTATTTCCTCCTTTGGAATTCAGTGATGGCATTAAGAAAACTCATTCTTGCGACCTAGCAGGGAACATGAATGCTTTAATGTGGTCTGCTAAGGCAGTCACACTGAGTAAAACTGTCTCTTGTGTCACTAGAGCTAGTAGAGCTGTTTAGTAGTAGAAGATGAGCTTCAGACAAGGCCGGCAGGAGAGAAGAGCTAACTAACTGCTTCTTGATGATGAGCTCACACTACTTCAACCACATCTAAGGGAAAGAATCATGAAGTTCAAATCATATTAATTTCTAAATCATTGACATTGCTAATGTATGAGAGGGTGAAATGTTGACAACTTGAACTCCTGGGACCTTGAATAAACCAGTCTATTCATCCTACGAGTCATCAATTTGGGAAGTAAGGGAACACTGCATATGCGATTTCTCTGAGTTTTAATTTCTGCAGGGGAAATGAGGAAGGAGAAGGTCACACATTTTTAAACCCGACATTCTACGACTGCATGAACACCTCTTAGCGCCACCTACCTGAAATATTATCATTTTAACGATAAACCAGGATTTTAAAAAATATTTATATAATGTGTGGGTCATGGGTAATGTTCTAGCACATTTAAATCATTATTCAGGAATCTGACTATTTTCCTTTAATCAACTTCAAACATATACTGGTTTGAATTACTAATTCCTGCCTATGAGACAGTGTATCCATGTATGTGTCTTTTCTCAACAGATCATGCATTAGGCGCTCAAGTTAATTCTGCTTTCCAAGATCTTTTTTTTTTTTAAGATTTTATTTATTTATTTATTTATTTATTTGACAGAGAGAGAGAGAGAGAGGTCACAAGTAGGCAGAGAGACAGACAGAGAGAAGGGGGGAAGCAGGCTCCTTGCTGAGCAGAAAGCCCGATGCAGGGTCTCGATCCCAGGACCCTGAGATCATGACCTGAGCCAAAGGCAGAGGCTTTAACCCACTGAGCCACCCAGGCGCCCCTGCTTTCCAACATCTTGACAGTAGGAAGGAACAAAAGTAAGTTGGTCTTTTACTTGTTTTTTATTTACATAAAGCATGAATTGTCCCCAACGAATCTGTATAATTCTATGGAGACAGAACCCTGTGTGTGTTTTTAACAACTCCGCCCTCAGTGCTCTGACAACAAATAAATATTTGTTGAATACATTTAAAAATTACCAACAGAGATGATTTACAAAACTCGAATGGCAATAGTAGCTCTTCCCTAGAGAAGGTTAAAGGTGCCGTTCCTAGGCTCAAACTGTACTGGAAGCAGTCTATGCCTAAGGGCAAGTGAATGGTAAGCCAGAACTAAGCAAGGAGAGGAGAACTCTACAGCTCCCTGCTTGTTTCTGAAACAGAACTTTAGGGCAGGACTTCAAAGTGTGGAGTTAGCAAGGTGTGAAGGAGAAAGCCAAGTTGCATCCAGGCTATTCCTTATCTGTATAAAATTAGGCAAGATACTTAACTTTCCTGAGCCTTGATTTCCTCCGCCACAAAACGGGGCAGGAGCAACAGTACTGACCTCATAGAGTTGTTGGTAAGGACTAGGAAGAAAATGGGGTAAAGTGTCAAGCTTATTGTAAGACCTCAGTAAGTGGTGGCTATTATTATTAATCAGTTTGAAATAAATTCCTAGAGTATTAACCCACCCAGTTTTAAAGGGAATCAGAATTATTCCTTTCTAAGAGGAGCACAGCTGATCTTGGGACACACACACACACACACACACACACACACACGTACACACACACACACACACACACATCTAGTGAGAATAAGCATTGGGAGCATCCTTAGAAGGATGGTGCTGGGAGCATTCTGCAGGGGACAACCAGGCAGTCTGTTCCTCTCTGTCTGTCCCTCTGCTGATGGGGACAGGTGCGGAGGAAGCAGGGAGCCCTGCACCTGCCCGCAAGCTCACTGTGCACTTCGGTTTTCCTCCTCCTCTCATATCTTGGGTATTCCTCTCTAGGCAGATGATCCTCCCTGCTCCCCGAAAGATAGGGCTGCATTTGCCAGTCTCCCAAAAATGGTTCTGGGTCATGTTATGTGTTACAAAGAAAAAAAAGCAGTAAGTTAGGCGCACATAATGACAGTCTTAAATGGAAAGACAGGGGGAGCTACCAGAGGTTTTCAAGCAGGATTTGTGGTGAGGCTGCGACTCGAAGATTGAACTGACCTCGTTGGTATGGACCCTGTCCTAACACCATGGCAAAACGTGGGGCAGCTCCGTCCAAAGGTCTGGGCACGACGACATTCATGATTCTGAATGTGTGCTCTGTTTCCGTATGAATACCACACTATGGACTAAAAGAGCAACTTGAACAAGCTCTTGAAAAACCTGAATACTCTGTGAAAGAGCCAGTATCTCTAGGAGTCCAGACTGATTGGCCGAAGACAGAGGGAGACCTGGGAACTCTGGGATTGCTCAAGTGCGGGCAGAACGTCACCCAGCAAGCCTACCTAAGATTCCATGAGATCAAAAGGTTCTAAGAAGACAGAAACCCGCAGGTGTCATGGGATGAAACCAAAGCCTGATCCTAGGTGAAGGCTAAGCAGTTCTGAATCCCCTTCAGGAAGGGAAAAAAAGGAGACACTGTGCTGATCCAACTGAAAGCCACGTTGTGAGGGATCCCAGAGCCTTCCTTCATTTCTGCCAGGGCTGCCCAGGGACCCCAAGGATATGCACAAAGGGACGGTGATGCCAGAACGGGTGTGGGCCAGATCACAGAGCTTGTTGCGATCGGTCCACGTTTAACTTGGAAAACCTTACAGGACCCCTCTATCAGTTTTCTATCCTCAAGCCACGAGAATCATTCTTCCTATTCTTAACAAGAACAGAAGGGGAGTGGGCAGCAGGATAACACAGTTCCCAAGTGACCAAAGCCCTTTACTGCCAGGGAACAGAACTAAAGAACATTTTCGGAAAGACAAAAGGCTGAACTAGAAATCAGTGGAGAAGTTTAAGGCGACAATGAAAAGGAAAAAAGAAGGGGGAGGAGACTGCTCCCTGGGGAATTTTGATAGCGATTTAATTTTGAAGTGCTGTGTTTTAAATGCTGATGGGACATTGTAGGCACGGCTGACAGGGCCCACAGGAGAGCAGGAGGAGCTGAGACAGGAAAACTCAGACGGGACACGGTCACTGGGGAGCATGCGCGACCCCTCGGTGCAGTGATGAACTCTTGGGTGTGTGGCCAAATTTCCATCAAAGTAAACCTGGAAAAAATCCACCCGCAAAGATGAATTTTGCATACAGAAACTTATATCCATAATTAGTGAAATCCCACCTGTTAAGGAAATGTGTGCTCTCCCCAGATGATGGCCACAGACAGGGGCAAGGAGGGGGCGCACCAGGGCAGCCGGGTACCTTTCTGCAAAGTGCTCCTGAACCTCCCGCGCACCTAGGCCTGCTTGCACCGGCCTCTCGGCCCTCAGGTAAACACATCTTTGTTCTCAATAATCTGTGAACACAACGGTATGAAATGAAAACTGGTCAAAATAATGATGTTTCACATCTACATACAGCCCAAATACAGAAATTGCTGGTGCCACCTATTGTTGAAAACACAGAACTGAAAGGCTCTTTGAAAACTGCCCACCAGACACAGAAGCTCGGCTGTCACTGACTTGAGTATGAAGTTCAAACTCCACCTGCCGGGAGAGCCACACAAAGAAAGTCCACGCTGCTTGAAAGTAAACCAAACCGGCGGTGGACATTAACAGCTCCTACGTAATGCTCTGTTCAGGACAAGAAGATCTGAGCGAAAGCTAACGGTCTTAAAGGAAACGAAATCCTCAGGTGGCTGTGCATGTACTGATAGAGGATGAGCCCCAAGGCGAGCTGTCAGGTGTAAAGCCAGGGTTCAGAACAGTGTGTGTGACATGCGACCTGACCCTGGCAGAAAGGGAACGTGCATGTGCACGCCTGGGCCACGGGAGCAGGCTGCGCAGGAGGGCAGCGGCGGTCTCGGGGCGGGGGGCCTGCGGGAGGGAGGCCGAGCTGGGGGAAAAGGCCCGCTTTTACTGAACAAGACTTCTGTGGAAATTGTACCTCATGTCCACACTGACTTTTCAAGGGATTTTTTTTTTTTTAGAAAACAACTGAAAAGAAGTAAATGATAATTGTGAAAACAGTAACAGCTGATATTAAGCTCTTGGACGTAAAGAGGGCATTTCAAGAGATCTTGCCCAGGGAGGGTTACCGCGACCAGTCCTCAGGCTCGAGGGTCTGAGGGGAAGAGCACGAGCTGCCTGCGGGACAGCCAAGTTACCGCGGGCTTTTAGAAGCCTTTCCGGGGGGCTGAGAAGTCATCTCAGGGGCACGGCAGCACCTTCACACCCTGAAGAAGTGGCCAGAAGCGGGGATAGTTTCTGGTTCTTTGAATTTATTAACATGTGAAAACAACAAATTATTTTGCAGGTTTATTAACATTTGCTTTTGTAAAGCTTTGATATAAACAAGTCTATACTACCATACTATTTCTGATTTCAAAGATAAGGGAAACCCGAACAACTTGGGAAGCTTTGTCAGCTATGTCAACACACGAGAGCCAAGTGGAAGTTTATACTTGGGTACACATCATATCAAATGTCACATCTCCTGAAAATTGGTTCTGGAGAATAATTTCTGTAAACTTACTTATTTCTTAATACTGTTCTCCTTAACTTGGGATAATACTGACATTTACACTGGAGGTGGAGTCTTGAAATTTATTCTGAACACTGATTGCCCAACCAAAGTAATACCAGGAAGAAAGAAAATCCTTTAATTTCTGAAGCAGTTCCGCAAGAGAAGGAAGAAGGGACAGGCAAAGCACAATACAATAGTACCCAGGCATTCCTGGGAACACTACTTTAAGACTGGTCGACTGGGCATAGTGAACGTGATACAGGTCAGCTTAGCTCAGCGCTGCAGGTCCCAGCTCTGAAACAGTGTCTCTGATCCAAATACATATTTTACATTTTGAAATTTAATTTTTAAAGAAGAAAACCAATAAGATATTATCAAATCCTCCACTAACTGGAGTAGAAACAGAAAGAAGGAGGAAAGGGATAGGAAGGAAGGAAAAAGGGAAGGAGGGCGGGAGGGAAGAAAGCAGGCAGGCAGGCTGGGATCAAAGAAATGCAGGACTCCCAAACCAGAAGCAGAGAGAACTGGACTTCTGAAGGGTAGGGAGACCCGGCTGCCACATGCTACAGGGAGATGCAGCCCGGCTCACTGTCTGGAGCCCTCCTCAGCAAGCATGCAAGAACCCACAGATTTGTGGAAGCAAGCTAAACAAGACAAGAGTGCACCTAGTACCTACGGCTCCAGTTTTATGGGCAGCCGTGGGCACAGGCAAGGAAAGAAGCCTTAGGAGAGAAAGGGAGTCATACTGCCTGCTTGGTGTGTGAGTCCGTGATACTCCCCAAACCATCACAGAGCAAGCAAAAACATCATATACACTCAGTTACAGACAGGGCCTGAAGCACCAAGTAGAGGCAACTGCAGAACCACAAAACCTTTAGTCAAGGGAGGAGAATGAGAGACAGAAACAATGCAAAGAAGCAAAAACCCCTCACATTTGAAAGGAATCCACAAACTAGAATTCCAAACATATAAAAAGATCTAATTCTGAGAAAGTCAAGTCAACCATCCAGTCATGAATTCAACCCAAATGAAAGTAATCTCATAGAACAGTCAAAGTTTAAAACAAATAGGTTTAGGATGATTTCAAAGATAAATAAAGACACGATATCCATTCAAAATACCCAAGAATTTATGGGAAAAAAATAAGAACAGATAGATATTTTTTTAATTTTATTTGTTTGTTTGTTTATTTGAGAGAGAGAGAAAGAGTACGAGCAGGGAGGAACAGAGAGGGAGGGAGTGGGAGAAACAATCTGAAGCAGACTCAGCCCTGAGCCTGGAGCCCGACTCGGGGCTCTATCTCATGACCTGTGAGGTCGTGACCTGGGCCAAAACTACTGAGCCACCCAGGTAACCCAGAATAGATAGATATTTTAAAAAACAGTCAAAAGTCTTGGATAGTTAAAGTATCCTCACTGAGCTAGAAAAAATCCAACTGATGAGGTAAAATCTATACCTGAAACGTGCATAACGTGCAGTGAATTAGAAGACAACACTAGGAGGTATAATTTTATTTTACCTAGAAAGTAGAACAAGGAGAAAAAAGTATTTTTTTTTAAATATTAAGATTCAATTAGGAGATTCAGAAGATAGATGAAGAGGCTCTGTTACCTGTCTTATAACAATTCCAGAAAAAAAGAATGGGGGGAATTATAAAGATGGAATATTTGGAGAGCTCTCTCCCACAATTTGAGAAACAAATCCTTAGAGTGAATGCATGAGCAGGACAAAGAAAGATAAACCCACATCTTTGTACCCCGTTATAAAATTTAAAAAGAGAGAGAGAATAAAACAAAACTCTTAAAGGAACTGGTTAAGTGGTTAGCAAGCTTGAAAAGCAAAATTGAAGCCAACAACAATGCTAAAAATCTTCAAAATACTGAGTAAAACTGCTGACAATCTAGAATTTTATGCCCAACTAAACTATCATCCAGTCAGGCAAAATAATGCATTTTCAGACCTTCAAAGGTCAAGACTTTACCACTCAGAGACACTCATAGAAAATACTATTAAATGATATTCCTACTCACAGACCATCATGGGAAATACTATTAAAGTACATACTGCAAATGAACCTAAGGAAGGCATAGGATTTAAAACACTGACATCTGCAAAGCTGATGAAGGCCTTATGGTTGTCCTCATGCTCCTGTTAAAGCCCTTCACTCTGTTCTACGAAAGTTAATTTGCCCAAACAATACTTTTTTCCTTTTGTTTTAGTTACCAGAAATCAAGATAAACAATTTCTTTAAACCATTAACTTTTTTAAAAGTAATATTTATATTAATTGGTTTTTTAATTCACTGTCTTATGTTTCAAAAAAAATGTTTAAAAAATTAAACAAAGGAGTCTAACTTTAGCACTACATTTTCTGGGGTTCCCGTCCTTACTCTGCCACTAGTTGTGTGACTTTAAGCAATCAGAAAACTTCTCTGGATCTCAATGTGTTAACTAAAATATAGATAATAATCTCTAACTTATCTGGCTTGTTCAGGAGTTAAAATACAAGAAAATTTCTACACATTCCATAAAGACGACCAACAGGTAGAATACTGTAAAACAAGAGCTACCATCATCATCATCATCATCATCAAGGTTTCTGGAAGTAGCAATAATAAAGTTGAAGAAGTTGGAAGAGCTAGAAAAGTCATCTAAAATTAAGAAACCACCTCTGCTATTCCCCTTCTCTTCTTTTCCTCCTACAATTTCTATATACCAAGTCATGTTCAAACATCTGGCACTGAGATGTAAGTAAGTAACAAGTTAAAATTACCCAGGGCACTGTACCCATACCGAAGAGAAGACTGTTATTCCTAATACACCTCAGTGAATCAGTGAATAGGCAAAATATTTTCATGTTTGGAACAATTTATATTCTACTCTGATAATCAAAACTCTGCTCCCAAGATCACCACAGGGCAGTAATGCCTATATTAACAAAAAGGATGAGCCTGAACGACTAGTTACATCATTTTGATACCAATGATATAAATATACGGTGACACCCTTTTTCAAAGAGTGTTCCCAAATTATCTTCAATTCTTTTAGACTGGCAGACGAGATGGATTCCTTGATCCTCTTGGTTAACTCCTGCTTCTTTTGGGACAATCTCCAGCCAAACACCCAGAAGTTACAGCTAGCCGCCATTACTACAGAAACCCCTGATCAAGCACTTGCCAGGTCTGCTCCAAAAAGCTTGTCTTTATAGCAGTACTGACCTCTCCTGCTCAGTTAACAGGAGCAGTCCTAGCCTTGCTAATCTTGAAGAATCCAGAACCTCCAACTCCCTCCAGCTTTGACTAAGGGTAGTTTTGCTCAAGGACAATGAAGCCCACAGGGTTTAGGGTATGCTCCAAGAGGCATTTCCAAAGACTCCCACTTCAAGACTTGGTGTGACTACTACAGTCCAGCTGCACAAAGCATGTGATTCCCTCAGTCTCTGAGCTCAAAGACCTTTGACTAAAGTCATTCCCTAGACCCTCACATGGGTTTTCCTGCATTATCAGTGCTATTACTACTTCATAGACCCTCCTAGAGAGAAGTCTGTCTATGGAATGCCTCAGCCTTTGGTAAGCCTTTCAATTTCTCACTACCTCTAAACCACTTGCTGGACACCACTTTGACCAGTGATGAGTCAGAAGGCCAATTCTTACAGCCTTATCCTCCTCCTCTCCTACTCCCCAACCACTAGAGGTTAAAAGCAAGCACAATTTTAAAATATGGGGAGCTCCTTGGTTAACCTTTTCAATCTCATCTATTCAATCTTTCAGAAGCAGAAATCCTGGTATATAAGACATCATATACTAGGGTGTGTCAGGAGAAGGAGGATGGTATAGTGGAATAAACACGGCTCAAGAGATGCAGTTGTTTGATGGCTGCATGCCAACCACGTCACCTACAACAACATCTTTAACCTCTCCAGGTCTTGGTTTCTTCATTTGTAATTTGTGATCTGATGCACTGTTATAAGGATTACATGAAACAGCACATGTACCATGCTTAAGCATAGTACTCAGTATACAGTGAGTGTTCAATTAGTGTTAAGCTGTTATTACGTTAGCCCATTATTTATATACTCATTCTTAACACTGAGAGGTTAACTGACTTGCTCAAGGGCATACAGCTATAAAGAGATGGTATCAACATGAGAACATTGGTCTCTCTGACTTTAGACCTCCTGTTCCAAGCTCTTACGCACTACAGTCTCTGCCCCTCACAACACTGTCTCAAGTTGGAAGGACTAGAAACCAAGCTACTGCATACCCCCCCTGGTGTCAGTCTGGTCTGCCTCCGTCAGGTTCAGAAAACTATACCCCACTTAACTTAATAAAAATGTGATGAGGGAGGTCAGTGGGTGGGTAGAGTTGGGGAGGGGCTCCTAAAATGTGCATAAAGGGAGAAGGCTCACATGTGTGCCCCTGCTTAGGACTCAGATCGAAACTTTTATCAAACTCTGTGTCTAACAACTTGATCTCAGTGATTCAGCCATGCTGGGAGCAAGCTCAGAATGTTTCTTGTAGTGATTAGGTCCTTTTGGCAAGTGACAAACAGGGCAGAAGAATTCATTCACCCCCAGTCACTCCTACTGGCTCTAGGCTAGCACCCTTCCTAATGGCCCACAGTCATCCTTTCTGTACTTCTTGGAATCAAGGTCCTCTGTGAGTGTGAGGGGTGTGTGAATGCATGTGTGAGTGTGTGAAAAATGCACTCCATCCCAAGGCACTGAAGTATCCCCGACGCTGGAAAAATCTGTCATCTCGGATGCAAACCAAGATCATTACCGCTTAATCACTTCTCTGTACTTAAACATCAATAGTGGCAGGGCTGTGCGCTGGCGAAAACTGATTAAAGAGAACCAAAGAAAGGAAGAGAGGACTGAGTCAAGCTTTCTCTGCAGAGAGCATCCCGGCATACTGATGAACTTCTTTTTCAGATGGTGCCAATTGACAGAGACAACAATCACCCCTCAAGAGTAAAATAACTATGTAAAAGAGATTCTGAGTATGGCTCAAGCTGCTTACTGATTAACGCTTTTGCACACAACACTCGGCACCAACCTGCACCGTCATTGTTCCTAGTAAAACAAACCTTTGTTGACAACTGGAGACAAATGATCCTTGCTGACCAAGTTCACTGTTCTCACACAGCTTAATAGTTGGAGCACTGCTCCCTGGCCACAGCCAGGAAAACTTGACGTGGTTGTCAAAAAAAATAAAAGAGAGGGGGGGGGGAAAGAGAAAGGAAAAAAAAAAAAAAAGCAAAAACTAGAGGAAAAGGAAAACCTTTTGTTTTGAAGGTGAGAAGGAGGCTGAATGATCTCATGTGCTGAACATGTTTGTGGTTTATATCAGCGTGTCTCCTTCACTTATTAAAGCTGTGAGTTTTTAGATAGTTCCTGCTCCAACCGAACAATTTATAATATTAAGAATTCCCACTTTTAAAAAAGTATTTCCCTTTCCACATGGGTTGGAATGTGACAGACTGAATATTTGTTTTTGTGTTTAAACAGTTTTTTGTTACAGTATTTGCAAATATTGGCTGTAGCACTGAACTGTAGAAGCATACCTCATTTTAAGAAAACCTGGGTGGAAAAACATCTAAAATTTCAAGCAGAACAGTCTAATTTCCACCACATGATCAAAAAAGAAAAAAAATTCACTTCAGGGTTACTTTCAATGACAAGTTTCCCACGGCATTTCATTTACTCACAAATAATATTGAGCCTCATTATGGGGGAGGCATTTTTAGGTGCTACCATACAGAAAACAAAATTCAATTTATCAAAATTTTATTCACTCCCCAATTTTGGGGCCCCAGTTTTAAGTTCTTACATAATACAGTATAAACCTAAAAAAATAAATCCTTTCATCAGAGGCTATCTGAAGTTCCGACTGGTGGTTCCATTTTTTTCTTTTTTCATAGCAATTCATTAAAATCATTTTTTTGAGACCAGGCTTTCCTTGGGAGATGACTCAGCATCACCTCTGATGAGAATCATTTCCAGTTGCATTAAATCTAGGGAATCTCTCACACAGGATAACCCCATTAGGCATAAGTGGCCATATGCATGCCTACTACGCCATGTGAAAATCATGGTAATGTTTTAGAAAGCAATTTGACAATAACAATAAAGAGTCACCAGGACATTCCTTTACTCATTCTATTTAAAAACAATCTTAAGGAAGCAGTTCAAACTAAGAGGAAAAGGTGTATTATGCAAAGATGTTTGCAGCAGACTATTTGTAGTAGCAAGAATGCTCTTCTGAAGTAACCTAAGTATCTAACACTAGGCATGGTGAAGTATATGGTCTCCGAGTGGGAATATTACACGGCCATAAAAATTATGCCAACAGGAAAAATGATTAACTGCTCATGGCAACTTTATATTAACTGACGAAAAATAGGAACATAGCATTAAGTCTATACCATGACTATGAATATTTTTAAAGTAAATATGCAAACCTGGTACAGCCACTCTGGAGAACAATATGGAGGTTCCTCAAAAAGTTGAAAATAGAGCTACCCTACGATCCAGCAATCACACTACTGGGTGTTTACCCTAAAGATACAAATGTGATCCAAACGGGCACGTGCACCCGAATGTTTATAGCAGCAATGTCCACAATAG